>QJPP01002003.1:5000-407353 GCA_003996215.1 Jaltomata sinuosa | reverse complement strand
CAGTTCAGTTGGATGAGGGTTTAGCCTTTGTTGAGGAGCCGGCAGCTATTTTGGCCAGAGATGTCAGGAGATTGAGGTCTCGAGAGATCCCGGTTGTTAAGGTTCAGGGGAGGCACCGTCCAGTCGAGGAGGCTACCTGGGAGACCGAGAGAGATATGCGGGATCAGTATCCGCAGCTATTTTAGCCTTCAGGTACCCCCTTGACCTTGACTTTCGAGGACGAAAGCCTTTTTTAGTAGTGGATGATGTAATGACCCTTCCGGTCATTTCCACGTATAAGTTTTGAAGTCAAGCAAATCGACAAAAGATATCGTAAGATCTTTAACAAATTTTCTGAACTTTGGGTCAAATGTCTCAGGGCTTTTCTCCCAATATATAAAGAGTTAGAAGTCCCCCGAAATACCAAATCGAAGGTTTACGAGTCTAGTTTCCAATGCACAAAACCTCACGTCCAAATGATCTCGGAGTAAAAAGTTATGACTATTTTACCGCGGACTGTTTGGCAAAAAATGGGTTGCGAACCGGGTCGCGAACCGGGTCGGGTTAAACTCGATTTAAGCCTCGACTTCACGTTTTAAGACGCCATTTCAGTTCCGAAACAGTTATAAAAAATAAGGGAGGATCCCGAGAGAATTCTCGAGTATCGAAATCGTGCGTATTTGAAAGTATTTTATTTAAAAGTCGAAGGTGGTAGGAAGTTATATTATATTATTATTACCTTTGAAAAATATTTTAAGGAGATAGTAAATTTAGTTATGTTTAAATTTATTATTATAATATAGTAGGTTCTATTCGAAATAATTTTCTATCAATTAAGATATATTTGAAAAGTTATATTTATTTTACCACGAACTTACGCAATACTCGAGTTTATACTTAGCGGGGTGAGATTGGTTGCCACCTCCACCTCCACGTGGAAGTGGAGGAGAGAGTGCAGCAACCTCTCAATAATGAGGGCTGCCACATGTCAAGTGGACACCTTAATTAAGGTGTAGTAAGCATTTGATTAATACTTAGCAGAATATATTTGTAATTGCTATCCATTTGCTGATCATTTTGGCAACCAACTTCTCTACAAGTTCCTTACTAACATTTACTCATTCTTAAATATTCATTCACGTGAGAGGTTTTGTTGTGAGAAAAATATATTTGATAAAGTAAATCAATTATCTACGTCAAGTTATTCAAGCCCAAATCCGATTTCGATTCCGATTTAGTTTTGGATTTTCTTGGAGTGGTTCGAGCTTGGACATCGTTGTTCTAGCAGCTTGTCATTGGACGACAGGTAGGTTATGGTTTAATTTCCCTAGGCTCCGCATATATAGAATAAAATTGTATTAATGGGCATCCTTGGGTTGGATTATTAGGTTGGCACCACAGACCTCGACCGCTTTATTCATGCCCGCCTACTTTTGTTCCTCCGTTGCTTGTAGTATTTGTCGTTATATTTTATTTACCCTTGTGGTCCTGTGAGGCCTTATTGACTCTGGAACATAGAAGGTGGGATTTTGGGAATGTCCGCGAGTCCCGGGCATAGAATTATCCTTCTAGGCTGGTTATGTTTGCTGAGTAGCTGTGGGCCTGTGCAGGGTCGATAGGTTGATTGTGAGCTGCGGGGCAGCTATTGTGTGTGATCATACCATTTCCATGCATATAAAGAGGTTTTATCCATGTTTTACTGTGGTTTTGGCTTCGGGCCTACTGGCACTGTTTTCTAAACCTTGCATGGCCCGGGGGGCCCATTTTTTATGAAAATGATTTGGAAATGGTTGATTTGACTTGTGAGTATTCTTGGGTAAAAGAAAGTAAAATTATGTGTTAAGACACCAGTTTTACTACTACACTAGACTCGGCAGGGCCGGAGTGCTAGTTGAGTTTTCTTGCTACTTGAGATGATTTTTAGCCTCGGTCGGACCGAGCACCTGAGATGACTTTTTACTGTTTAGACCCGGTTACGCCCGGGCACCCTTGGAGGGGTTTTGAGACATTTTCCTACTACTTTAGTCCTGGAAAGGGTCTGGGCATTGCATATTCGAGACTGGGTCTCCATCCTGATACCGGACTTGCTTCCGGGTGACATGTTCTGATACTGAGTTTTAGTATGGGGTCTGGGACCTCCATGGACCTTGCCATCCGGGCCAGGGGCTATGGGCTGCGTGTGCCGGAGGAGGGGTATACGGTGGAGTAGAGATATACGGGCAGTGTCCTTCCATGGAACCTACCTGCTGGGCCGGATCGGCGCCGGAAGAGGTACATACAGAGATACCATTTACTGAGATCTTCATGCATCATATCATTCATTGTTTGAGGCTCCACCCTTGTTTGTTGTTTGTTGATTGTACGCTCCGGTAGTATGGGATGCCGGAGGGTTTGTTTTCACTTATTTGTGTTCCTCGGTTGTATGGGCGGCCGTGGGACTGTAGGTAGACTTTTGCTATTTACTTACAGAATTGTTCTCTATTATAGATAAGTATGAGATTGGTATGATTAGTTGAGTTTGATCCATGACTCTGAGCATGCCTATTATTACTCTTTCTCTCTTCTTCCTACCCTTGAGGTTACCGGTATACCGTCCATTTCGTAAACTTATTTTGTATACACTGTTATTGCAAGGACCCCAGGTGCGTTATTCCTTACTTTCACCTGTGCCTATGGTGTGTATATTCTGCTTACTAGCCTCATATGTGGTTCTGTTGATTTCCCTCTGGGCTAGTTCCAGTGTACCTTTCGTTGATTTTTGTGACTACTTGCTTCTACTCTGTCTATTACTATGCTTTTATCTTATATGTGCCCAGTCGGCCTATGATACCTACTTGGTACCTTATGCTTCGCATTTGGTGCTCACCTCTACCCCCTGCATCTTTGGGTGCAGATCCTAGCGTGGGCCATCATCGTTAGATCGTTGTGATTCGTGCTTGGAGATCTGTTGGGGACTACTTCAGACTGAGGGTGAGCTCTTGGCGATCGGAGCTTAGCTTTAGTTTATCTTTTGCTTCATGTACTCTATTACCATTCAGAGACATCTGTATATATAGTTTTGGTTTATTTTGCACTCCATGTATGTAGTTTGGCTCTATATTGTGATACCAGGTCTTGGGGTTTGGTTTAGTTTCCGCATATGTATGTATTTATAGTCCTTTTATCTGTTCTCTTCATCTTGTTCTCTTATTTGTTAGATAGTAGCCCATTATTAACTGTTCTGGGCTACGGGGATTGGTTCACCTACCGGGGTTTGTAGGTGCCATCATGACCGAGAAATTGGGTCGTGACACCACAGTTAGCTCAACTTGGGGTATGTCGATTAGTAGTGTATCCCATATTCAGACTCATGTGCATTGACCTTGTATCTAGTATTTATGTTCAGTATTTAGTTCAGCATGTTATTTCATGATTTATACTTGGTCATTGCATTCAGTTCAGCTTTCAGTTATGTTGCAGTATATCTATTTTCATGTTAAGTCCTATATTGTCCGGCTTTGTATGTATCCCGCATGCTCAGTACATTCAAAGTACTGATGCATACTTTGTGCTACATCATTTTATAATGTAGGTTCAGGTACTCAGCATCAAGACCACGCTTAGTTCGACCTCCGGTCCGTATTCAGCAGCTCAGTTGGTGAGTTCTCAGTAGTTTGAGGATAATAGACATGCTTATATATTCTGCATTTATTTATAGTTTCAGACTTGTTAGAGTTAATCGGGAGCATGTCCCAGCAACTCTTATTCAGTTAGAAGACTTTCAGACATAGACTAGATTCAGCAGTCGTTAGTGTGGTTTCCAGTCAACACTATGTTTTTATATTCAGATCCTTAGGTTCTTCCCGCTTTCATATATTAAAACTATTTTAGCTTCCGCACAGTGCATTTTGTAACCTGATTTTGTATAGATATGCCATGCCATGGGTTATCTTGGGTCACTTGTGACACTAAGCACCGTATTGCGTCAAGGGGGTAGCTTTGGGGCGTAACAAACTTGGTATCAGAGCATCAGGTTTAAGTGTCCTAGGATGTCTGAAAGCCGCGTCAAGTAGAGTCTTCTGAGTGGGTGTGAAGCGCGCCACACTTATGGGGGAGAAGCTATGAGACATCATTAGAAATAACTTCGCTTCTTTCTTCTCTAGTTTGTGCTATAGAGTATAAACCCTATTTAATCTTTCTCTACTCTAACTCATGCTCTTCACATTTCAGAAAAATTCCTCCCTGAAGAGCTAATGCTAGAAATCAGCCAGCAGCTCTAGCAGACCCATTCAATGAGCAGGTTACGCATGCCAAATTTTGTGCTTCTTTTCAACTACTTGATCAGTCCATGACCTCCCAGGTCAATCAGCAGGCTACGGCGCTAGCTCCTCCTCAGGTTAATGCTATTGCTGCAAGGATTCGGGACTTCACTCGGATAAACCCTCCAGAGTTTCATGGGTCCAAGTAAGAAGAGGATCCCCAAGAGTTCTTAGAGGATATTCAGAAAGTTACAAGCATTAGGGATGTCACTCTAGTAGAGAGTGCAGACATGGCTGCCTATCAGCTGGAAGGGGTGGTTTATACTTAATACCAGCAGTAGAAGGAATCTCGTTATGCCAATGCAAGACCAGTGACTTGGGATCTTTTCAAGACTTCTTTTCTGGACCGGTTCTTCCCACTAGAGCTCGGGGAAGCCAAGGTTCAGGAGTTCATCAACCTGAAGAAGAATGACATGAGCGTAAAGGACTATGCTCTGAAGTTTACTCAGCTATCCAAGTATGCCCCGACAATAGTAGCTGACTATAGAGCTCGTATGATCAAGTTCATATCCGGTGTGTCTGATGATGTGGTCAAGGAATGCAAGACCATAATGCTCATTAAGGAAATGGATTTCTGTAGGCTGGTTACTTATGCTCAGCAGATTGAGGAGGAAAAGATCAAGGAAAGGGGAGGTGATACTAAGAGAGCTAGGGCAAATGATTACAGCCACTTTTAGCAGAGGTCAGAGGGTGGCAACCGCTCTTAATATTGCCAGAAGAATTTAGCTCTAGCTCCATCTACTGTCAGTGCCCCAGTGCCTAAGTTCAAGAAGGATAAGCGGGATAGAGGTCTGGCTCCAAGTCCCAAGGTATGGTTACTAGTGGGCACACTAATCCTGTATGTAAGAAGTGTGATAGGAACCACCAAGGTGAGTGCATGGCAGGCAGCAGAAATTGTTTTGGGTGTCGTAATCCAGGCCACATGATGAGGGAATGTCCCACAGCTTCTCAAAAAGGTAAGGATGTTCGCCCACAGACTCAGACTGGTTCTACAGCTTCCCCAGCAGGTCGCCCCACTCAGCAGGGTGCCTCATCTGGTACAGGTGGTGGTCAGCACCAGAATAGGTTATATGCTCTTCAGGCTAGACAGGACCAGAAGGATTCTCCTGATGTGGTCACGGGTATATTGCGAGTATTTAATACTGATATTTATGCATTATTAGACCTGGGGGCTACGTTTTCCTTTATAACTCCATATATAGCAGTAAATTTTGGTGTCAGTCTAGAAACTCTCACAGAACCCTTCTCAGTCTCTACTCCAGTTTGTGACCCAGTTATAGATAGATGGGTATATAGAAATTGCCCAATCAGAGTTTTCCAGAAAGTCACCTCAGCAGATCTTGTAGAGTTAGAAATGGTAGATTTTAATATCATTCTAGGCATGGATTAGTTACATTCCTATTATGCCTCAGTCGATTGTAGAACTAGGATAGTTCAGTTTCAATTTCCTAACGAGCTAGTCTTAGAATAGAAGGGTAGTAACTCAGTGCCTGTAGGTCATTTCATCTCAAACCTTAAGTCCAGGAAGATGATCTCCAAAGGGTACATCTATCACCTTATTCGGGTTAAGGATTCAAACTCCGAAAGTAGTAAATGAGTTTCCAGAAGTGTTCCCAAAAGATCTTCCCAGAGTTCCTCCTGAAAGGGAGATCGACTTTGAAATATATCTCCTTCCAGATACCCATCCTATTTTGATTCCTCCTTACAGAATGGCTCCAGCTGAGCTTAAGGAATTAAAGGAACAACTGAAAGACCTTTTAGATAAGGGCTTCATCAGACCCAGTATCTCTCTATGGGGTGCTTCAGTGTTGTTCGTGCGTAAGAAGGACGGTTCTCTCAGGATGTGCATTGACTACCGTCAGTTGAACAAAGTCACTATTAAGAATAAATATCCCATCCCCAGGATTGATGACTTGTTCGACCAGCTTCAGGGCGCTAGTTGCTTTTCCAAGATAGACCTCAGATCCGGCTATCATCAGCTCAGAGTCAGAGGTAGTGACATCTTGAAGACAGCCTTCAATACTCGATATGGTCACTATGAATTTGTAGTTATGTCTTTTGGACTAACCAATGCTCCGACAGCTTTTATAGACTTAATGAACAGGGTGTTCAGACAGTATTTGGACTTGTTCGTAATTGTCTTCATTGATGATATCCTTATTTATTCTCGAAATAAGGAGGAGCATGCGAATCATCTGAGGGTCATTTTGTAGACTCTCAAGGACTACCAGTTATTCGCCAAGTTCAGTAAGTGTGAATTTTAGTTGAAATCAGTCGCTTTCCTGGGTCATGTGGTGTTTAGTGATGGCATCCGAGTTGACTCTCAGAAAATTGAGGCAGTAAAAGACTGGCCTAGACCTACCTCTCCGACAAACATCAGGAGTTTCTTGAGTTTGGCTGGTTATTACAGGAGGTTCATAGAAGGATTTTCATTTATAGCTGCCCCATTGACCAAGTTGACTCAGAAAAAGGTCAAGTTTAAGTGGTCAGATGAGTGTGAGAAGAGTTTCTTAGAACTGAAGACCAGGTTAACTACAGCACATGTCTTGACTCTACCAGAGGGTTCAGATGGCTATGTGGTGTATTGTGATGCATCCAGGGTCGGCCTGGGTTATGTCTTGATGCAACAGGGTAAGGTCATAGCTTATGCTTCCAGACAGCTTAAGACCCATGAAAAGAACTACCTGACTCATGACCTCGAGCTTGTAGTTGTTGTGTTTTCCTTAAAGATCTGGAGGCACTACTTGTATGGTGTTCATGTTGATGTGTTCACAGATCATAAGAGTCTCCAGTATGTATTCACCCAAAAAGAGTTGAATCTTCGTCAGAGGAGATAGCTTGAGTTCCTCAAGGATTATGACATGAATGTGCTCTACCATCCGGGTAAGGCCAATATATTAGCTGACGCTCTCTGCAGACTGTGTATGGGTAGTGTATCTCATGTTGAGGAAAAGAAGAAAGATTAGCCAGAGATGTCCACCAGCTCGCTCTCTTAGGAGTCTGCCTTATGGACACGTCAGATGGTGGTGTGATAGTTTAGAATGGGTCATAATCTTCATTAGTAGTGGAGGATAAGGATAAACAGGATAGTGATCCCATATTACTTCAGCTGAAGGGTGCAGTTCATCAGCAGAGAGTTGAGGTTTTCTCCCAAGAAGGAGATGGTGTACTTCGTTATCAAGGTTGCTTATGTGTTCCTAAGGTGGGTGAGTAGAGACAACAGATCCTTTCAGAAGCCCATAATTCTAGATATTCCATTCATCCAGGTTCCACGAAGATGTACCGTGATCTACGAGAAGTCTATTGGTGGAACGGCATGAAGAGGGATATCACAGATTTTGTGGCCTAGTGTCCCAACTGTCAGCAGGTTAAGGTAGAACATCAGAAACCAGGAGGTGTGACTCAGGAGATTAGCATTCCTACTTGGAAGTGGAAAGTGGTCAACATGAATTTCATTACGAGTTTACCTCATACTCGCAGACAGCATGACTCCATTTGTGTGATAGTGGACAGGGTCACTAAGTCAGCTCACTTCTTGATAGTCAAGACTATAGATTCAGCAGAGGATTATGCCAGACTCTACATTAGCAAGATAGTCAGGTTGCATGGGGTTCCCTTGTCTATCATATTAGATAGAGGCCCTCAGTTTACATTGGAGAGCTTTCTAGAAAGGTCTTGGTACTAAGGTGAATCTCAGTACAGCATTTCATCCACAGACAGATGGTCAGGAAGAGCTTACCATTTAGACCTTAGAGGACATCTTGAGGGCTTGCGTGATCGATTTCAAAGGTAGTTGGAATGATCACCTACCTTGCATAGAGTTTTCCTACAACAACAGTTATCACTCCAGTATTCAGATGCCCCATATGAGGCACTTTATGGGTGTAGATGCAAATCTCCAGTTGGTTGGTTCAAAGTAGGTGAAGCATCCTTTATTAGGCCAGACTTGGTTCATGAGGCTAGGGAGAAGGTTCAGCTCATCAGAGAGAGGCTAAAAATAGCTCAGAGTCATTAGAAGTCCTATGCAGATGTGAGGAGAAGAGACTTTGAGTTTGAGATCGATGATTGGGCTTTCCTGTAAGTGTCACCCATGAAGGGGGAGATGAGATTCGGCAAGAAAGGAAAGCTCAGTCCCAGGTATGTAGGCCCTTACAAAATCCTGAAAAGGGTTGGTGATGTGGCTTATGAGTTAGAGTTACCAGCAGAATTAGCAGCGGTTCATCCAGTCTTTCACATTTCCTTGCTGAAGAAGTGTGTGGGTGATCCGGCATCGATAGTGCCCTTAGAGAGTATGGCTGTGAAGGATAGCCTCACCTATGAGGAGGTTCTAGTTGAGATTCTTGACCGTCAGATTCGTAAGTTGAGAAATAAGAAAGTTGCTTCAGTGAAAGTTTTGTGGAGGAATCGGCCCGTAGAAGGAACTACTTGGGAAGCAGAAGCAGCCATGGTGGCCAAGTATCCTCACCTCTTCCCTTCCGATTCAATTCCAGCTTGAGGTAATAGTTCATCTCCAGTCTCTTAGTTTACTCTTGTGTAATCCAGTCTCAGTACTTCATTCAATCAGTATTCCTTGCATTTCAGTATATTTGCATGTTCATGGAACTCAGTTCAGTTAAATATTAGTTTCTAGTACTCAGTGGTAGGGATTGCAGCTCCTTCCTTCAAAACTCAACTTGTTTAGTCTTCATTCGAGGACGAATGATCCCAAGGGGGAGATATTGTAACACCCCAGAACTTCCAAGCCCATACTTAGCTCAGAAAACCAAAAGAAATAAAAAATTTCAACTATCAAACAGGACCATGAGTCACTTCCACGAGCCGTGGAACAGTCCACAAGTTGTGGACTGGACTCGTGGAACAAAGATCAGAGGAATGATCCTCTGAAGTTCATTCCACGACTCAAGTCTATGGACCGTAGAAGTTTCCACGGACCGTAGAACTTGTCCGTGGAATCCTTGTAGCCGTTGCCCCCAGGAACCACGATTGGGTTCCACGACCCATGGAAGTTTCCATGAGTCATGAACCCTATTCATGGAACCTGTTCAAGTAACTTATCCTTAAGTCCTCAAGAACCACGAGTTGGTTCCACAACCTAGGGAAGCTTCCACGAGTCGTGAACCCTACTCGTGGAACCAAAGTTCAGAGAAACAAGAATCTCAGTTCAGGAACCACGAGTGGGTTCCACGACCCGTGAAAGGTTCCATGAGTCGTGAACCCAACTCATAGGGTTCAATCTAGTATCCCAACTTTCAGGACTAGGAGACCACGACTTAGTTCCACGATCCGTGGATATTTCCATGAGCCGTAGAACCAAGTCGTGATCCCTGAGTCGCGATTTTCAACAATTTTTCTAATTATTTTCCAGGGGAATTCCAGACATTTCCTACCTAATTTAATGCCTAGGATACATCATTTTGACTACTCTAAGCCTACTTTATTAGTCAAAAGCTACATAAAACCTTCATTATCCTAAATTCATCAAACTTAGAATGAAAAGAATCAAAAGAGGCAATAGTTTTATCTCAAGAACAAACAGAGGTCTTTATCCTGTTCCGCCCCAAAAATCCAAGGATTTATCCATAGATTTCTTCACCAGGTATGTGGGATTTCACTAGTGGGTTCCTTTCACCCATTAGGTCCCTAGATTCCAGTTAGCCTTCAGTTTTCTCCATGAATGTTTCAGACCTAGGGTTCCTAAATCTTAGGGAACTATTGTAATTCAATTCTTACAGCTTTTATGATATTGCTTATATATTTCTTGGAGAATTAGTACAGTTTCATTAATAATGCTCAGAAACCCTAGCTTGTAGAAATTCCATTATTTTCATGAATATAGCTTGCTAGGCAGGTCAGTTATATGCTTATGCTTCAGAAATTGAATGCCATATCCTTCAGCCTATGTATGTTGCATTATCAGTCATTTATCAGTGTTTTGGGCTATCCTTTATTTTACTACAATATTACATACATTCAGTTGGAGTAGACTTAGTACAGAGTGGACGAGGGGACGAAGGCTTAGCTGTCAGCTTAGGTTAAGACCTTTAGAAGCAGTTCCCAATTCCCAGAACTACGGCGCCACCATAGGTTTAAAGGAGTCAGCTGTCATACTAGGCTGCACCTCCTTGTCCCTTGTGGGAATTAGTAGTGGATCCACGTCAGACTTGTTCATACCATTGGCAAGGTATGAACACCCTTCCATCTAGGGTTACAGGTTGGCACCACAGTTAGCTCAACTTGGGGTATGTTGGTTAGTAGTGTCTCCCACATTCCGATTCATGTGCATTGACCTTGTATCCAGTATTTATGTTCAGTATTCAGTTCAGCATGTTATTTCATGATTTATACTTGGTCATTGCATTCAGTTCAGCTTTCAGTTATGTTGCATTATATATATTTTCATGTTCAGTCCTATATTGTCCTGTTTTGTACGTATCCTACATTCTCAGTACATTCAAAGTATTGATGCATACTTTGTGCTACATGGTTTTATGATGTAGGTTCAGGTACTCAGCATCTAGACCGCGCTTAGTTCGACCTCCGGTAAGTATTCAGCCGCTCAGTTGTTGAGTCCTCAGTAGTTCGAGGATGATAGACATGATTATATCTTCTGCATTTATTTACAGTTTCAAACTTGTTAGAGTTAGCTGGGGGCATGTCCCAGCAACTCCTATTCAGTTAGAAAACGTTGTGACATAGACTAGATTCAGCAATTATTAGTGTGGTTTCCAGTCAACACTATGTTTTTATATACTTTTTATATTCAGATTCTTGGGTTCTTCCCACTTTAATCTATTAAAATTGTTTTAGCTTCCAAATAGTGCATGTTTTAACCTGATTTTGTATTGATGTGCCATGCCATGGGTTAGCTTGGGGTCACTTGTGACACTAAGTATCATGTTGCATCCAGGAGGTAGCTTCGGGGTGTGACACACACAATGGCTTGTGCGAACCGCACCCCTTTCACATGTGGCTACCTAATTTGTTGGGTCACAAGACCGCTGAAGTAGGGTGTGCGACGCGCACATCACAACGTGCAAACCAAATGTCATGCTGCACATCACCTGAAGGGCATTTTTGTCCAAAATTATCTGATGTCTTGGGAATGTTTATATACCCAATTTAGGCACAATTGTAAATAGTTCTGCTAGGACTGAGTTTTAAGAATATTCTTATCTTTGTGAATAAGTTTTCCCTTCTAAGAAGAAGAAGAGGGTTTCGTCAAATTCCTTCTTCCCAATTCTTAGAACCACCATTTGTGTACAAATTGAGCTTTGATATTGAGACATTTAGCTTGAATGGAAGGGAAATTGAACTACCCATTTGGTATACCTCTTTCATTAAGCATGAGTAGCTAAACCTCTTATCTAGGGATGTATTGATGATGGGTACTTGATAAATGGGTGTGGGTACTGTTAATTCTTGTTTATATTTGCTTTATTGACATGGGTCTAGTGATTTCACCATATTTTAACTCTAAAATTGGTGGTTGCAAACATTGATTTTCCTTACTTGGTTATGTTGTTGCTTGAAAGAGGATTTCATAACTTCGGATGTGAAATTTCTAGTGGGAACTTGGGATTCCATTTAGATTGAGGCTAGAAATAGCTCATATCAACGGAATCACCCACTTAAGGGTCTAAAGCTAGAAATAGTATGACCTCCCTGAACAATAGCTTGGTTGTTTATTGATGAATCAATAGTTCTTGACTTAAGGCTATTGAATATATAGTTGTTGATCGAGAGATAAATAACCATACTTAAGACCAAGGTTACCCATGTCATTTAGCATGAATTTACATGAATAAGAAATTACCCTATCCCATGTTCGAGTCCAATTTGACACACATCCCTAGTCGTCCTCTATATTGTCTACACCCCGTTTTACTTTATTGCTTTGTTTATTGAATTGGGAAATTGTAACAGACTCCCAATTCCCCCTTTTTTTATATTACTCACTCTTATTGTGAACTCTGTTTTACAATCACTTAGGCTAAGATCTAAATTCTTTGTGGGATCGACCCCGAAATTCATTGAGAACTAAAATATGTTTTGCTCTGATATCGTCGATACCTACTAATAGGAGAGTACGTTTGAGCATTATCAAAAATGGCACCGTTGTTGGGGAATTAAGTTGTTTAGCCTTTTTGATTGTAGATTTGAAATCACCTTAAGAGTGCTTGTTTTCTTTTATTTTGTTTGTTGTGTGTGGTTGACTGCAGGAGGACATTTCTCAAGCATCAATGCCCGGTACTTCTCACTTAACCCATGTGCATTTGAGGATGTGACCCTATTAGACAAGTAGGATATTTGGGGAGCCGAGGGAGTAATGGGTGTGACCTCTGCTAAAGAGATTGAGGATTAGGTAAGGAATGGTGCGCAAAGAGATAGAGAGCTATCAATTGCCTCCACACTTCTTGAATTTATGGTGAGGAGCGCATCAAATGGCTGAGTTGAAACAATTAATATCATTGGTGTTGTTGGTGCCTAGAGGCTAATAAGAGATGTTGAGAGTTTGAATGAAGGTAGTGAAGAGGTATTTGTGGCTGACCACGAGGTGGGTTCCCATGGAAGCCATCATAGTTTGGACAAACATGATCATGGGAATCAAGGTCGGAACGAACAAAACAATATCTCTAGAATTGAAAGTATGCTCGTGCATAAACTAGGGACCACCTATGGAATTATCAAAGAGTTGAGCCATGAGCTTGGAAGTCTTTCCCAAATTGTGCAATCACACTCCTTAGCCATCGAATGTCTTGAAGATAGAATGGTTTGGCTCACCTCTCAATTCGAATCTAGGCAAGTCAAGAGTGAAGAAGGGATAAGTGGTGTAGAGGACTCACTCAATCCCATTGAAGCTACAATGCCAATGATGAGTAAAACTAGAAACAAGAAAGCTTGGGGAAATAGTTTGACCAAATCTATACATCGTGAGAGCAAGGTGCCTAATGTTTGCAAGCCTTTCCCTACATGCCCATCTCCTTTTCCTCAACGTCTAATGCAAGAGAAGGTGGATACAACAAATACCAGAGTGAGTGAGCTAAAGAGTGAAATTCAACACTTCATCAAACTGTGAGCTCTCACTCAGCCTCAATCAAGCATCTTGAGGCTCAAATGAACCATCTTTCTACCCAAATGAACCCAAGGATGAAGGGGATGCTTCAAAGTAACACCATCACCAATCCTAAGAATGATTAAGGTTGAGGTACTATCGTCGAACCGCAACATTAAATCAAGCGCTTCTTGGGAGGCAACTCAAGTGTCTTTATTTTGTTTTTGGTTATCTATTGTTGTTTTTATTTGTGTTAGGAATGCATGGAGGAGAAAAATGAACAAGTGAAAAACAGGGCAAAAATGGGACATGTCGGGGATCATGCAGTTCGCACAAGCCATTGTGCGTGTCACATGGCCCAACGCATGCCAAATCAGAAGCCTGGGAAGAAAAAAAGAAATTGGAGGTGATGTATACTGGGCTGTGCAGTCCACACAAGCCCAAGTGCACGTCGTACCTCCATCACAAGATGAAGTAGAGGCCTGGGCTAAATTCTGGGCATAAAAGGTGAGGTGCGAAATGACATGTGGTCCGCACCAAGACTGGTGTGAACCACACGTCGCGATGCACCAGAGGTAAATTTTAATTTTTAATTGACCTAACCCATTGACCGACCCAACTCGGAGACTGACCCAACCAATTTTCTTCTTCTTTTCCACTATCAATCCACCACCCTTCTCCTCTTTTTCAATATTCTCTCCTACAATTACTTAAATTCTCTCCCAAAACCTCTCACAAATCCCTCAAACTTCCCAAAAATCTTCTCCTCCTCTCACCCAATCCTCTCCACCGCTTCTGTAACACCCTAGAACTTTCAAGCCCAGACTTAACTCAAAAAAACCAGAAGAAATAAAAAAATTCAACTATCAGCAGGACCATGAGTCACTTCTATGAGCAGTGGAACAGTCCACGAGTCGTGGACTGGACTCGTGGAACAAAGATAAGAGGACTGCTCCTCTGAAGTTCATTCCACGACTCAAGTCTATGGACCATAAAAGTTTCCACGGACCGTAGAACTTGTCTGTGGAATCCTTGTAGCAGATGCCCCCAGGAACCACGATTGGGTTCCATGACCAGTGGAAGTTTCCACGAGTTCTAAACCCTATTCGAGGAACCTATTCCAGTAACCCATCCTTAAGTCCTCAGGAACCACGAGTAGGTTCCACGACCCGTGGAAGCTTCAACGAGTCGTGAACCCTACTCGTGGAACCAAAGTTCAGAGAACAAAGAATCTCAGTTCAGGAACCACGAGTGGGTTCCATGACCCGTGAAAGGTTCCATGAGTCGTGAACTCAACTCATAGGGTTCAATCCAGTAGCTTAGCTTTCAGGACCAAGATATCACGACTGATTTCCATGATCCGTGGATCTTTCCACGAGCCGTAGAACTAAGTCGTGATCACTGAGTAGTGATTTTCAGCAGTTTTTCTAATTATTTTCCAGGGGCATTCCAGACATTTCCTACCTAATTTAATGCCTAGGCTACGTTGTTTTGACTACTCTAAGACTACTTTATTAGTCAAAAGCTACCTAAAACCTTCATTATCCTAAATTCATTGGACTTAGAAAGAAAAGAATCAAAAGAGGCGATAGTTTTCACTCAAGAACAAACAGAGGTCTTCATCAAGTTCAGCCCCAAAAATCCAAGGATTTCTCCGTAGATTTCTTCACCAGGTATATGGTATTTCACTAATGGGTTCCTTTGACCCATTAGGTCCCTAGATTTCAGTGAGCCTTCAGTTTTCTCCATGAATGTTTCAAACCTAGGGTTCCTAAATCTTAGGGAATTATTGTAATTCAATTCTTACAGGTTTTATGGTATTGATTATATGTTTCTTAGAGAATTAGTACAGTTTCATGAATAATGCTCAGAAACCCTAGCTTGTAGAAATTCCAGTATTTTCATGAATTTAGCTTGCTAGGCAGATCAGTTATATGCTTATGCTTTAGAAATTGAATGCCATATCCTTCAGCCTATGTATGTTGCATTCTCTGTCATTTATTTGTGTTTTGAGCTATCCTTTATTTCAGTACATTATTACTTACATTTAGTGGGAGTAGACTTAGTACCGAGCGAACGAAGGGATGAAGACTTAGCTGTCGGCTTAGGCTAAGACCTTTAGAAGCAGTCTCCAAGTCCCAAAACTTTGGCGCCACCATAGGTTTAAAGGAGTCCGTTGTCAGACTAGGCTGCACCTCCTTGTCCCTTATGGACATCAGTAGTAGATCCACGTCAGACTTGTTCTTACCCTTGGCAAGGTATGAACACCCTTCCATACCAGGTTATAGATTGGACCCATAGTTAGCTCAACTTGGGATATGTCGGTTAGTAATGTATCCTACAGTCAGATTCATGAGAATTGACCTTGTATCTAGTATTTATGTTCAATATTTAGTTCAGCATGTTATTTTATGATTTATTCTTGGTCATTGCATTCAGTTCAGCTTACAGTTATGTCGCAGTATATCTATTTTCATGTTCAGTCCTATATTGTCTAGCTTTGTACGTATCATGCATTCTCAGTACATTCAAAGTACTGACGCATACTTTGTACTAAGTTGTTTTATGATGTAGGTTTAGGTACTCAGCATCCAGACTGTACTTAGTTCGACTTTCGGTCTGTATCCAGCAGCTCAGTTGGTGAGTCGTCAGTAGTTCGAGGATGATAGACATGTTTATATCTTCTGCATTTACTTATAGTTTCAGACTTATTCGAGTTAGCTGGGGGCATGTTCTAGCAACTCCTATTCAGTTAGAAGGCTTTCAGACATAGACTAGATTCAGCAATCGTTTGTGTGGTTTCCAGTCAACACTATATTTTTATATACTTTATATATTTATATTATTAGGTTCTTCCCTCTTCCATATATTAAAACTGTTTTAGCTTCTGCTCAGTGCATGTCTTAACCTGATTTTGTATAGATGTGTCATGCCATGGGTTAGCTTGGGGTCACTTGTGATACTAAGCACCGTGTTGCATCCATTGGGTAGCTTCGGGGCATGACAAACTTGGTATCAAAGAATCAGTTTTAAGTGTCCTAGGATGTCTGAAAGCCGCATCATGTAGAGTCTTGTTCATTGGTGTGAAGTGTGCCACACTTATGGGGGAGAAGCTATGAGACGTCATTAGGAATAGCTTCCCTTCTTTCTTTTATAGTTCGTTCTATAGAGTATAAACCCTATTTAATTTCCTTCTATTCTAACTCATACTCTTCGTATTTCAGTTAAAAATGCCTCCCAAAAGAGGTAACGCTAGGAATCAACCAGTGCCAGCAGCTCTAGCAGACCTCTTGAACGAGCAAGTCACGCATGCCAAATTCAGGGTTGCCTTCCAAGTACTTGCTCAGGACATGACCACCCAGGTCAACCAGCAGGCTACTGCACCAGCTCAGCCTCTGGTTAATACTGCCACAACTAGGATCTGAGATTTCACAAGGATGAACCCTCCAGAGTTTCATGGGTCCAAGTCAGTAGAGGATCCCTAAGAATTTTTGGATGATATTCAGAAGGTGACAGACATTATGGGTGTCACTCTAGTCGAGGATGAAGACTTGGCCGCCTATCAGTTGAAGGGAGTGGCCTACACTTGGTACTAGCAATGGAAGGAATCTCGTTGTGCCAATGCAGGACCAGTGACGGGGGTTCTTTTTAAGATAGCTTTTCTAGACCAATTCTTCCCACTAGAGCTCAGGGAAGCCAAGGTTCAGGAGTTCATCAACCTAAAGAAGGATGACATGAGCGTGAAAGACTATGCTCTCAAGTTCACTCAGTTATCCAAGTATGCTCCAGCGATAGTAGCAGACTCCAGATCTCATATTAGCAAGTTTGTATCTGGTGTGTCAGATGATGTTGTCAAGGAGTGCAAAACCGCTATGTTAATTAAAGAGATGAACTTCTCCAGACTGGTTACTTATGCTCAACATATTGAGGAGGAGATGATTAAGGAAAGGGGAGGAGATGCTAAGAGGGCTAGGACAGGTGATTACAGCCACTATCCGCAGAGGTCAGAGGGTCGCAATCGCCCTCAATATCTCCAGAAAAATTCAGCTCTAGATCTATCTTCTGCTAGTGCCCCAGTGCCTAAGTTCAAGAATGATCGTAGAGATAGAGCGTCTGGCTCTAAGTCCTAAGTTACGGTTACAGTGGGTGCACTAACCCAGTACGTAAGAAGTGTGGTAGAAACCACCAAGGTAAGTGCTTGGCAGGTAGTGGAAACTGCTTTGGGTGTGGCAAGCCAGGCCACATGATGAGGGATTGTCCAACGTCTTCTCAGAAGGGTAAGGATGTTCACCCGCAAACTCAGACTGGTTCTACAATAGCTTCGGCTGGTTGCCCCATTCAGTAGGGAACCTCATCTGGAACAGGTGGTGGTCATCGCCAGAATAGGTTGTATGCTCTTCAGGCTCGACAGGACCAAGAGGATTCTCCTGATATGGTCACGGGTATATTGCGAGTCTTTAATACTTATGTTTATGCATTGTTAGACCCAGGGGCTACACTTTCCTTTATAACTCCTTATATAGCATTAAACTTCAGCGTCAGTCCAAAAATCCTCCCAGAACCCTTCTCAGTTTCTACTCCAGTTGGTGACCCAGTCATAGATACACGGGTGTACAGAAAATACCCTATCACTGTTTCCCAGAAAGTCACCTCAGCAGATCTTGTAGAGTTAGAAATGGTAGATTTTGATATCATTATAGGCATGGATTGGTTACATTCCTGTTATGCCTCAGTCCATTGTAGAACTAGGATCGTTTGGTTTCAGTTTTCTAACGAGCTAGTCTTAGAATAGAAGGGTAGTAACTCAGTGCCTTTATGTCATTTCATCTCATACCTTAAGGCCTGGAAGATGATCTCCAAAGGGTACATCTATCACCTTGTTCGATTTAAGGATTCAAACTTCGAGACCTTAACTCTTGAGTCAGTCCTAGTGGGGAGTGAGTTTCCAGAAGTGCTCCCAAAAGATCATTCTGGAGTTCCTCCTGAAAGGGAAATCGACTTCGGAATTGATCTCCTTCTAGATACCTAGCCTATTTTGATTCCTCCTTACAAAATGTCTCTAGCTGAGCTTAAGGAATTGAAAGAACAGCTGAAAGACCTGCTAGATAAGGGCTTCATCAGACCTAGCATCTCTCTATGGGGTGCTCCAGTGTTGTTCATGCGTAAGAACGACGGTTCTCTTAGGATGTTCATTGACTACCGTCATTTGAACAAAGTCACAATCAAGAATAAATATCCCCTCCCTAGGATTGATAACTTGTTCTTCCAACTTCAGGGCGCTAGTTGCTTTTCCAAGATAGACCTCAGATTCGGCTATCATCACCTCAGAGTCAGAGGTAGTGACATCCCGAAGACAGCCTTCAGGACTCGGTATGGTCACTATGAATTTATAGTTATGTCTTTTGAACTAACCAATGCTCCTACATCTTTCATAGACTTAATGAACAAGGTGTTCAGACAGTATTTGGACTTGTTCATAATTGTCTTCATTGATGATATCCTTGTTTATTCTCCAAATGAGGAGGAGCATGCAAATCATCTGAGGGTCATTCTGCAGACTCTCAAGGACCGCCAGTTATTTGCCAAGTTCAGTAAGTGTGAGTTCTGGTTGAAGTCAGTCACTTTCCTTGGTCATGTGGTGTCTAGTGATGGCATCTGAGTTGGCTCTCAAAAAATTAAGGCAGTAAAGGACAGGCCTAGACCCACCTATTCGACATACATCAGGAGTTTCTTGGGTTTGGCTGGTTATTATAGGAGGTTCGTAGAAGGATTTTCATCCATAGCTGCCCCATTAACCAAGTTGACTCAGAAAAAGGTCAAGTTTTAAGCGTCATATGAGTGTGAGAAAAGCTTCTTAGAACTGAAGACTAGGTTGACTACAACTCTTTTTTTAACTCTACCAGAGGGTTTAGATGGCTATGTGGTTTATTGTGATGCATCCAGGGTCGGCCTGGGTTGTGTCTTGATGCAACAGGGTAAGGCCATGGATTATTCTTCCAGACAACTTAACACCCATGAGAAGAACTACCCGACTCATGACCTCGAGCTTGCAGCTATTGTGTTTGCCTTAAAGATCTGGAGGAACTACCTGTATGGTGTTTGTAACACCCCAAAAATCGTAAGCTAATACCCGAACCTTTTTCCATGAGTCTAATGATCATTTTCCTAGTGTGGTGAGTGCTTTGGATGCGAATCATGTTCATAAGAGACTCTTATAACCTAGATTAGTTGAAAGCACCTTAAGCAAATGAGTTTTCTTATAAGACTAAACTAGGGTTAACTTCAAACAATCATTTCTCATAAAATATAAAGATTTAGGTGGCCTAGTACCCACCAAATAAAAGGTATTCGAATTATCTTTCTAACGCCACCAACCTCGTATTTATCCGACTTCAAAGTAAAACGTTATGAGCAGTTTACTGCAGTGCTGTCGGTGATGATGGATCGGATGATGGGTCCATACTTTGAACAATGGGTTCGTACTTTGAACGACGGGTCTAAACTTTGAATGATTGGTCCGTAATTTGAATGATGGGTCTGTACTTTGAACCGTGATTTCTGAACTGAACACTAAAATTTTCTTTTTTAAAACCACTGGTTGGTTGATGGCCCGTAGATCAAAACCACGGTCCGTAGATTGACCCGTGGTTTGTCAAAAATCAGCTTTTCTTCAAAAATCAGCTTTTCTTCCCACGGGTCATCATTTTAAATGACGGACGGTCCTGTAACTTGTGGAATGGAGTTCCAGTAAACTCTCAAAAGTGATTTCTAAGATCACGGATCAAATGACGGTCCGTCATTTACTTTGACGGTCCGTACACTTACCCGTAATCCCTGAAGCCAAGTCATTTCATCAGTTTTTCCAAGCTTAAGTTCAGGGGTATTTTTGTAATTTTCCACTCTTTTAACTCCTATACTAGATCGTTTTAAGCCTACACAGAAGGGTTTTTATTCCCACTTGAAATAAGTTATCTCCCATTCTTCCAAACAAGTTTCAAGAGAGGAAAAAAAAAGAGTTTCATCCTCTCAAGCTTCAAGATAGGGTTTCAAGATCCATAGCAAGGGATCCACTAAAAGTCTTCAAGCTCCAAGTCAAGTCTCCTATGTCTTTTCCATTGAAATGGGTTATCTTCACCAAAAGAATGTGGGTATTCAATCGGGGATTATTTAACCCTTATGCCCAAAAACCTAATCTTCTAAATTGAACTTATGGATTTCTAAACTAGGGTTCTTACTCAATTCTTATGGGTCCTTCTAAAATTGTTTCCTCATGATTCTTCTATGGATTCTAACTCTAAATTGCATGATTTTGCATGAGTTTTTATGAGTGGTTTCTTATTCATGATTTTAAGTCCAATTCTTATTTTGATCTATGAACTCATGAAACTAGGGTTTTGATCTAAAATTGGGGAAAGTTTATGAAATTAGTTTCTATGTTTAAATTTATGGTTTCCTCTTGATTACTCATGATTTAAGTATGATTCTCTTATTAGTTTTAAAAGACCAAGCATGAAAGTTGATTTATAGCATGAAACTATGAAATTGCATGTTTTCAAGAGAAACTTGGCATGATTAGATATCATGGCCTTTATGAATTTATGAAATTACATGCCTAATTCTTCAAGTATGAATTTAGAAAGAAAAGCATATTCTTGAATTATGGCTATGCTAAGCTTTATGAACTATGATATGAAAGTTGCCTGATACTCGATGTGTTTTCATGCTTTATGTATAAGATTTGGCATGAGAGTATGCCCTTATGAACAAGATTTGGCATGAGAGTATGCCTTTGTGATTATGAGTTACACGTGCATGTTTTGGGAGTAGTATTTAGCACCGACATGACGGGGTGAGATTACCCTTAATCCCATAAACTACGTTGCCAGCGTAGGTCATGATATGATATGATATGTTCCTTAAAGGCTTATGAGAGTGGATCCACGTCTTTATGTATGGTGTCCTTGCCTTAGCGGGGCATAGGATAGCTTTTCCAACTAGGGTTATATAGTTGGGTATGGTGACTTGTTCCTTGGCAGGGTTCAAAGTCAGCTTTGCTAACTGGGGTTATACAGTTAGATTCCATGTAGCTCACGTGGTATAGGTTATAAGAAACTCATGTATGTTATGTTTTCAAGTTTTCTAAGCTTTATGAACTTTCTTATGAAACATCATCTTGAAGTTAGCTTTTGCCTTATGATTTGATTTCCACTATGATATCTTCTCATGATCTTTACTATGCATGGATTTACCTAAATACGTTTTAAAGCATGTTTCACTTAATTTATGCCTTGCTCACATACTTTGTACATTTCATAGTACTAACGCATATTGCGCTGCATCCTTTGATGATGCAGATTCAGGTGTCCCTTCATAGATTCGTGGCTAGAGTTCCCGGCCACTCACGCTCAACTTTGGTGAGTCCTCATAGTGCGAGGACTAGGCTTTATTCTAGCTTTTCTATGTCTCCTTTCCTTTCAGATTGTTGAATTAGTTGGGGTATTATCCCATCAAATCCTTATGCTAGTTTTAGAGGCTTTCAGACATAGATGGTATGAGGTGATCTTCGAGTTGTATTTCCCATTTTACTCTTTATTTATGATATGTATCCCTATTTCGAATTTCTTTATGATGCTTTCGTTCCGTTTTCCTTTACATGCTTGAGAATGCTATGACCAAGGGTTAACTTGGGATCCTTGTGGTTCCAAGTCCCATGTTACATCTAGTGGGGTAACCTCAGGGAGTGACAAACTTGGTATCAGAGCCTCAGTTTTAAGAGTACTAGGATGTCTGAAAGCCTCACTAAGTAGAGTCTCTTTCATGGGTGTGAAGCGTGCCACACCGATTAGAGGGAAGCTACAAGGTGTTTTAGGAAAGATTTCACTTTTTCATGTTCACAATCATGCGATAGAGTTTGACTCTACTTACCCTTCTAATCCATTCTTTACGCATTCCAGATAATGTCTCCATGAAGAAATGCCATGAGGAATGCTAATCCAACAACTCCAGATCATGAGGTTACGAATGCAAAATTTTGTGAAGCCATCTGTATGTTTGCTCAAGCCATGACAGCTCAGTTGAATGAGAAAGAGAAACTAAAGAAGAGGAAGAGAAAGAACAAAAAGACCAGAACATGTAACCAATCGTCTTCTCAGCAGAGGTCATCCAGACCAACCCCATCTTCAATTAGCACACCTGCCCTCGATTCTCAGTCGTGTCACCATAAGGCTCCAAAGACTTTGGCGTACCCTCGTTGTAGTAGTTATGGTAAGTTACATTTAGGTGAGTGCCTTGCAAGCAAGGAGGGGTGTTTTAGGTATGGTAAGTTAGGCCATAGGATCAGAAATTGCCTCTCATCTAAGTGGAGCAACTGTGATGTTCAGCTCCAAAACTAATTCCTTTCATTGCCTAGCCATCCAGGTCAGGGTATTCCTTTAGAAGTTGAATCAGGTACGTCACTAGATTTCCTTCTTTTATGCATCCATAATCCCTGGACCCCTATTTTGGCTTGGGTGGTGAGTTGTCTTAACTTAGAACAAAGTGAAGATAGAAGGTTTGAGGCTTAGACTTTTAGGCGAAGGAAGATCTTAGACCATAGAAGGAAGTGGGTATTCGGGCTAGATTCTTGAGTAGTGTATGTTTTGTTAGGGTAAAACGATCATAGTTCCTTTGAAAGGTTGGTGAGAGGTCCATAGATTTAGATGGGTAGCATGAATCTAAGGGGGAGATGGTGGGATATTGAATCGGTCTGATGTTGGAGGCTCAGGTGGTGATGTCGTTGGGTGTTAGAACAAAGTTAGGAGGGGAGGAAGAAGCTTATTTCCATCCTAGCGTCCTAAGTATACCCTGCCATTACGATACCATTCGCATGCCTTGTGTGTCAGACCATGGTTCTATTTCAATTTATGCACTCCATCAAGATTCACGCTCAAATTCAGTTTCTAAAATGACAAGTGATTTCTTCAGACAATGACTCTACTCTTACTCTGTGAGTCTATGAATCCCATCTTTATGCCCCGAGGTCCGTTATGTATGTAAACTCATGTATCGCACTATGCTCAGTTATGTTTGCTCAGTCAGTCTACAAAAATACCTCAATGGCTAATCAAAGCATGTTACGCCATGTATATGCTCATACATAATTCTTGAAATGATTCACGCTTATGATTTACTTATTCTAAAGCCCTGTGATCTTTTCCTTTGATGACGAGGGGTGGTGATCCCCACTAACTCATGTCTTACATGCCCAGTATGTGAAGTGCTCATGCCTATTTCACTCAATTCCCCAAGCCTTACATTGAGTGGCTTGATCACGCTAAGTGTAAGTTAAGATCAATTTGTGATCCTTTATTTGTGACGCTCCTGCTCCTGCTCTTTTCTTTCAATGGTTCTGGTTTATGATGTTATAAGTGTTAGGGGAGAAGTCCTTATAGTAGCCTAGCTGGGAGGTAGCAGATTCCTTTTCCTTGTTAGTGTACTTGTTCCACCTTGACTTCTAGGTGTTGGTGAATTATGAGGTACGGATTATTCATGCAAAATAGTTAGATGAGGAAGTTTAGTATGTCCCTCTGTAGAAGTTCTTGAATTTGCGATTCCCAGTTATGGTAGGAAAGAGGAGAGAAGTCTTAAATAGGGTAAGCTACAAAACCATAAGGTGACCATAGTTATAAGCTAGAATATCGTGATGGGATATATGTGGATAATTGTTTTGCGCAACTAGTGACCCTTTGGTTGGAATCCCTAGGTTAGTTGGTTGTTGTGATAAGAGGGAATACTATCCTTAGAAGATGTTCTGGATGCAAGAGATCTGGTCGAGATAGGTTTGAACATGGAGAATCGGGTAGTTAGACTCAGACCTTAGTACTTTTATGTGCGTTGTTGAGGTTGTTAGTTGCAAATGGTAGGAGTGGTATTCAGAAGAGAATAGTTCCCCGTATATCTAACTCTCTCAGTTTGGTGTCCCTTTTGGTTAGCTGTGAGTTCTAGAGTATGTTTGTTCTTTATGAGTTTTAGCTGAGTTCCTACTCTCATCTAAGACAAACTATCATGTTGGGTATCCAGTTCATGTCCCATTAGCTGATCTTAGGTTCCCAGCATGCATACGTGTCTCATG
The DNA here is from genome assembly GCA_003996215.1 of Jaltomata sinuosa. Classification (NCBI taxonomy): domain Eukaryota; kingdom Viridiplantae; phylum Streptophyta; class Magnoliopsida; order Solanales; family Solanaceae; genus Jaltomata; species Jaltomata sinuosa. The sequence continues at coordinate 382,914 of QJPP01002003.1, read as the reverse complement.
AAAGCAGCTCAGTTTTTATTTCAATCAGAAGTCGATTACCACGATAGTACTTCAGCTTTTAGAACTCAGTTGAAGGAACTACTTGGGAAGCATAATCATCCAAGAAGGCCAAGTACCCTCATCCTTTTCTTTTGGATACAATTTCATCTTGAGGAAGTAATTCCACCTTAGTATGTCCCTCCGATTCTATTTTAGCAGTTTCTCTAATGATCCTAACATGTATTCATATTTCCAAAGTTGATTCAGTCATGTTTTAAGTTGAAAAGTCCAGTTTCATGTTGATTCTTCGATTTTCATGTTTTGATGTATGGTTGGGATGTTATCTCTCTAGTTTCCCTTGCTTAGTCTTCATTCGAGGACTAATGATCTCAAGGGGGGGATATTATAATACCCCAGAAATCCTAAGGTAATACTCGAACCTTTTTCCATGAGTCTAATGATCATTTCCCTAGTGTGGTGAGTGTTTTGGATGCGAATCATATTCATAATAAACTCCTATAATCTAGATAAGTTGAAAGCACCTCAACCAAATGAGTTTTCTTATAAGACTAAACTAGGGTCAACTACAAACAATCATTTCTCCTAAAACATAAAGAGTTACGTGGCCTAGTACCCACCAAATTAAAGGTATTCGAATTATCTTTCCAACGCCACCAACCTCTTATTAATCTGAGTCCGTAGTAAAATGTTATGGGCAGTTTACTGCAGTACTGTCAGTGATGACGGATCGGATGTCGGGTCCGTACTTCGAACGACGGGTCCGTACTTTGAAAGATGGGTCCGTACTTTGAACCATGATTGCTGAACTGAGCACTAAAATTTTCTTTTTTAAAACCACTGGTTAGTTGATGGCCCATAGATCAAAACCACGGTCCGTAGATAGTCCCGTGGTTTGTCAAAAATCAGCTTTTCTTCCCTAGATTCCATGAGTGACTTGACGGGTCATCATTTTAAATGATGGACCATCTTGTAACTCGTGGAATGGAGTTCCAGTAGACTCTCAAAAGTGATTTTCTAAAATCACGGATCAAATGATTGTCCGTCATTCACTTTGATGGTTCGTACACTGACCCGTAATCCCTGAAGCCGAGTCATTTCATCAGTTTTTCCAAGCTTAAGTCCAGGAATATTTTTGTAATTTTCTACTCTTTTAACTCATATACTAAGTCGTTTTAAGCCTATTTAGAAGGGTTTTTATTCTCACTTGGCATAAGTTATCTCCCATTCCTCCAAACAAGTTTCAAGAAAGGAAAAAAAAGAGTTTCATCCCCTCAAGCGTCAAGATAGGGTTTCAAGCTCCATAGCAAGGGATCCACTCAAAGTCTCCAAGCTCCAAGTCAAGTCTCCTAAGTATTTTCCATTGAAGTGGGTTATCTTCACCTAAAGTATGTGGGTATTTAATAAGGGATTCCTTACCCCTTATTCCCAAAACCCCAATCTTCTAAATTGAACTTATGTATTTCTAAACTAGAGTTCTTACTCAATTCTTATGAGTCCTTCTAAAATTGTTTCCTCATTATTCTTCTATGGATTCTAACTCTAAATTTCATGATTTTGCATGAGTTTTTATGAGTGGTTTCTTATTCATGATTTTTAGGCCAATTCTTATTTTGATCTATGAACTCATGAAACTAGGGTTTTGTCTAAAATTGGGGAAAATTTATGAAATCAGTTTCTATGTTTAAATTTATGGTTTCCTCTGGATTACTCATAATTTAAGTATGATTCTCTTATTGGTTTTAAAAGACCAAGCATGAAAGTTGATTTATATCATGAAACTATGAAATTGCATGTTTTCAAAAGAAACTTGGCATGATTAGATATCATGGCCTTTATGAATTTATGAAATTACATGCCCAATTCTTCAAGTATGAATTTAGAATGAAAAGCATGTTTTTGAATTATGGCTATGCTAAGCTCTATGAACTATGATATGAAAGTTGCATGATACCCGATGTGTTTCCATGCTTTATGTATAAGATTTGGCATGAGAGTATGCCTTTATGAATAAGATTTGGCATGAGAGTATGCCTTTATGATTATGAGCTACACGTGCATGTTTTGGGAGTAGTATTTAGCACCGAGAGGATAGGGTGAGAGTACCCTTAGTCCCATAAACTACATTGCCAGCATAGGTCATGATATGATATGATATGTGCCTTAAAGGCTTATGAGAGTGGATCCACGTCTTTATGTATGGTGTCCTTGCCTTAGTGGGGTATAGGATAGCTTTGCCAACTAGGGTTATATAGTTGGGTATGGTGACTTATTCCTTTGCAGGGTTCAAAGTCAGCTTTGCTAACTGGGGTTATACAGTTAGATTCCATGTAGCTCACGTGGTATCGGTCATAAGAAACTCCCATATGTTATATTTTCAAGTTTTCTAATCTTTATGAACTTTCTTATGAAACATCATCTTGAAGTTGGCTTTTGCCTTATGATTTGATTTCCACTATAATATCTTCTCATGATCTTTACTATGCATGGATTTACCTAAATATGTTTTAAAGCATGTTTCACTCAATTTAGGCATTGCTCACATACTTTGTACATTTCATAGTACTAATGCATATTGCGCTGCATCCTTTGATGATGCAGATTCAGGTGTCCCTTCATAGCTTCGTAGCTGAGTTCCCAGCCACTCACGCTCAGCTTTGGTGAGTCCTCATAATGCGAAGACTAGGCTTTATTCTAACTTTTCTATGTCTCCTTTCCTTTCAGATTGTTGAGTTAGTTGGGGTATTATCCCATCAAATCCTTATGCTAGTTTTAGAGGCTTTTAGACATAGATGTTATGAGGGGATCTTCGAGTTGTGTTTCCTATTTTACTCTTTATTTATGATATGTCTCCCTGTTTGGAATTTCTTTATGATGCTTCCGTTCCATTTTCCTTTACATGCTTGAGAATGTTATGACCAAGAGTTAACTTGGGATCCTTGTGGTTCCAAGTCCCATGTTACATCTAGTGGGGTAACCTCAGGGAGGGACAAACTTGGTATCAGAGCCTCAGGTTCAAGAGTCCTAGGATGTCTGAAAGCCGCACTAAGTAGAGTCTCTTTCATGGGTGTGAAGCATGCCACACCGATTAGAGGGAGGCTACAAGGTATTTTAGGAAAGACTTCACTTCTTCATGTTCACTATCGTGCGATAGAGTTTGACTCTACTTACCCTTCTAATCAATTCCTTACGCATTCCAGATAATGTCTCCATGAAGAAACTCCATGAGGAATGCTAATCCAACCACTCCAGATCATGAGGTTACGAATGCAAAATTTCGTGAAGCCGTATGTTGGCTCAAGCCATGACAGCTCATTTGAATGAGAAAGAGAAACTAAAAAGAGGAAGAGAAAGAACAAAAAGACCAGAACATGTAACCAATCGTCTTCTCAGCAGAGGTCATCCAGACCAACCCCATCTTCAATTAGCACACCTGCCCTCGATTCTCAGTCGTGTCACCATAAGGCTCTGAAGACCTTGAGGTACCCTCGTTGTAGTAGTTATGGTAATTTAAATTTAGGTGAGTGCCTTGCAGGCAAGGAGGGGTGTTTTAGGTATGGTCAGTTAGGCCAGAAGATCAGGAATTGCCCTTCATCTAAGTGGAGAAACTGTGATGTTCAGATACAAAACCAATTACTTTCATTGCCTAGCCAGTCGGGTCAGGGTATTCCTTCAGAAGTTAAATCAGGTACATCACTAGATTTCCTTCTTTTATGCATCCATAGTCCCTGGACCCCTATTTTGGTTTGGGTGGTGAGTTGTCTTAACTTAGAACAAAGTGAAGATAGAAGGGTTGAGGCCTAGACTTTTAGGTGAAGGAAGATCTTAGACCATAGAAGGAAGTGGGTATTCGGGCTAGATTCTGGAGTAGTGTATGTTTTGTTAGGGTAAAACGATCATAGTTCCTTTGAAAGGTTGGTTAGAGGTCCATAGATTAAGAAGGGTAGCATGAATCTAAGGGGGAGATGGTGGGATGTTGAATCGGTCAGATGTTTGAGGCTCAGGTGGTGATGTCGTTGGGTGTTAGAACAAAGTTAGGAGGAGAGGAAGAAGCTTATTTCCATCCTAGCGTCCTAAGTATACTCCTGCCATTACGATACCATTCGCAAGCCTTGGGTGTCAGCACCATGGTTCTATTTCAATTTATGCACTCCATCAAGATTCACGCTCATATTCAGTTTCTAGAATTAAAAGTGATTTCTTCACACAATGACTCTACTCATACTTTGTGAGTCTATGAATCCCATCTTTATGCCCCGAGGTCCGTTATGTATGTAAACTCATGTATCGCACTATGCTCAGTTATGTTTGCTCAGTCAGTCTTCAAAAATACCTCAATGCCTAATTAAAGCATGTTACGCCATGTATATGCTCATACATAATTCTTGAAATGATTCACGCTTATGATTTACTTATTCTAAAGCCCTGTGATCTTTTCCTTTGATGACGAGGGGTGGTGATCCCCACTAACTCATGTCTTACGTTCCCAGTATGTGAAGTGCTCATGCCTATTGCACTCAATTCCCCAAGCCTCACCTTGAGTGGCTTGATCACGCTAAGTGTATGTTAAGATCAAACTGTAAACCTTCATTTGTGACGCTCCTGCTCTTGCTCTTTTCTTTCAATGGTTCTGGTTTATGATGTTATAAGTGTTAGGGGAAAAGGCCTTGTAGTAGCCTAGCTGGGAGGTAGCAGATTCCTTTTCCTTGTTAGTGTACTTGTTCCACCTTGACTTCTAGGTGTGGGTGAATTATGAGGTACGGATTATTCATGCAAAATAGGTAGATGAAGAAGTTTAGTATGTCCCTCTGTAGAAGTTCTTTGATTTGCGATTCCCAGTTATGGTAGGAAAGAGGAGAGAAGTCTTAAATAGGGTAAGCTACAAAACCATAAGGTGACCATAGTTATAAGCTAGAATATCGTGATGGGATATATGTGGATAATTGTTTTGCGCAACTAGTGACCCTTTGGTTGGAATCCCTAGGTTAGTTGGTTGTTGTGATAAGAGGGAATACTATCCTTAGAAGATGTTCTGGATGCAAGAGATCTGGTCGAGATAGGTTTGAACATGGAGAATCGGGTAGTTAGACTCAGACCTTAGTACTTTTATGTGCGTTGTTGAGGTTGTTAGTTGCAAATGGTAGGAGTGGTATTCAGAAGAGAATAGTTCCCCGTATATCTAACTCTCTCAGTTTGGTGTCCCTTTTGGTTAGCTGTGAGTTCTAGAGTATGTTTGTTCTTTATGAGTTTTAGCTGAGTTCCTACTCTCATCCAAGACAAACTATCATGTTGGGTATCCAATTAATGTCCCATTAGCTGATCTTAGGTTCCCAGCATGCATATGTGTCTCATCAAAGCAGCTCAGTTTTTATTTCAATCAGAAGTCGATTACCACGATACTACTTCAGCTTTTAGAACTCAGTTGAAGGAACTACTTGGGAAGCATAATCATCCAAGAAGGCCAAGTACCCTCATCCTTTTATTTTCGATACAGTTTCAGCTTGAGGAAGTAGTTCCACCCTTAGTATGTCCCTCCGATTCTATTTTAGCAGTTTCTCTCATGATCCTAACATGTATTCATATTTCCAAAGTTGATTCAGTCATGTTTTAAGTTGAAAAGTCCAGTTTCATGTTGATTCTTCGATTTTCATGTTTTGATGTTTGGTTGGGATGTTATCTCTCTAGTTTCCCTTGCTTAGTCTTCATTCGAGGATGAATGATCCCAAGGGGGGATATTATAACACCCCAGAAATCCTAAGCTAATATTCGAACCTTTTTCCATGAGTCTAATGATCATTTCCCTAGTGTGGTGAGTGCTTTGGATGCGAATCATATTCATAAGAGACTCTTATAACCTAGATAAGTTGAAGCACCTCAACTAAATGAGTTTTCTTATAAGACTAAACTAGGGTCAACTTCAAACAATCATTTCTGCTAAACTATAAAGAGTTAGGTGTCCTAGTACCTACCAAATTAAAGGTATTCGAATTATATTTCCAACGCCACCAACCTCTTATTAATTTGAGTCCGGAGTAAAACGTTAAGGATAGTTTACTGCAATACTATCAGTGATGACGGATCAGATAACGGGTCCGTACTTTGAACGACGAGTCCGTACTTTGAACCATGATTTCTGAACTGAACACTGAATTTTTTTTTTTAAAACGACTGGTTAGTTGACGGCTCATAGATCAAAACCACGGTCCATAGATTGACCCGTGGTTTGTCAAAAATCAGCTTTTCTTCCCTAGATTCCATGAGTGACTTGACGGGTCATCATTTTAAATGATGGATCATCCTGTAACTCGTGGAATGGAGTTCCAGTAGACTCTCAAAAGAGATTTTCTAAAATCACGGATCAAATGATGGTCCGTCATTCACTTTGATGGTCCGTACACTGACCCGTAATCCCTGAAGCCGAGTCATTTTATCAGTTTTTCCAAGCTTAAGTCCAGGGGTATTTTTGTAATTTTCTACTCTTTTAACTCCTATACTAGGTCGTTTTAAGCCTATTTAGAAGGGTTTTTATTCTCACTTGGCATAAGTTATCTCCCATTCCTCCAAACAAGTTTCAAGAGAGGAAAAAAAAGAGTTTCATCCTCTCAAGCGTCAAGATAGGGTTTCAAGCTCCATAGCAAGGGATCCACTCAAAGTCTCCAAGCTCCAAGTCAAGTCTCTTAAGTCTTTTCCATTGAAGTGGGTTATCTTCACCTAAAGTATGTGGGTATTTAATAAGGTATCCCTTCCCCCTTATGCCCAAAACCCCAATCTTTTAAATTGAACTTATGGATTACTCAACTAGGGTTCTTACTCAATTCTTATGAGTCCTTCTAAAATTGTTTCCTCGTGATTCTTCTATGGATTCTAAGTCTAAATTGCATGATTTTGCATGAGCTTTTATGAGTTGTTTCTTATTCATAATTTTAAGTCCAATTCTTATTTTGATCTATGAACTCATGAAACTAGGGTTTTGATCTAAAATTGGGGAAAGTTTATGAAATCAGTTTCTATGTTTAAATTTATGATTTCCTCTTGATTACTCATGATTTAAGTATGATTCTCTTATTGGTTTTAAAATCCCAAGCATGAAAGTTGATTTATAGCATGAAACTATGAAATTGCATCTTTTCAAAAGAAACTTGGCATGATTAGATATCATAGCCTTTATGAATTTACGAAATTGCATGCCTAATTATTCAAGTATGAATTTAGAAAGAGAAGCATGTTTTTGAATTATGGCTATGCTAAGCTATATGAACTATGATATGAAAGTTGCATGATACCCAATATGTTTTCATGCTTTATGTATAAGATTTGGTATGAGAGTATGCCCTTATGAATAAGATTTGGCATGAGAGTATGCCTTTATGATTATGAGCTACATGTGCATATTTTGGGAGTAGTATTTAGCACTGAGAGGACGGGATAAGAGTACCCTTAGTCCCATAAACTACATTGCCAGCGTAGGTCATGATATGATATGATATGTGCCTTAAAGTCTTATGAGAGTGGATCCACATCTTTATGTATGGTGTCCTTGCCTTAGTGGGGCATAGGATAGCTTTGCCAACTAGGGTTATATAGTTGGGTATGGTGACTTATTCCTTGGCAGGGTTCAAAGTCAGCTTTGCTAACTGAGGTTATACAGTTAGATTCCATGTAGCTCACGTGGTCTCATGTCGGTTATAAGAAACTCCCGTATGTTATATTTTCTAGTTTTCTAATCTTTATGCTCTTTCTTATGAAACATCATCTTGAAGTTGGCTTTTGCCTTATGATTTGATTTCCACTATGATATCTTCCCATGATCTTTACTATGCATGGATTTACCTAAATACATTTTAAAGCATGTTTCACTCTATTTATGCATTGCTCAAATATGCTAGTGTCCCATCAACTCTTTATGCTAGTTTTAGAGGCTTTCAGACATAGATGTTATGAGGTGATCTTCGAGTTGTATTTCCTATTCGACTCTTTATTTATGATATGTCTCCATATTTCGGATTTCTTTATGATGCTTCCATTCCATTTTCCTTTACATGCTTGAGAATGCTATGACCAAGGGTTAACTTGGGATCCTTGTGGTTCCAATTCTCATGTTACGTCTAGGGGTTAACCTCGGGGTGTGACAGTGTTCATGTTGATGTGTTCACAGATCATAAGAGAACAAAAGCTACCTAAAACCTTGGTCATTGGACTAAAACCTTCATTATCCTAAAACTACCTAAAACCTTCATTATCCTAAATTCATTGGACTTAGAAAGAAAAGAATCAAAAGAGGCGCTAGTTTTCTCTCAAGAACAAACAGAGGTCTTCATCAAGTTCAGCCCCAAAAATCCAAGGATTTCTCTGTAGATTTCTTCACCAGGTATGTTGGATTTCACTAATGGGTTCCTTTGACCCATTAGGTCCCTAGATTCCAGTCAGCCTTCAGTTTTCTCCATGAATGTTTCAGACCTAGGGTTCCTAAATCTTAGGGAATTATTGTAATTCAATTCTTACAGCTTTTATGGTATTGATTATATGTTTCTTGGAGAATTAGTACAGTTTCATGAATAATGCTCTGAAACCCTGGCTTGTACAAATTCTAGTATTTTCATGAATTTAGCTTGCTAAGCAGATCAGTTCTATGCTTATGCTTCAGAAATTGAATGCCATATCCTTCAGCCTATGTATGTTGCATTCTCAGTCATTTATCAGTGTTTTGAGTTATCCTTTATTTCAGTACATTATTACTTACATTCAGTGGGAGTATACTTAGTACCGAGCGGATGAGGGGATGAAGGCTTAGCTGTCAGCTTAGGCTAAGACCTTTAGAAGCAGTCCCCAAGTCCCAGAACTACGGTGCCACCGTAGGTTTAAAGGAGTCAGCTATCAGACTAGGCTGCACCTCCTTTTCCCTTGTGGACATCAGTAGTGGATCCACGTTAGACTTGTTCATACCCTTGGCAAGGTATGAACACCCTTCCATACAGGGTTACAGGTTGGCCCCATAGTTAGCTCAACTTGGGGTATGTCGGATAGTAGTGTCTCCCACTGTCAGATTTATGAGCATTGACCTTGTATCCAGTATTTATGTTCAGTATTCAGTTCAGCATGTTATTTCATGATTTATACTTGTTCATTAAATTCAGTTCAGCTTTCAGTTATGTTGCAGTATATCTATTTTCATGTTCAGTCCTATATTGTCCATCTTTATACGTCTCATGCATGCTCATTACATTCAAAGTACTGACGCATACTTTGTGCTACATCGTTTTATGATGTAGGTTCAGGTACTCAGCATCCAGACCGCACTTAGTTCGACTTCCGATCCGTATACATCAGCTCAGTTGGTGAGTCCTCAGTAGTTCGAGGATGATAGACATGCTTATATCTTCTGCATTTATTTGCAGTTTCTGACTTATTGATGTTTGAAAAGACTTCCATGTGTATTTTACTGATCTATGACATCATTGACAAAATCCAACTTGATTTACTACTTCATAATATTGTGGACAAAATTCGACTTTGCATGACCAATGGGAAATTATTCCGAACGAATATATGGACCCGCGAGTCCCCCTTTTGTCCCGCCTCATAGCATGCCACTATGGAGAGGGTGGATATCGATAGATTCATTGGCCTTTCCATCGTAATGCATCAAGTTGCATAGTATACTCATGTTTTTATATATTTATGTTGATATTATGAACTTCTGAAATTTTTCTGCATGCATGATCAAATTGTAGCATTCTTTATTTGAAATAGTAACTACTTAAGCTCGATTGACCTATTATGCCTACTGAATACTAGTGATTTGTACTCGCCCTACATTTTCTGCATCTTTTCTGATGCAGATCTCGGTACGAGTCACCAGCTCTATCTTGTTCGAATTCATGGTGAGCTTCATCCTCCGAGATTAACCCATTTCCCTCTCTATTCTTCATTTATTGTTTCTTTACGTTCAAATAGTGATGCATCGTATTTTGTCAGTCCTCTTTCCTTGTGTTAGATGTTCTTGTGCACGTGACACTACTTTGGGGATTCATAGAGTGTATGTTTTTATGTATATTTAGAGAGGTTGAAGTATGATTTGGAGTTATTTGATGTTTCCTTACTTCACTTTCCGCTTTTATTTGTTTTCTTATTGTGTATGCGAGTTGGCTTACCTACCATGATTGGGTCGGGATAGATGCCATCACGACCCCAGATTTTGGATCGTGAAGCCTTTCCATAAAACATTTGATTTCAAATCTTTTACTTCTAGCCGCATTCTGTTCATTTTCTGAATTTCAGCTGCAAATTTTCCATTGCCTACCAAAAGATTGCCTGTGTAACCATAAGTTAACATTTGACTGTATTTGTTGCTGGGTCATCGAATCTTTGTATATACCAAAACAAGTTACCGGCTATGACAAGGTATTGCTAATTAATTTTGAGGACTACAACGATTGCTTCCAAGTTGCACCAGTGTCAACAAGTTTGGTATAGGCATTCTTGAAATCTTCAAAAAATAAACTCTGGTCCTCAGCGTACTTTGATATCCATCTGTTCAAGAAGCATAAAAAGAAACTTCACCACCAGACAAAAGGTCAATCCTGAGAGCAACGGGTCTATAACTTGTGAACTGAAACTGGATTATTGAATTGAATATTCTGCCTTTCCGCTAGTAAAGGTGTATGTTTGACTTCATTAGCTTTTGTCAGAATAAATTGGAGAAGCTATTGTCCCAAACTATAATAACGGAACCCCAATAACACAAGGTCAAAGAAAACCTTACCTTACACATTCATCATCTTCAACAAGTGCCCTATCAGAGGGAAGTCCAACCATACTAGTCATGCCGGCTGTACAGATAAAGAGAAATAAAATACTACATGGTTGAAGACACTAAAAAAGGAAACTATGCTCTATGATTCCCATTATCGTATAAAAAGAACTCTAAACAGGGACCTTCTATTGAAAGAAAGAGTGTCGTGATTCCAAATAAATACTGAAGCATAAACAGTTTGCAGCTTAGCTTATCCTGACCCTAGTCTTGCTTAACAATTTTATGTGCAACAATCATCTAAACTCTAGGCATGTAGGTATCACGGATTTCCATTTCAGAAAGATAAGAACATCATTGCTGCATAGATTCTGATGATTCAGTGTGATTGATATTTATTTCGATGAATTAAATATATATGCATAACCATTTCTTATCATATGAATGCCATTTGTCACCTGAGGACAACCATGGTTTCTCCATGAGTATCTTGAAGTATGCATTATCAAAGACAGTTGGATTCCCAAACCCTTTACTTCCCAGTGTATGCGCACCAGACAAGGCAACAAGTTCCTGAGTTCTGCCAACAAAATGAACAACCCGTGGAGATTAGGCAGGATATCTTAACATCGATAATCAACAGATCTAGCTTTTTTTTTTCCCAAGAATAGGTGAGCAAGAGGTTGTACTGCATAATTTTAGAGTTAGAGCCTGGACTCTGACAATTGGCCATGATTATCAAAAGCAAAATATTTGAATAGTTGCTCTCTGCAAATACCAAGCTGAGAAGTGTTTTTTAGGTTTTTAAACTGTCAGCATTCTCAACCCAAAGTACCGAACTGATGCTGCCGATAGAGGAGGCAAAAAATCATATGAAATATGGAATTTTGTTCAGCTAAGCTGAAATTCCTTAACCTCGAGGCAGGGGGAAGATTATGGAGCAATTAAATCTGCTTTTTTGGCCATGATCATGCGATCAGTCACAAAATATCATACTCAGTTTGACACTATTATGGCATATTGAATACAGATTGCCTCACAAAGAAAAACATATATTGGAAAAAACCTGCTATTGAAAATTTTGAATATATTGAAAATAAACCCATTTTGAACGATATTTGATCAAACAATAAATCTCCTTTTCTTCCCCTAAAACCATCATCTCAGATGAGTTTTTTTAATATGGCCTTGGATAACACCAAGATATCTAAGGTTCAAAATGATTACCTCTAAAGACTGGCTGTATAATATGCTTCTTATGCATGACTAAGAAAAATTGTGTATGTCATGGAGGTTAAGAATTCACTATAACCTATATGCTATATTCGTACTGGTACAAGAAATGTGAATTAGTGTATACAGTTGTTTCATCAAATGCTATCACAGCGTACATCAAAATAGAATTGTCTAATAAAGCCAAGTTCTTGATATACACGTTGTATAAGTATTATTATTATGCATCATGCAAATGGAAGGGGCTAAACTATGAGAGTCTCGTACCCATGCATTAGAAACTCAGAAGGATAAGGAAATGATCATAAACAAGATCCCAAATCAGAAACGATCATAAAGAAAATCCAAAATCAGATCCCGGAAAGTGTGAGAATATGTTAGTGTTGTATGAAATTATAACACCAGATAAAGAGAAACAAGATGCATATGAGACAAAGAAAATACAGAAGTACTTCACATGCCTCGTGAAATAGAGCGGAACTAATGGTTGGTCACTTCCACGAAAACAAGAGAACAGAACTAACATTTACTCCAGCATGTGAATAACTAAATCTTATTTATCCACATAAGCTACAGTGACAAAATATGTAATTTATCACCATATTTGTCTATACTGCATTTAATATTGCTAAAAAAGGGATTACCGATACTATAAGTCAGTTCATTTGCGAAGTGCTTAACCTGAAAGCAATAGTTTTATGTATATTACCCAACATCAGTGAAAATTAAACGCAGAATGTTAGAAGTGAAGCAAACCCTAGAAATGCCAAGAAAGATGCAAAAGTTTGTAGGAATTGCAAGTCTCATTACTTCATCTGAAGAAGCTATTGAAGGGGAAAATCCTTAGAGCATGTTTGGTGTAATGGATAAGATAAAATAATCCCGGGATAAATTTTTAGTGCCTCTTAATTTCTTGTTTGGTTACAAAGTTTGGGATAACTTATCCAGGATTAATATTTAGTGATGGGATAAGTTAACCCTACCTTTGGGTGGAATAACAACTCTGGAATAACTTTTCCCAGGATAAAATAGTTAAAATGACAAAAATACCCCCTCAAATCTTTTTTATACATCACTTTTCACATCCTTTAAATAAGATGAAGGATATTTTTGTAAACAAGCAACTTATTCTTAGAAATTATCCAAAGCATATTATTTTTAATACAACAAACCAAACACTCAATAAAAAATAATACCAGGATAATTAATCTCAGCATAACTAATCTCATCATAACTTGTCTTCAAACCAAACAACCCCTTAAAGTCTTTTGTTATCCAGTAAAGCAAGGCAGAAGAAGCATGAAAAGTACAAACAAGATTATCTATTTGTTCACTAACAGCAACTGGCAAAAATAAACCCAGTTAAACGTAAATGGCATCAAAACTATATGAGAATGCAAATAGAATGGTATTACATGGAGCACAAGGAGAGCAGAAGACTAATATAAAATAAAATAAAAAGCAGATTTTGGTATGGCCATTGAACTCACGAGAAGCCTTTTCTTTCAAAACACTGCTTCAAGCTAGTGGCATCGAGTGATTCTTCAGGAAGTTTTCCTTCAGGATCAGGCACACTACAAAACCAAAGTCAGCTATGAGAATGTGGATACGGCAGAAAAATTATGTCAATTAAATGAAATATGGTTGCTACATGCATTAGGGGTTTCCTCATGGTAACTTGTTAGGATATTGGGCGTGCCATTATGTTGTTTTAAATGCTGACAAAGAACCAGGTTCACAAATTGGTTGTTTGTGGTATACAGGTAGAGCAGCAAAGCGGGAGAATTAATGTCGTCTTGTTAACATTCTTAGCTTAAAGTGTGTATTTGCAATTGAGAACCCTCGAGTGGATGCTAAGTTGCTTATCTGTTTTTGGGAGAGTGCATGGATATTGAAAGCTCCTTGTCACCTTCATAGGGTTGGACAAGTTGAAGTTTCAAATGGAACTCTTGGAAGCATGCTTGGTTCTATGATAGGAAGGACCCCAACTCCTTGGGAGTATTATTTGGCATGGAGTGATTTGACTCCTAATAGGTCCCTCGACTATTCTAGTAGCATGGTTTTGTTGGTGCACTTCCTTCCTTTGGAAAGTTGCTTGATAGAGAGGGTTGTTTTGTGCTTAAAATGTCTCTTCTTATCTACCGGTGTCCTTATCTTTTGGCACGCCCTAGATGAGAATAGTGAGCTTAACACCTTTCTCTACTACCTCTTTGCTTATGATGATACCCATGGTGGTGTGGGATTTATTTTGTATGGAGGTAAAGATATGTGGGTCTTTTACTTCTTTGACCCGAATGAACCCTTATAGGTGATTGCACCACTTTTGGTGTGGCCTTCTTGCGAGACAATGAAACAATTGTGTCTTATGGCTCCAAAGTTAAATATGATACCATCTTTTGGAATTCTTGATGCCACAAAGACCTTTGTATTTGCCTTGTCTCTTGATGTTTATCATAACCAAAACATTTGCACCTTGTATGATGAGTTGCTTTAATTGGAAGCAAAGGATATTTGGTTGTATCTCAAATTTGTGCCTCCTTGGCATGGTGATATTGTTGCTAACCCTTGTACTAACCCTCATGCTTTGAGGATGTTTTGGTTGTTGTCCTTCTCATATGTTTTTTAAGGTTTGGATTCGAGGATGAATCATTTTTAAGAAGGGGAGGATGATACTAGCATGGATGGCATGGTTGACACGAGCATAGATGGCATGGATGACACATAGGATGTTCATGAAAAGGGAAGCTTAGGAGTCCATTGGAGTGATGTGGATGAAGAAAAGAGGCCATTTGTGCAAGTGGCTAGGCTTTAAATTCAAGAATCCACAAAGAAGACAACCAAACAAGGCTCTTGCCTCATTAAGGGCAATATTGTAAAAGCCAATGTCTTCTTATTTCCTTTAGTAGTTTTGATGAATATTGAATATTGAGCTTTGAAGCTTGTAGTTTCTAGGTGAAGCCTAGCATTTAGCTTGTAGTTTCTAGGTGAAGCATAGCATTAGTTGGTAATTTAGTAGTGTGGATTTTGGAATTGTAGGTGAACTTTTTGGTTTGGTTAATCGAAGGTTGCTCATTTATGGTTTCTTGGTTTCCTTTGATTTTTCTCAAACTAGGGTTTGTGTTTAAATTGTTGAATTCAATTGGGAGGTGAGGGTATCAAGTCCGTTGTTGCCCATAAATTCAAAAGTTTGAATATTAATCCACATATCCTTCTTTTGTTTTCTTTCCTTCTTGTTCTTCCCTCTTTGACCGTCATCAGTGATGTTGCCTTTTCATAGGCTTCTATTCGAGTTTGTCAACAAGTGTTTGCTTTCGAGGTCTAAGAAGCGTCATTTAGCTGGGCAGAGGAACCTGGTTCTCATGAACGCTTTGGACACTCGTCAGAAGGTCAACCAGCCTGTACTCATGGTGCAGCGTATGAAGAGGGTCATTAACCCTCAGAAAGGTGCCCATGGGTTGGCTTATGGATACTTGCTCTCCAAGGTTTTTGCTTTGTTCAAGATCAGGTGTGGTGGTGGCAAAGTGTGCACCAAACAGGAGATGATAGACAAAAAGACGCTGGCTAAATGTGGATTTGGTGAACCCGATTCGAAGGGAAGGAACACTGTGACGAACATAATGGCTGAGCTGCAGTTGGCTCAAGCACGTTCTATCACCTTTGAAGGGGAGATCCATGGTCTGAGGCAGGACTTGTTGGCTGCAAGAAAATTCACGGTTGAAGCTCAAATGGTTGAGGATCCACGTGCCAGTAATGCCCGTCTTGATCAAGCTATGAAGATGTTGGAGGCCTCTTTAGCAAACTTTCCCCCACCCTTACCTAGGTTCTAGTCTTTGTTCCCTTTTTGTTCCTATTTCCAGCTATCTTGTCATGCATCCAGTGGACTTGTTTTTTTTGTGGTGCATGTGTTTTTGCTCTTGTTATGTACTGACTAATGAACTTGCCTGTTTTTAGCTTGTTTTTGTCCTTCTTATATGCGCTTGGGATGGCTAATATCATTAGATTTACGTCTGTTTTTGTTTACCTCATGTGAGTTGGGCCCGTGTTGCCCCAGTGGCTATGCATTACTGACTACATTGCACCTCACTGTCCCTTTTTGCACGATACCTTGCCATACGTTTTTCGTTGATGCCAAAAGGGGGAATATGTCTTTCTGTCTTTCAACTTAAGTTTTACAAAAGTGCATTATTTGTCATTAATCAAAAAGGGGGAAATTGTTAGGATATTGGATGTGCCATTATGTTGTTTTAAATGCTGACAAAGAACCAGGTTCACAAATTGATTGTGTGGGGTATACAGGTAGAGCAGCAGAGCGGGAGAATAAATGCACTTGATGTCCCAATAAAGGAAGGAGTTCTCAAAAGGAAAAGTGTATCAGCAAGAGAGACCATGTATGGTAGGAAAGTAAGAGTTTGAAGATCCTTTCCTTTTAGGACTCGAGGAACCTTTCCTTGTAGGACTCAAAATCCACAAGGAAACCCTAGAGATGAAGCTGATTATATATAAGGACAAAAGGTGATTGAAACAAGCTGCTTTTGCACACATACAAAGGAGAGTATTCATAAAGCAAGAGCAAGGGAGCAGAAGGGTTCATGGTTGCAAGTCAGGATTAATATTGTTTGAATCTAGAGTTGTTGTAATAGAATAGTTATTGAGTTGTAATTGTGAGAAATATAAGAGAAAAATATTATTATTGAATTATTGTATCTACATTATTATACGGAGACCCTATTTATAGACATTACATTACAATTCTTTTCCAACTAGGACACTACATTACAATCCTTTTCCTAGTAGGATTCTTTATACTATTCTTGTTCCTAATCCTATTCTAACACTCCCCCTCAAGCTGGTGCATACAGGTCATATGTACCGAGCTTGTTATAGATGTAATTAATACAAGGACCAGTGAGGGACTTGGTGAAGATATCTGCAAGAAAACTGGTAAAGACTGATCGGGGACGTCTAGGGGACCTCAGTTGAAAAGGAACAAACTGAAAAACTGATCGAAAAAGTAGTTAACGTCACCGAAAAGTCTATTTGTCAACGGAAAATTGGCGGAAACTGGTATATAATATATGGGTCGTCTCAAAATCAAGAGACAAGTAGATATTTAAAAAGAAAGTCACGGGAAAACTGGCCGGAAAAGGCTCACGCATCAGCGCATAGTCATCTCTCGGCGGAGGACGGTGCTTGGTCGCGGGGAGACACTGGACCTCTTTGTCGTGTTGGTTTTCGCACAACACTGACGAAAGTGAAACTACACAAATCAGATCTGAGGAGTCACCGAAAAGACACGAAACTACGCACATCAGATCTGAGGAGTCATTGGAAAGACGCACGGTGCTACCAAATCAGATCTGAGGGGTCACCGGGAAGACGCACGGTGCTACCAAATCAGATCAAAGGAGTCACCGGAAAGACGCACGATGCTACCAAATCAGATCTGAGAGAAAGACGCACGGTGCTACAAAATCAAATCTGAGGAGCCACCGGAAAAACGCACGGTGACTGCTTTCTCTATGTCAGATGCGTCTCAAATCAGTCCTTCTCAACATGATTGTTTTTTCATGCATATACTATTGGTCCAACTTTTGCTAGTATAATCATTGGCCAGACGAGCAGCTATATGAGTTATAACCGCCCACCGGCTGCAGAAGCTTTTTTTTAAAATTCTCTACCAAGATCGTAGAAGCTCTAATACCATGTGAGAAATATAAGAGAAAAATATTATTATTGAATTGTGTATCTACAGTATTACGCGGAGACCCTATTTATATACATTACATTACAATCCTTTTCCAACTAGGACACTACTTTACAATCCTTTTCCTAGTAGGATTCTCTATACTATTCTTGTTCCTACTCCTATTCTAACAGTAATCAATTTAATACTGAAAGGTGAGACTCTTGGTTGTTAGGTGTTACAACAAAAAGAGTATTTGTCTTCTTGTAGAGTTGAGTTGTGAGTACAATGGTTGGAATAAACTGTTGTCGTTGTGAGGCCTGTGTAGTCTTCAGGATTTCTGAGTTGTAATCTTGAATTGCTCTTTGAGTTAGTGAAGTTTGGTTTTGAAATCCTACACACCGTAGGTCGTGGTCGTTACTCCCTTGAGCAAGGAGGTTTTCCACGCTAAGTCTTGTGTTATTACTGTTATCTTATTAAACACTGATTTAGGAACCTGGTTCCTAAAGCTAGCGGTAGGCACTAAATTCTTTCATAAGTGTTGTGGCACCTGGTGCTTTAGATGGAAACACCACATTAATTTGAATGAGAAGGAACTATCCACAAAGGGCTTAAATTAAGATTGTATGTTGCTTGTCAATTGCTAAATTTAAGAAATTCAGATGATCCTAACTATTAAATCTTTGCATCCCCATTTCTACAGAGTGTAAATAAAAAGATAGACGCAATCAAATTTAGCTCCACATTTACTGGATCCACATCATATTAGCAAAACAAAACTAATATCATAAACTAAAAGGTAAGCCCTTACAGTGAATCAATTCTTCCCAACTGAATGGGGATGCTAGGTCCACCACATAATGAAACAGCTTCAGCTCCAGCCAAAGCTATTATATCAGCCCACGAGACTGAGAACAAAGCCAACAATAAAAAAAATCATGCTGGAACAAAAATGATTAGGTGAACTAACAGTACCTGTTTAGCAGAAAGACGGATATTCCTTGCTCATTATCAAACAATCACTTATTCACAAACTTCATGTGGGGAATTTATTGACTGAGTCAGTTTACCTGATTGCACAAAATCTATTTGACTCTTCGCTTTCTCCAGAATCTAAAGAACAATGCATGGACCGAGATGTTAGCTTGGTGAAGTCCATATGAGAGTTTATCAGACTTTCGAAATGGTAAACAACTACAATCTAAAATGAGAATATCCGCAGACTGTTCACAAGGATGGTTAAAACAAAAGCAATGATAGGGAGAGAAAAGAAAAGCTTATAATAAAATTGCTTACCTTTAGAGATTTCTTAAGGCCTTTGTTTTCGGGTCTGTCTAGTTCAAAAACTATAGAGCCATTCGTACCCCCTAGTATAAGAGCAATATAGGTTGATATCACGTATCCAGGAATGGAAGACAAACATTTTCTTCTTTCAAGTACATTTGCATACTGCACAATTTTGTTTTATTTTCGGATAAATACTAAACAAGATATATTCAGGGTTTTCAGGTTAATGGTGTTAGAAATATTTCCATCTGCATTTTATGATGTTATAACCCTTTTAGACCAGCTCTGTAGATTCTAAAAAAAGGTGATAGATTACAAAGTTTGCAATTGAAAGCTGCTAATGTTTGGAACAGTATTGTTTTTTCTTTCCCTTCTTTTTTTTTTTTTTTGTGGGTGTGGGTGTGGGTGGGGGGGAGGGGGGGGATTGAATAAGCATTTCAAAGAATTACCAATTTTCTCATCAACATCAAAAGTTCCTGCATCATGGAATACAAGGCGAAGTACACCAGCAGCCTTGCCCTTGGATAATACCTTCCTGATCTCTTCCCTTAAGCGAAAAGTCTCACTGCCAAAAAAAAGGAAGTTATGTTTCTTTAAGGAATATAATGGAGTAACATTGCTTAAAAGAAATAACTTGAAACGAATAATTACATTGTCAACCATATTTTGCTGAGATCTTCACTGTGAAATTGAAATTGGAGAGGCTTGACACTAACGGAACCTCTCCCCTTAGAATTACTTCCTCACATTCATCCTACAATTACCAACTTGTCTCTGCTAACATAAACACAAAAGAGGTGATCAAGCTTACTCGGTTTATTCCCTTTTTTTTCAGTCCAAGCAGTAACTACCTATCTTCACATATGGATGACCCTCAAAATGTTGGATATTTAAACTTTCTACCACCAAACTACATGCTTCAAGAACATTTGAAGAAATGCCTTCAAATGAGGAAATCAGCAATCATGAATTTTAGAAAAGAAATTCACTCCTAAATGGGTTGATGCTTCCTTCTGGTGAAAGCACATAATG
Source organism: Jaltomata sinuosa (assembly GCA_003996215.1). Lineage (NCBI taxonomy): Eukaryota > Viridiplantae > Streptophyta > Magnoliopsida > Solanales > Solanaceae > Jaltomata > Jaltomata sinuosa. The sequence goes on along the minus strand of QJPP01002003.1, from coordinate 362,932 downwards.
TGAGCAGAATCTTTCCTCTTCAAAAAGAAAATCTCTCCTATGTTTTCTATAAATTTATAGCCTAAGAGGGGGCATAAAAAAATACAGAATCACTAGAAAGGGCATAGGAATCATCCATAAATAAACTAATAAATACATGTGGATTGTGCTGGACTAAACACTGCTGCTTTTGAATGTAAAACATGGTCTTCAACACCTAGACGTTAACCACTAGGCTTATTTGTGTATCAGATTTCTTGATAATTAACACGACAATTTATGTTGATTGGTTTTACAAGAAAGTGAAATCCAAACTGAAGTTAAAAAGAGAAGCTTGAAAAATTCAATAGTACAAATTTCTAAAAAGAACGTACTCAGCCGCAATGGAACCAACGCTATTGTTAACCCTATCACACGGCATAACAAGAGACAAGGTAATCATAGATAGTAAAGTTCTCCTTCCACATGATAATGATTTGTAAATAACACCTTCACCTGCAATTCGAAAACAAAAGACCTATCTCAAATTAACAAATATCTACACATTGGAAATTGAAGATTGAATGCTTACTTGAACCGTTGGTGGTCGCGGAAGCTCGAATTGGGTTGTGGGCTGTTCGACCGAATTTGGCCGTGGAGGTAAAGAAGGAAACCCCGGAACTCAGGAGCCTACAGTCAACGGCCACGGTGTTCCTCATTCTTAACCGCGCCACTTTGCGCTATCCAAACTCTTATTAACTACTCCTTTGACAGCACAAGTATCCAATCACTTGAGAAAACTGAGCTTGGCTGCTTGGGGTGTCAAACAAATCTAATAAAATTAAAAAGAGTGATAACTTTGATCACCCAAGGTCAAAGCTTCTCTTAATTAGTGATTAATAGCATGTTTCGTTAAGCTTGCAAAATTAACTTATTTTAAAAAATACTTTTTTTTAAGTGCTTTTGTTAAAAAACAGTTTATGTCAGACCAATAAATTTAAAAAGTACCCCAACAACCCTCTTCTTCCTATTTAAGTTTTCCTCCATTAAAACACACCCCAAGTTTGAACTCAAAATTTTTTCTTGACCATTTTGTTTAATGGCCAAGATTTTCATGACGTCATTAGAGTACTCTGCTTTAGAATCCAAAACATATTTGAACGAAAGTTTATTAGTGTCACGCCCCAAACTCGAGGGGCGCGACTGGCACCTAATGCCAAAACTTAGGTTTGAGCCGACCCTGCTAAACCATTTTGCCAATGGCGCATGGTAGCCACACGCAATCAAGAAAACAAACAAGCATATCTTGGCTTAAAAATAAGTCCTCGACCGGCAAGGCCCCTGTCAACAGCTCTATAAAGAAAACAGCTACTCCCAACAGTTCATATAAAGCAATAAACAGGTAGCGCGAATATCATGTTCGGGCCGTCGAGGCCACCATGATATCTATACAGAAATTGAAAATAGATATACACAATATAGGCTAGACCAACTGCTGTTAAACTATCAATAATGACAACATGACCTAACTGGCACAACGTGTAGCTATACAACCCAACGGACAAGTCTGCAAGTCTCTATGAATAGAATACTTGGCGGGACAAAGCCCCGGCCTACCCAATAGCTATAAACAGTAAAACAGGCAAACCTCTGAGACTCTGGCGACCCTCTAAGATAAAGGAGTCATCCAATCCGCTGAAAACTCGGTTGTGCTACTTAGCAGGTCTATTTGATTGTTGCTCGGGATCTGTAGGCATGAATGCAATGCCCCCAAGCAATGGGACGTCAGTACGAAATAATATACCGAGTATGTAAGGCAAATAGGAGTTGAAATTGAAGCTAATATCATAAACTTTATAAGTAATCAAATAAAAGAGTCAAAGATAATCGGAGCATACTTACCTGCTCCTGAATCTATAAATAGCTGAGACTGATATCATAAGTACTGTAAATACTCCAGTAGGGATTCAAAGGTTACCCAGAACGTACTTACATGTTCTCGACTTAACCTTACAAACCATAATGAACTAAGCAGTTTTCTTACCAGAGTCGAGCTAACTAATATCATCAAATAACGAGGTACATGGGAAAGAAGGTCAACAATCGTCATAATACAGCTTAATTATTCCTGACATAAATCATACAATAATAATCAAACAATAACCTAACAGGGCCCCATAAGTACGGCAGGTACAAATAGCAAACAAAACCACCTACTCGGGCCCCCGTAAGCCCAAGAGGTGTCAATTCAGTCTATATACCCCTATTGGCAGTCCTCTAGCCCCGTAGGCAGTCATTGCATCTCAATATCCTCAAAGGCTATCATTATGTCTAGTAGCCCATTAGGCACGTTGTATTTCATAATAGCCCCTTTAGGCATTCTTTATATAGCCGCGAAGGCAATTGTTATGTCCCAGTAGCCCATAAGGCACTTTATATATCATAATAGCCTCATAGGCATCCTATATCCCTCTTAGGCATCAACATAGCCCCATATGTATCAACATAGCCCCGTAGGCATCAACATGTAGCCATCTTAGGCAATCAAGTAGCCCGTAAGTGAACGTGCCTCACTATAACCCCGTAGGTAACCATAATAGTCCATTGGCTTCATATTAGCCTTGAAGGCAACTCTTTGGCCTGAAGCCTCAATATAGCCCCTTTAGGCATACATTATAGCATGTGAGTGAACATACTACATTATAGCCCCTTAGGCAATCAAATTAGCCCATAGGTTTTACTATAGCCCCGAACGCGAGCGGAATATCTCATAGGCTTCAACTCATCTTAATAGCCCTTTAGGCAACATGCATATATATAGCCCGTAAGGCAATAATCATATCTCTATAACTATCTATAATAGCCCCAAAGGCAACAATAAACAACTGAATGGCCCAAAGACAAATAATATAGTTATAAGTGACCTATACGAATAGTCTCTAAGTCGTATCTAAGATCGAGGTCGCTATCAATAGAATACGAATCCCCATGAGGGACGACTGCATTTATTCAAACAGCAAACACAATCAATTGTTATGGCTAGGAGTAGCTCATCTATAATATACTAGTCACATAGGGCTTAGGTTCTAAGGAAACATGCCGAAAAAAATGATAGGCTTGACATGCGTATACATTCTCTATTTATAACGAAACGCAGACCCTCTTTAGCTTAGTTTAAAGAATAACTGGTGCTATTGTAAGATATGTACTTGCTCTCGTCACCCTCAATATCTCTTTACTCTACAACATGTTTATCACATAGCAACCGCTCTTAACTTTAGTTCTAAACTTATATTCCCACTTACTTCAGGTTTCCCAAATAACTTCGCTCGTAATAACTGCTTCTCGAGGATGATTACTAACTCTGCAGCTTCTGTGCTACTCTGAAGACTTACCTAAACTTTATTTTATATCTAAACCCTGACATCCCTCAATTATATCCTTTGATTGCATATGAACTATCCTTATAACTAGAATTATCCATTTCTTTACTTCTTGATTAGGCACAATATCAATGCCAATTTAGTATGAGTTCCCGACAAGGAATAACTATTTCAAGACAAGTCAGAATAATAATATAGTATAGAAGCTCTATAAGAGACTCTTTGGTTGCATACTAGATATAGAACTTATTGAACTATGGAATCATGCTAAAAAGAACAAGAATAGCCCTGACATACTTTCCTAACTTGACTCCCAACGGGATAACACCACTCTAGAGTTTCTGCAAAAGACCCTATGGCAGTATGCTAGACTTGAAGTCTATAACATCTATAACCAATTACAATCCCTACGTTCTAGGCCTCGTCTATGCTTCAACCAAACTTTCTCATCTAGACCCAAGGAATTATATAATAAGGGTTTTAATTTAATTAAAGCTCTTCCCCAAGGGTCACATGTTAGATTTCACAAATAGAGTATCCACGTCAACCTACACAGCCTCAAAAGCCCTTCACATGAAGCCACACATAACATATGTACCAATGGTGTGTTCAACTTTATGTATCAATATGTAATAGTTTTTAACACCTTTATTTCACAATCGAACTAACGTTATAACCTTATACTATATTTACGTACTTAGTACATTGCACCAGGTTTTACCTTCATTACTAATACTGGACTTTTCGTGACAACTATTTAAATACTTGCACATTGTATTGTACAGTGTCAACCCAATATCAATAATTGTAGTCACTTCAGTATCTTATAAGCATATATATGTACCCATATTTAAGAATTAATTAATTTCCACATGCGTGATTCTTACTAATGTTAACCTTCAACTTAACCAATACAAGCTTAGCTTAGACTTCCTAATAATTGTGTTCACTGAGATGGAAACTTGTGGCTTCAATGGTTTAAATGTTCTTCCCCAATATTGCTCTACCCTTACAAATTTCAACAAGAGGTAGAGAAGAGTAGAGTCAGCACATAACCCATCACATAAAGTGCCAATTAATACTAACAACGACTTAAGTACTCTCGTGAACAAGGTAGAGTCTTTACTCTCCACGAACCTCATTCGACATGATCCCCCAACAAGGAATTACTATGATAACCCAAGATGAAACAACCTCAACTAAGATATCTACAAGTGACTTCTTCAAAAGCACGCTACAAGAGAAATATAACAACACACTAATCACGAAATCTCTACAAATAGATCTCTGAAAGCATGCTAAACTTGGAACTTCTAAAATTACAAAATCATGCTAAAAAAGAAAGGAATAGCCTTAACATACCTTGGATTTGACCTTGAATAACTTGATATAGATAATTGATTTTTTTAGGTTCTCAAATATAGTGTCAAAATGATTTTCTTGCAAGAATCCTCATAATGTGCATAAGTGAATAATTTGTATATACCCACTGATATGTCATGTGAATGTTGTTGTCATGACCCTTCCGGTCATCTTAGTATTTATGCTTTCTTTGTACTGTTAGAGGCTTCCTGTAGAGGCTCCAAGCCATTTGTGACTTGATAGAAATGGTAGTTCAGTTCCCTGGACGTTCATTTGGTCTCAATGGCTGTTTGCCCAGTTTAGAGCCTTAACTTAGGAATTCGTTGACTTTAGTCAACATTCTTAGCTGACGTGCTCAGAACCAAATTTCAACAGTTTCGTTAGCTCAGGGATATTGAAGTTGGTCTAGTTAGACCTTTAGTCGAGGCCTGAGAACTTCCAGTGTGGGTTTTGTGTTGGTTTTTCTATTTTCAGGCCATTTGGAGTTGAAAGTGTAACTTTGGTCAGCTTTTGATGATCGGAGCATCAGATTCAAAATCCAACAATTCCATCAGCTCCGGAATGATAAGTTTCGGCTATGTTAATGGTTAGTTTGGGTCCTGAGTGAGCTGAGCTCATTTTGACTAATTGGTTGGTTTTAGTTAGTATTGACTTGGGTCAATATTTCTCTGAAACGACCTCATATGGAAGTTTCGTTAATTCTGTTGAGTCCGGAACGTCATTTTCACTCTATTAGCATTATTGGTTTTTGATTATCGGCTTTCGATTATGCCCGAAATGCCCCGTAGAAGTTCTAAAAAGTTGCAAATTTCTGTTACAGGCCAGCCTTCAGCGCAATCATGCCAAGGCTAGCGCAATAGCATCCTTCTGGCGCGATGGCCCATTGGCGCCTGGCTTTCTTTAGCGCGATGGCGCTGTGTTGGCGCCGTTGGTGCTAACCAATTTTCTAGCAGTATAAATTCTTGGTCTTTTGTTTTTCTAGATCTATTTCTTGTATCCTCCCAACTCTAAACTAATAATTCTCTCTACCAAAGTTCTTTAATCAGCTCATAACTTGGGGAAATCAATTATCCCTCAAGACTTATTTCTTCTTTGGCGTTTTGGTAAGTTCTTCTTCCCCAAAGTTTCCTTTTCCTCTATTGATGAATCCTTCATTGTTGCAAATTCTCAAAAGCTTGGAAATCCTTGTTGATTCTATTTTCTTGGGCTTGCATGGTCGTGGGTTCGTGGAACTCACTGCGTTGGCATAAATTCTCTCGTTGTGGTAAGCATTTCTACTCTATTTCTGATTTTTATTCTTAAATTACACCTTTAAATCCTCTCTTGAGCGGGTTGTTTTGTGCCCTCTTCTTGGCCAATTTTGCTCAATTTTGGAGCATGTCTTCTTGGCATCGTTATGGTCATCGTACTTCTTTCCATTTTGATTTCAGGTTGTGGGCTCTGCGGGCCTGCTTTTGACCCGAATATCAACCCGGCTATAATTATTGTATTATGGATATCGTTGGTCTCATTTTGATGTGTTATTTATGTTTTTGATAGTTTGATTATTGTTCGGAGTTTCTCAGAGCGATTCGGGCTTGGATATCATTGTCCCAGCAACTTGTCATCGGACGATAGGTAGGTTACGGTTTAAACTCTTTAGACTCCGCATATATAGGATAAAATTGCATTAATGGGCATCCTTAGGTTGGGTTTACTAGCTCGGAACCACAAACCTAGACCGCTTGCTCATGTCCGACTTATTTTCTTTCTCCGATGTTTGTAGTATTCATTATAAATGATATTATCACCCTTGTGGTCCTATGTGGCCTTGTATTGACTCTGAAACATAGATGGTGGGTTATTGGGAATGTCCGTGAGTCCCGAGCATCATTATTATTGTTATAGAGTTGGCTATCTGTGTTGTAGAATGATTGGAGCCTGTGCAGGGCCGATAGGTTGTTTGTGAGCCGCTGGGCTACTGTTTGTGATTGAGCATGCCATTATCATGCATATAAAAGGATTTCTTCATGATTTTACTATGGTTTTGGCTTTGATCCCACCTTATATGATTTTCTAAATCTTGCATGGCCTCGGGGGCCTGTTTTTGGTAAAAATGATTACGGAATGGTTTGCTACTATTTTAATGGGTCTTCTTGGGGTAAGAAAAAGTTAAAAGAGAAAGTTATCACGGTTTTCCTACTTATACTAGACCCGGTTGAGCTGAGGTGCTATACTTGCTTTGTTATTTAATGAGAAATGATATTAGACTCGGTAAGCTGAGCACCAAACTTGATTTACTACTGTTTTAGACCCGGATATGCTCGAGCACCCTTGAAGGGAGTTTTTGGGACTTATTTCATTGATTTAGACCTGGATGGAATTCAGTCATGCATCTTCGAGATATGACTACTAGTTTGGATCCGGTGGCACACCAGAATGTTATTTTGAGGTTTGAGTGTAGTATGTGGTCTACGAGTAGACCTCCATGGACCCTGTCATTCCGGACCAAGTGATACGGGCCGAGGATGACCAGAGGGAGGGGTGTACGGTGGAGTAGAGGTACTCGGGATAATTCAGTCCATGGATCCTGCCTTTATTGGACCTTTGCGGTACCGAAAGCGGTAACATACGACACTGCTATTACACTTAGTTCAGTATATCACATCATTTCATTCATTTGTGTGAGGTTCCACCCTTGTTTGCTGTTTGCTGAGTGTACGCTCTGGTAGTATGGGATGCCGAGGGGTTTATCTTCACTTATTTATATTCCTCGGGCGTATGGGCGCCCATTGGGACTGTAGGTAGGCTTATTCTTGCTTAGTCGAATTATTATTCCTTATGTTGATTCTTACCACAATTTGGATATTGGAAGTATGACTTGTATCTTGACTTGGTTCTTATTCTTGTATTCGAGCATGCTTTTGTTTCCTGTTTCCTCCTTCCATTCTTACTTGAGGTTACCGGTATACCGCCCACTTTCTAAAACTTCTTATATGTATACTGTTGTTGCGAGGATCCCAGGTGCGTTACTTCTTTCTTTCAACTGTGCCTGTGATATATATTCTAGTAGCTAGCCATGTATGTTGTTTTCTGCTTGTATTCCTTCTGTGCTAGATTTCGTGTACTTATTTGTTATTTTCTGTGACTATTTGCTTCTACTCTGCTTATTACTACTTTTTTATCTTATATGTGCTCAGTCGGCCTATGATACCTGTCGCATCCTATTTTGAACTGGCCAAAATATATTTGCAATATCCGGCTCTTCTACCTGATTTTGAAAAGGGTTTAGAGTCGCCACCTAATCTGTTTAGGAAAAATTAGGAAAACTATTTTTTAATGTAAAACTCTGTTTTTAGTCTACGAAAATCGATGAAATTCTAGGTAAGGGTTTTGGTTACTCGAGGGGAAGGTATTAAGCATCCTTTAGAGCCTATCCGAAGATAGTCCTTAAAACTTAGTTTTAGAAAAAAATATTTAGGGATATTTGTTTAATATTACTTGTTAAAAGAAATATACTTAGATGTAATTTTAAATAAAGTATATAAAAAAAGAGTAACATAAATTAAAATTATTTCTTGTGTTTAAAAGAAAGTATGAGGTCTATAAAAAGTGAAAGAAATATATATGTATACAGGAGTGATATAAGATGTAGATATAATTTAAAAAGTAAAAATATAATATTTAAAAGTAGTATAAAATATATAAAAAAAAGTGTGGTAGAGTATATATGTAAATAAATAATGTATGTGTAGTGGTTATAAAATAGTGTGCATAAAAAGTATATATATAATGTGTAATAAAATAATAACTTATAAATATGTGTATATGTAGTGAAAAATAGTATGTGGTAAAAATAGATGTAGATATGCATGTGTGTAAAATATATAAAAAAAAGTGTGGTAGAGTATATATGTATATAAATAATGTATGTGTAGTGGTTATAAAATAGTGTGCATAAAAAGTATATATATAATGTGTAATAAAATAATAACTTATACTTATGTGTATATGTAGTGAAAAATAGTATGTGGTAAAAATAGATGTAGATATGCATGTGTGTAAAATAGTATAGGTATAAAATATATATGTATGTTAGTATACTCGTATACATGTAAAAATAAGTATATGTACAATATGATATAAGATAATGATAATATATTTATGTGTGGTAAATTATATAGAATATAATGGCAGTGAAAAAATATATTTATAAAATAATAATATATATACCTCATACTTGCGATTTTTGGAAAATATTCTGAAATGAGCGAATTGTGGGTCAAAATTCTGCAAATGTTAGTTTGAAATAAAAATTGGACTAGTCAATCCATTTCTTTATTCTTAAATAATGGTAGATTCTTCTCGTTTAATTTGTCTAGAAAGTATACTAAATAGATTAGTAAAAAAAGACATCTTTCGTATACATAAAAAAAAGAATTTCCAAATTTTTGTGAATAAGAGAAGTGTTGCTCGTTTTTATTTATTTTTCTTTCATGAAAACTTGCTATTAGGGAAAAACATAACCATTACAATTCTTAAAGGAGAACAACAGTTAACACTAAATATGGAGGGCGTCTCACAAATAGAGCTGCAAATTTATACAAGATCGCATAAAACACATATGAAGGTTAACAAGTAACAATGTCAACAATAATAATAAAATGTAAAGGACGGAGAGAACTAAGAAGTGTTGGACTCTTTGAGAGTCCAACTCCTAATACTTGACTCCGAAAGCACGCAGTCCCGACGATGAATGATAGGTATCGGCCCAAGGATATTTGGGCCAAATAAGAGTTTCAAATGAGAACTCCAGCTCTCCGGTTGTACATGGAAACAAAGAAAGAGGAAAAGGATTAGGGAGAGCTCTCGATACTGAAAACAAAGCATATATACAATTGTAATGAAGCAAGTCATTTTGTCTAGTCTTCTGGAAAGGTAAACTTGATCAAGATATCAATGAAGCGTTGAGGTAAAACTAACCATATTCTAACACGTTCATGCTAGGTGGCTCATACATATTGCTTACATTCGATAAAATTGCTATTTAGATGGAAATGCTTCTCGATCTATTTTTAGCCAACAATTTTAAAGAATTCATTTGAGCTACAAAGACAATAAACTTAGCATAGACCTTCTAGGCAAACACTCAGTGACATGATTGTAGTTCAAATAATTCAAAATGACCAGCTTGCTCATAAATCTGGAAAGAAATATATGAAGCTAACTATGTAGAGCAAAAGAAAAACTCTTTCCCTTTGCTGTATACTCATAAAACATGAACGGATAGTCAGAATATCCACATAGTAATATTAATTACTAGCATGTTTTCCAAGTTATAACTCAACACCAGTGGCAGAGCCAGGATTTTCACCAAGGGGTTCAAAGTATAAAGAAGCAAACACACAAAATTGCAGGATGAAAAACGTAGCGAGACGGGAAAGGAATAGATTAACCTTAACCCACTAAATTTAACTTACCTTTTCATAGCACATTTAGAATTTTTTCCTACTTTTATCCTGCTCCATCGAGCCTTCTTAAAATTTCTTATGCTTTTTTTTTAAAACTTTTTTTTAAAGATCCGAGTTAGTGTCTATTCAAACATATGTTACTTTGAAAATCGCCAAGATTCTCTAAAAAGGTGTAAGAATTGAGTTACTAATATTATAATGCATGTTCAGAAGATAAATAAATGGCATCGCCGATTTTTAGTTCAATTTACTAGGTTCATCATTTGTAAAAAAGATAAATGATGAATAAATCAAATAAGTTTAGTTTAGTTTCCATCTCTCTAGAATAGAATTGGAAAAAATAGAAAAGAAATACCATGAAATGAAAGAAAGAAAATTTAATTAAATAGATATTGTTAAAAGGATATTCACGAATTTTAAATTTAATTTATCTTATTTTAAAAAAATATTTTTTCTATCTTAATTTCAAATTTAATAACAATTCATCATTTTTAAAAAGAGTTTCTTCGAATTAATACATGAAAAAAGAATTACGTAGAAACAAAATGAGTAATAAAAAATAAAAATAAAAGATGCGTGCTTAATTAATTTGAACAAAGGCAAATTGAAATAGAGAAATAGCATAAAAGAGAAAAATAAGCCTATTCCTTTATTTCAAAGAAGCTTTGCTATGGCCTTTGGACTTTCCAAGGCATAAAAAAAGAGGAAAAAACAGCAGCTAATGGGACTTGAACCCAGGACGTCGGGGATATTAATGAACCCCCTTAACCACTGAGCTAGGCTTCTCATTTATTTTCAGGGGGTTCATTTTAATATATATACTCATAAAATCATAATTTGACCTTACGTATATAGTGTAATTTTTCAACGAAGGGGGTTCGGGTGAACCCCCTGGGCTCCACCTGGCTCCGCCCCCGCTTAACACACATTTATATACCATAACTAGTTAAGATTGAGGATCTGATGTGCTGAAGTCCTCTCTTAATGAGATCAAACAGGAGAGGGACAAATCAAATATGTCGAGGTGGTTACTATTGCTAAACTTTTAACAAATAAGTCTTGATAATCCTAAATCCATAACATTTAAATGAGTCTCAACTAGGTAACCAAAAGTGATCTTGGAAACCATGGAAAATATACAAATACTGTTTAAAACTTGCTAAAAGCTTATGAGGGATCATGTTTTGATATTTTAAAGTGAAAAGATGCATAAATAGTCACAAATTGATATGGTGCAGCATACGTGAAATTAAAATACACAAAAAGTTTAAAGGCATAGTCTCCTTTCTTTATAACAAAACACGTAGCTTTTCTTTTCATCATTAATGACTAATCAAAGCTGAAAAAACGCAGCAGCCCAACTTAGGCGCTAAAAGTTATATGCAAACACTCAAACAAGCATGTAATAATTTGGAGATAAACAGACAACACTACCTAAAAGTTTAAAACATTTAAAGCACTACGTTAGTAGCTGAAAATTCTTGTGAATGCAACCAACAGAGAAATAACTACAACTACTTGTAATGTTCGAAAATGCCCAAATCACACGTTACAATAGTTTTAAACAGATGGATAATCATGTTTTCGAAACTGAAATTGATAAGACAATTACTATACTTAAAATGTCAAACTTTATGAAAATTATTTTGAACTAACGACAACTATAAACGTTTTACAAACACACACCTAATGTGAACAAAACCCAAACAACCAAATACTATTTTCATTTCATATATTTGCACTAGGAATCAACCGTCTATAACAGCTAATGCCAAACCAAACAGAATCAATGTGTTACGAAAATAAAACTAAGCATAATGTAATTAAATGGGAAAATCAACAGAGAAACCTTGACACACGAAAAACCTTTCGGTTAACTTAAGTACCTTCTTGTTGACCTCTAAATTAAGACAACTTATGAAAGCATGCTTAAAAGGATATGAAGACACCACCCTCGCAATTAAAACCAATTTTCAGCAACCATATTCGCAACTTAAGCTCAATCTACTACCCATTGTAACTACTTATGACTAGGGGACGAGAACAACGCTCGCAACTGGTTTACTATCAAAGTAAGACAAGTTTAATTGACGAAATTGACAATCACAGATCATTACACAACTTTTAGAATCCAAATCAGTGTTGTTATTTAAATTAGTTTCCTACATTAAGTGATTTAAGTTGGGTAAAATAATTAACCATACTGGAAGCTACTCAAACTAAATAGAATTTAACTTAACAGTGAAGCTTCAAGATTATTTAAATAAAAAATACATTAAGATTCAAAGTTACTACTTCACTATTCATGCTATGAAGCCACACAGTGATCTACAAACAAACAAAATTATATTTCAAAGTTTGGAACTGGTGAGGACTTCTTTTCATGTAAAATTAGAAAGTTCTCATATATTCAAGCGCACGGCTAATCCAAGACATGTCGAGAATGACTACTGCCTCATTCAAACAAGGATCACATGGACTCCAAAACACATAACTGGACATACTTGAATTTTTAAAGAAACTTTTAAAAGCTTTGTTTGCACTAAACTAAAAAGAAAAAAAAAGGAAAACTGCTCACACCCCGTAAATGCATAAATAGTCAGAGACATATCTAATCAGTTGTTATCAAGTTCAGAATATCAATGCCAACGTCACAATAACCTTAAATAGTCAGCCATACATACTCGGAAACTCGAAGCCTCTTGAAGTTTATTTCAAGCTAATTCAAGGTTATAGATACTCTTCCAATACACCATCAACTATAGATACAACCGAACAACCTGAGAACTAATTTACTTTAAATTTTATCACGACAATTTGGACCAAATAGCCAACTCCATTTAAAACATTTAAGCTAAGTCTTGAGTTGCAAACACTTCACAAACACATAATCTAAACCAAATGACCAGAAACTGATTTTGTTTCACATTTTTTATGCCCAAAATCAGCCAGCTAACATCCCGACTAACCACATAATAAACAATTAACAAAAACTAAGCGCAACATAATTAAGACGAGATAGGATTTACCTTGTGTTGTGCAGCGATTGAGGTCGTCGAGTGTTTCAATCTAGCGATCCGATTTCGACTTTGACCCGAGGGACTCCGAGAAGAGCAAAAAGAGAGAAATAAATTAGAGAACAAGATGAATAGCAATTAAGAGAGGCTGTTAGTGATTGTTTTTAGAGAATAATACGTATGTTCTGATGGAGTTTTTTTGGCTATTCCCCAAACTCTCCTTTTTATAGGCAAAAATGGGACTCAAACGGCTCTCTAAGAAACTTCAAGAATTCACATTTGAATTCTTGAGAAGCCAAATTTCAGAAAAACAATCATGAAATCAGAGAAAAGGAAGACATGGGTTTACCTTTTCAGATTGATTTGAGGAAAAAAGTGACTGTTTGGAGGTATTAGTGGCAGAAATCCCACGTATTAAGCTTGCGTCCGATAGTTCTTTGATCTTTCTTCTCTTTTCCAAATCTTGCAGTGGAAAGGGGTAGCTCTGTCATTTTGAAGAAAAGAAGGGAAAAGGGACGTGGGTTGATGGAGATGGCGATGGCACTATTTGCCCGCCGGTCTAAGCATAAATTCCAGTGGGTCTGTGATGACCCTTTCGGTCATCTTTGTGTTTTCACATTTATTGTATTGTTAGAGCTTTCTTGTAGCGACCCCAAGTTATTTATTGCTTGCTGGGACCGATAGTTTGGTGCCCTAGTCATTCATTTGGTTGTTTTGACCGTTTGCCTATTTTAGAGCCTTAACTTAGAATATCATTGACTTTAGTCAACACTCTTAGCTAACGTGCTCAGAATTGAATTCTGACAGTTCCGTTAGCTCCAGAGTTGATTTTGGTCTAGTTGGACCTTTAGTTGAGACCTGAGAACTTCCGGTGTGGATTTTGTGTTATTTTCCCTATTTTCAGGCCATTTGGAGTTGAAAGTGTAAATTTGGGTAGCTTTCGACGATCGGAGCATTAGATTCAATATACGATGATTCCATCAGCTTTGGAATATTAAGCTTTGGTTTCCACTCTATTAGCATTATTGGTTTTTGAATATCGGTTTCTGATTGTGCCCGGAATGCCCCGGGGAGCTTTGGAAAGTTGCAGACTTTTACTGTTGCAGGTGCAGGCCTCAGGCCTTAATCGCGATCGCGAGCCTTGTCCCTCATGACCGCGATGAAGCACCTGGATTCTTGTTCTTCGTGATCGCGTGATCGCCTATCGTGATCACGATGAAGCATCTTCCCTATTGTTCTTCGTGACCGCGTGGCTAGCCATCGCGATCGCGATGGTCTAGCCAGCGTGGTCCTCGCGACTGATAAGGGTCCCTTCGCGATCGCGATGAAAGACCCCTGGAAGTATACAAATTTTCCATTTCATTTTTCCAGCCATTCTCTCTCAACTTCTTCCAACTCTAACTTACCCAAACCCTCTCTAAATTGCTCAAACCAATACACCCTTGAAGAATTCTCGTACCCTCAATAAATTCGTGTTCCGTTGGTGTTTTGGTAAGTTTTCCCTCTTCTCCTTAGTTGTCTTCTGCAATTATCTAAATATCCATTGTTATGAATCCTTAGAGCTCGAAAATTTGGTTGTAGATTCTGTCCGGGAGAAGTGCATGCTTGGCAGGCTCGTCCTTATTCACATTCTTGGCCTAATTCTTCCGTTTGGGTAGGTGATTCTTGCCAATTTCGATTTTTCTTTCCTTAAGTTTCCATTGTTGGGTCCCTAGCTTAGGGGCTATTTTTAGCTCAAATTTATTGCCCAAAATCCTTGATTTTCCGGGCATGTAGTCCCATGGTCTTTGTGATCATAATGTGAGTTTTTGATTTTGATTTTGGGTTGCAGGGCCTGCAGTCCCGTCTGTGACCCAAATTTTGGCCCGCCTAGTGTCATAGCGATATAGGTATCGTTAGACTTGTCTTGATATATTATTTATAGTTTTGATAGTTTGATCATCCTTTGGGTTTTTTTAGAGTGATTCAGGCTTGGATATCGTTGTCCCAGCAGCTTGTCATCGGACAACAGGTAGGTTACGGTCTAAACTCCCTAGACTTAGTATATATCAGATAAAATTGTACTAGATAGCATCCTTGGGTTAGGTTATTAGGTTGGTACCACAGACCTTTACCGCTTTCTATGATTCACCTCATTTCTTTCCTCCGTTGTGTGTATTATTCTCTGTGGTTGATGTTATCACCCTTATGGTCCTGAGTGGCCTTGTTTTGTCTCTGGAACAGAGATGGTGGGTTATTCGGGGGTGCCTATGAGTTCTAGGCATCGTTATCTTGATATTATGCTGGCTATTTGTGTTGTAGAGCGATGGGAGCCTGTGCAGGGCCGTTAGGTGGATTGTGAGCTACTGGGTGGCTATTTGTGTTTGATCATATCATTTCCATGCATATAAAGAGGATTTATCCACATTTTACTACGGTTTTGGCTTCGGGCCTACTGGGATTGTTTTTCTAAATCTTACATGGCCCGTGGGGCCTATTTTTGGTGAAAATGATTTAAAGGAGATTTGGTATCATTTTAATGGGTCTTCTTGGGGTAAGGGAGAATTAAAGGATATTTTATGACTAGTTCCACTTATACTATACTCGACGGGGTTAAGCGCTAGACTTGTTTTACTATAACTTTTGGGGTGATGCTAGACTCGGTAGGGTCGTGTGCTAGGACTAACTTACTAATTTAGACCTGGATACTCTCCGGGCAGCTTTTACTTGGGGAATTTTTGAGATTTGTGGGGCATCTAGTATGCTGGTCGTGGGGCCTCCATGGACCTTGCCGATCCAGACTAGAGGCTACGAGCTGTGGGTGCCAGAGGGGGGTATACGGTGTAGTAGGGGTATACGGGTGTGACCTTCCATGGATCCTAACTTCTGGGCCGTATAAGACGCCGAAAGCGGATAATATACGGTACTACTATTACGCTTGGCTTAGCATGGCATCATAGCATTCATCTGCGTAAGGTACCACCCTTGTTTGCTGTATATTAATTGTACTCTCCGATTGTATTGGATGCCAGAGGGTTTATTTTCACTTGTTATCATTCCTAGGTTGTATGGGCGGCCGGGGGACTGTAGGTAGACTCTTGTTAAATTATCGTGGTGTATTCTCCTGCTATGGTTATAATTATGAGATTGCTTACTGCTAGGTTGTTAGCTTCTGGATTTGAGATTGGTATGATTAGCTTGGCTATTGATTCCTATTTCCGAGCATGTCTATCTTTACTCTCCTCTTCCCTCTGTTGTACTTAAGGTTACCGGTATACCATCCACTTCTAAAACTTATTATGTATATACTGTTATTGCAAGGATCCCAGGTGCGTCATCTCTTACTTTCACCTATGCCTGTTGTGTATATATTCTACTTGCTAGCCTTGTATGTTATTTCTGTTGTCTTCCCTCTTGGCTAGTTCCTGTGTACTATCTCGTAGAATTATGTGAGTACTTGTTCTTCTATTCTATCTATTACTACGCTTTTATCTTATATGTGCCCAGTCGGCCTATGATACCTATTGGGTACCTTTTGCTTTGCATTTGGTGCTCATACTACACACTACATCTTCTGGTGCAGATTCGAGTGTGGGCCATTGCCATTAGCTCATTGGAGACTCGTGCAAGGAGCTGCTTTTGTGATACTCCAGACTGAGGGTGAGCTCTTGGCGACCGGAGCTTAGCTTTTAGTTTTTCTTTTTCTTATATACTCTATTACTAACCGGAGAAATGTATATATATATATATATATATATATTTTATTTTGGATGCTTCGTACTCGTTGGTTGTAGTTCCAGCTCTATACTATGATACCAGGTTTTGGGTTTTGGATTAGCTTCTGCATCTGTATGTTTATTCCTATGACCTATCTTTTCATCTTGTTCCTTTGCTTCTGCTTGCTTATATCAGTTCTTCCACTTAGATTGTTAGAGAGTAGCCCATTACTGACTATTCTGTGCTACTGGGATTGGTTCACCTACTAGGGGTTGTAGGTTCCATCATGACTGAGAAATCGGGTCGTGACATCTTGGTATCAGAGCCTTAAGTTTATCGGTGTCATCGGTATAGGAGCCAATGTCTAATAGAGTCCTGCGGATCGGGGCAGAGACATTCATACTCAATCTTTGGGAGGCTATGGTGACATCTTAGGAAAAATAGACTTTTCTTGTTCCTCTTTAGTGCATACTGTCATTGGAAATTTCTGGAAATCTCACTTATTCTGGTTCACTCTTCCGCAGAGAGTTCATATGAGATCTTCAACTTCTAGCGGAGGAGATCCTCTTGCCCCTACATCTCCTACTCCAGCTAGGGGCCAGGGTGGTCACCGGGGTAGAGGTAGGGGTCGAGGACGTCCCAGAGCAGCGGCACCTGCTAGAGCTGCTAGAGTTGAGGTAGAGCCTGAGTATGATTATAAGCCCGAGTTTGTCCCTGAGAAGCAGTGTGTGGACTCGGGGGCAGCCCAGGTGCCACCAGTCCCAACACCAATTTCTGTGCCAGGTTCAGCCCCAACTAAGTCTTCGGATATTCGGGGTTTACTTGTTTAACTTTTGGGTATGATTGGAGAGACACCTTCTGAGGTAGCATATACTTCTGCTCAGGGGGCATCCCTGGGTGCTCAGAGTTTAGGAGCGCAACCTGCTACTGCGACTCCCTGTGTCAAGGTTATTCCGGTCCCCTCTGTTGCACAGCCTTTTGCTCCCCACCTGGTTATGACAGAGACGGAGCAGAAGGCGTTGGATAGATTTCTGAGATTGGCACCACCGAGATTCGCTGGTACATCAGGACAGGACCCATATGACTTCATTACCACTTGTGAGGAGATGTTGCACCATTTGGGATTATTGGAGACTCACGGGGTCGGTTATACTACTTATCAGCTGGAGGGCCCAGCGAAGTTATGGTGGAGGGCCCAGGTTGCTTGCAGACCAGCATCGTTGCCTCTTTTGACTTGGTCTGAGTTCTATAAGGCCTTTATGGCAAAATTCTTACCTTAAAGCGATAGAGAGCGGCGGAGAGAGGAGTTCACCAGACTTGCTCAGGATTCTATGACCGTCTCAGAGTATGAGACCCATTTCCATCAGCTTGCTCCATTTGGGGCCATGATTATGCCTACCGAGTCTGACTGGATCCATAGATTTGTTTGGGGACTTCGGAGGGAGTTTAGAGAGCCTGCAGAGATATTGGTTACTAGTGGTCGCTCATTCCAGTCTATTGCGGACTATGCCCATACTGTAGAGGATTTGCATTGCCATGACCTCGGGGACAGAGATAAAAGGCCTCGACATTAGGGCGGCTACAGTGGTTCCAGACATAGTGGTAGAGATTCAGGCCAGTGGGGCCGGGGTTATCAGCCACAGAAGCATCAGGGTTAAACCAGTCGACTGGTTCATGCATCGCTTCAGGCTTCTGGTTCTCAGTTTGAGCAAGGTCAGAGTAGTCAGCATGGTCACATCGGTCAGTCTACAAGAGGTACTACTTCTGGGGCATCATGCCGAGGTGGCCACACAGGTTCAACGAGTTCATCTCGATAGGGTGGGCTGTCAAGGCCGTGCTACGAGTGTAGAGTCAATGATCATTTTGTCAGAGATTTCCCCAGTGGGGTACAACCTACTATGAGTGTGGAGTTAGTGGCTATTTTCCTAGAGAGTGCCCTTAACGGGGTACAGTTCAGCCAGCCGTTCCACCAGCTCAGCCTATTCGCTCAATTTAGCCACCGGCTCGGGGAGGTAGCGGTCAGGGTAGAGGTGGTGCTCCCCATGGCTGAGCAAGTGGTAGGGATGGCGGTCGGGCAGGTGGAGGTCGTCATCAGTTTTATACAGTCCCTGGGAGACCGAAGGTAGAGGCCTTGGATGCTGTGATCACATGTACAATTTCTGTATACCATCAGTCTGCTATGACTTTATTTGATCCTGGATCCACTTGTTCATATGTATCTACCTACTTTCTGCCTTGTTTGGGGATGGCTTGTGAGCCATTATTTGTTCCTGTTTCTGTTTCGACCCCAGTATGAGATTCTTTAGTAGTGGATCAGATTGTGAGATCTTGCATGATATCTGTTGGTGATTTGGAGACTTGGGGTGATTTGATGATCCTTGATATGTTAGATTTTGATGTGATACTGGGCATGGACTGGTTATCCCCTCACCGTGCGATTTTGGACCGTTATGCCAAGACCGTTACCATAGCCGTGCATGGTGTATCCCAGTTGTGTGGAAGGGTTCTGTCAGCCGCGCACCATCTGGGATCATCTCTTGTCTTTAAGCTAAGAAGTTGATTTGCCATGGGTGTTTAGCTTATCTAGCATATGTCCGAGATGCTAGTGCTGACCCTCCATTTCCTGAGTCTATTCCTGTGGTTAGAGACTTCCTAGATGTGTTTTCTATCGACCTGCCAGGCCTTCCACCTGAGAGAGAAGTTGACTTTCCCATTGAATTAGAGCCGGGCACCAGGCCCATTGCTATTCCTCTTTACTGTATGGCTCCTGCTGAGTTGAGAGAGCTTAAGGAGCAGCTCCAGGACTTGTTGGCTAAGGGGTTGATTAGACCAAGTGTGTCTCCTTGGGGTGCTCCTGTTCTCTTTGTGAAGAAGAAGGATGGGTCGATGCGGATGTGTATTGATTATCGGCAGCTAAATAGGGTGACAGTGAAGAATAGGTATCCGATGTCGAGGATTGATAACTTATTTGATCAGCTTCAGGGTTCAGCCGTGTTTTCGAAGATTGGTTTGAGGTCTGGCTACCATCAGTTGAGGATTAGGGTGGAGGACATCCCTAAGACAATATTCATGACACACTATGGACATTATGAGTTCCTGGTGATGTAAATTGGGTTGACTAATGCCCCCGCAGCCTTCATGGACTTGATGCACATGGTGCTTAGCTTATACTTGGACATGTTCGTGATAGTCTTCATTGATGACATTCTGATATACTCGAGGAGTAGAGATGAGCATGAGAAGCACTTAAGGACTATACTGCAGACTTTAAAAGATCATCGGCTTTATGCCAAGTTCTCAAAGTGTGAGTTTTGGCTTGAGTTAGTTGCATTCCTAGGGCACGTGGTGTCTAAGGATGGGATTAGAGTTGATTCGGGTAAGATTTCAGCGGTTCATGATTGCCTTAGACCTACTACTCCTACCGAGGTTTGCAGCTTTGTTGGTCTAGTCGGGTACTACAGATAGTTCATTGAGGGATTTTCTTCCATAACAACACCCTTGACTATGCTGACTAGAAAAGATGTTCCAATTTAGTGGTCGGATCAGTGCGAGGATAGCTGCCAGATGCTTAAGACCTTATTGACTTCAGCTCTAGTTTTGACTTTGCCAGTCGAGGGTCAGAGTTTCACCGTATATTGTGATGCTTTTGGGGTTGGTCTTGGTTATGTGTTGATGCAGTAGGGCTGAGTGATAGCATATACATCGAGACAACTGAAGGTTCACGTGCGCAACTACCCCACTCATGACTTGGAGTTGGTGACGGTAGTCTTCGCGCTCAAGATCTGGAGGCACTACTTATATGGAGTTTATTGTGAGATATTCACCGATCACCATAGTCTTCAGTACATCATGAGTCAGCGAGAGCTGAACTCGAGAAAGATGAGATGGATTGAGTTGCTAAAGGAGTACGATTTCACTATTCTATACCATCCGGGAAAGGCAAATGTGGTAGCAGATGCCTTAAGTCAGAAGAAGGTGAGTATAGGCAGCCTAGCATCACTTTTAGTTTCTGAGAGACTGTTCGCCTTGGACATCCAGTCCTTGGCTAACCGCTTAGTTAGGCTTGATTTGTCAGATCCCAGTCGAGTTCTCGCTAGTGTTGAGGTTCGTTCTATTCTAGTTGATCAGATTTAGAACCGTCAGTTCGAGGATTAGAGCTTGTGTAACCTTCGTGATCAGGTAGTTCAGGGTGAGGCCAGCCGGGATACTTTGGGTTCTGATGGTATTCTAAGGTTTGGTGGTCGACTTTGTGTTCCGAGGCTTGGAGACTTAATTCAGTTGATACTTCGTGAGGCGCATTATTCTAGATATCCATTCATTCTGGCGCGGTGAAGATGTATAGAGATTTGAGATAGTTTTACTGGTGGAGTGGTATAAAGCGGGATATAGCAGAGTTCATATCTCTGTGCTTGAACTGTCAGTAGGTAAAGTTTGAGCACATGAGACCGGGTGGTTTGATGCAGTGACTTCCCATTCCTGAGTGGAAGTGGAAAGGTATTACTATGGACTTTGTTATTGGTTTGCCTCACACTTCTCGAGGTTTTGATTCCATTTGGGTAATTATGGATCGGCTGACTAAGTCAGCCCACTTCTTGTCGGTTCAGACTTCCTATGGTGTCGAGAGGTTAGTTCAGATCTATATTCACGAGGTTGTTCGATTGCACGGGGTCCCAACTTCTATCATTTCAGACCACGACACTTAGTTCACATCTCAGTTTTGGAGAGCTATACAGAGGGATTTGGGTACAAAAGTTTAGCTTAATACTGCTTTCCATCCTCAGATAGATGGCCAGTCCGAGAGGACTATTCAGGTCCTAGAGGACATGCTTCAGGCTTGTGTACTTGACTTTGGAGGTTCATGGGATCAGTTTGTGCGTTTGTCCAAGTTTGCTTATAATAATAGCTTTTATTCGAGCATCGACGAACCTTTCTAGGCTTTGTATGGTAGGCATTGCAGATCGCCAATTGGTTGGTTTGATGGGTTAGAGTCCAGACCACAGGGTACAAATTTGCTTAGAGATTTCTTAGTCCGAGTCCGCTTGATCCAGGATAGACTTAGAGAAGCCCAAAGTACGCAGAAGAGCTACGCTGATCGTAGACTTCGTGCCTTGGAGTTCAGTGTTGGTGACTTAATATTCCTTCGTGTATCGCTCGTGAAGGGTGTGATGAGATTTGGTCAGCGGGGAAAGCTTAGCCCCGGTTCATTGGGCCGTTTGAGATTCTCCAGAGGGTTGGTAGTGTTGCCTACATGTTAGCTTTGCCTCTGATTTTTTAGGCTATTCACCCAATTTTCCATTTCTCGATGTTGCGCTGGTATATTCCGGATGAGTCTCATATGTTGCATTGGGATTTTGTTCAGTTGGATGAGAGTTTATCTTTTGTTGAGGAGCTGATAACTATTCTGGCCAGAGATATCAAGAGATTGAGATCTATGGAGATTTTGGTGTTGAAAGTTCAGTGGAGGCATCATCTGGTCGAGGAGACTACTTGGGAGACCAAGAGTGAGTTGCGTGCTCAGTACCCGCAGTTGTTCGAGCCTTCAGGTACTCCCTTCTTCTTGACTTTCGAGGATAAAAGTGTTTTTAGTAGTGGATGTTGTGATGACCCTTCTGGTCATCTTCGCATTTTCACATTCATTATACTGGTAGAGCTTTCCCGTAGCGAGCCCAAGTCATTTATGGCTTTCTGGGACCGGTAGTTTGGTGCCCTGGTCGTTCGTTTGGTTGTTTTGGCCGTTTGCCTATTTTAGAGCCTTAACTTAGAATATCGTTGACTTTAGTCAACACTCTTAGCTAACGTGCTTTGAATTGAATTCTGATAGTTTTGTTAGCTTAAGAGTGTTGACTTTGGTCTAGTTGGACCTTTAGTTGACGCCTGAGAACTTTTGGTGTGGGTTTTGTGCTATTTTCTCTGTTTTCAGGCCATTTGGTGTTGAAAGTGTAACTTTGGGTAGCTTTTGATGATCGGAGCGTCAGATTCAAAATCTGACGATTCCATCAGCTCTGGAATGTTAAGTTTGGGTTGGGTAGGTGGTTGGCTCGGGTTTCGGGTGAGCCAAGCTCATTTTAAGCGTTTGAGTTCTTATTAGTTAGTGTTGACTTGGGTCAACATTTTTCTGAAACGATCTCGTATGGAAGTTTCATCAATTTCGTTGAGTCCGGAACATCGTTTCCACTCTATTAGCATTATTGGTTTTGGAATATTGGTTTCCGATTGTGCCCAGAATGCCACAGGGAGATTTGGAAAGTTGCAGACTTCTATGGTTGCAGGTGCAGGCCTCAGGCATTAATCGCGATTGCGAGCCTCGTCCCTCGTGACCGTGATAAAGCACCTGGACTCCTGTTCTTCGCAATTGCATGATCACCTATCGCGATTGCGAAGAAGCATCTTCCCCATTGTTCTTCGCAACCACGTGGCTAGCCTTCGCGATCGTGATGGTCTAGCCAGCGTGGTCCTCGCAACCACGATGGTTCCCTTTGCGATTGCGATGGAGGACCCCTGACAGTATAAAACTATTCCATCTCATTTTTCCAGCCATTTTCTCTCAACTTCTTCTAACTCTAACTCACCCAAACCCTCTCTAAACTGCTCAAACCAGTACACCCTTGAAGAATTCTTGTACCCTCGATAAATTCGTGTTCCGTTGGTGTTTTGGTAAGTTTTCCCGCTTCTCCTTAGTTGTCTTCTCCAATTATCTAAATCTCCATTATTGTGAATCCTTGGAGCTCGAAAATTTGGTTGTAGATTCGTTCCGGGAGAAGTGCATGCTTGGCAGGCTCGTCCTTATTCACATTCTTGGCCTAATTCTTGCGTTTGGGTAGGTGATTCTTGCCAATTTCCGGTTTTTCTTTCCTTAAATTTCCATTGTTGGGTCCCTAGCTTTAGGGGTTGTTCTTAGCTCGAATTTATTGCCCAAAATCCTTGATTTTCTGGGCATGTACTCCCATGGTCTTGATGATCATAATGTGAGTTTTCATTTTCGATATTTGGTTATGGGGCCCGCGAGCCCGTCGGTGACCCAAATTTCAGCACGCCTAGTGTCATAACGATATGGGTATCGATAGACTCGTCTTGATGTATTATTTATGTTTTTGATAGTTTGATCCTCGTTCAGAGTTTCTCGGAGTGATTCAGGCTTGGATATCGTTGTCCCAGTAGCTTGTCATCGGACGACAAGTAGGTTACGGTCTCAACTCCTAGACTTAGCATATATCGCATAAAATTGTACTAGCTGGCATCCTTGAGTTGGTTTATTAGGTTGGTACCACAGACCTTGACCGCTTTCCATGATTTGCCTAGTTTCTTTCCTCCATTGTGTGTAGTATTCTCTGTGGTTGATATTATCACCCTTATGGTCCTGAGTGGCCTTGTTTTGACTCTGGAACATAGATGGTGGGTTATTCGAGGGTGCCCATGAGTCCCGAGCATCGTTATCATGATATTATGCTGGCTATCTATGCTGTACAACGATTGGAGCATGTGCAGGGCTGTTATATTGATTGTGCTCTGCTGGGCGGCTATTTGTGTTTGATCATATCATTTCCATGCATATAAAGAGGATTTATCCATATTTTATTATGGTTTTGGCTTCGGGCCTATTGGGACTATTTTCTAAACCTTGCATGGACCGTGGATCCCATTTTTGGTGGAAATGATTTAAAAGAGATTTGGTATCGTTTTAATGGGTCTTCTTGGGGTAAGGGAGAATGAAAGAATGTTTTATCACTAGTTCTACTTATACTAGACTCGACGGGGTCGAGCGCTAGACTTGTTTTACTATAACTTTTGGGGTGATTCTAGACTCAACGGGGCCATGTGCTAGGACTACTTGACTTACTGATTTAAACCTGGATACTCTCCGGGTAGATTTTACTTGGGGACTTTTCAAGATTTGTGGGGCATCTACTATGTTGGTCCGGGGCCTCCATGGACCCTGCCAATCCGGGCCAGAGTCTACGAGCTGCGGGTGCCGGGGGGTGGGTATATGGCGTAGTAGGGGAATACAGGTGTGACCTTCCATGGATCCTGTCTTCTGGGCCTTATAAGACGCCGAAAACGGGTAACATACGGTACTACTATTACTTTTGACTTAGAATGGCATCATATCATTCATCTGTGTGAGGTACCAACCTTCTTTGCTGTTTGTTGATTGTACGCTCTGGTAGTATGGGATGCCGGAGGTGTTTTCACTTGCTTGCGTTCCTCGGTTGTATGGGCGGCCAGGGGACTGTAGGTAGACTCTTGTTAAATTATCACGGTGTATTCTCCTTCTACAGTTATAATTATGAGATTGCTTACTGCTAGGTTATTAGCTTCTGGATTTGAGATTGGTATGATTATCTTGGCTATTGATTCCTGTTTCCGAGCATGTCTATCTTTACTGTCCTCTTCCCTCCCTTGTACTTGAGGTTACCGATATACCGTCCACTTCTAAAACTTATTATGTATATACTATTATTGCAAGGGTCCCAGGTGCGTCATCTCTTACTTTCACTTGTGCCTGTTGTGTATATATTCTACTTGCTAGCCTTGTATGTTATTTCTGTTGTCTTCCCTCTGGGCTAGTTCCTGTGTACTATCTCGTAGAATTCTGTGACTACTTGTTCTTCTATTCTGTCTTTTACTACGCTTATATCTTATATGTGCCTAGTCGGCCTATGATACCTACTGGGTACCTTTTGCTTCGCATTTGGTGCTCATACTACACACTGTATCTTATGGTGCAGATCCTAATGTGGGCCATCATCGTTAGCTCGTTGAAGACTCGTGCGAGGAGCTACTTTTTTGATACTCCAGATTGAGAGTGAGCTCTTAACGACCGGAGCTTAGCTTTTAGTTTATATTTTGCTTATGTACTCTATTACTACCCGGAGACATGTATGTATATATTATTTTGGATGCTTCGTACTCCTTGCTTATAGTTCCGACTCTATACTATGATACTAGGTTTTGGGTTTTGGATTAACTTCCGCATCTGTATGTTTATTCCTGTTACCTATCTTTTCATCTTGTTCCTTTGCTTTCGCTTGCTTATATCAGTTATTCCGCTTAGATGATTAGAGAGTAGCCCATTACTGACCGTTCTGGACTATGGGAATTGGTTTGCCTACAGGGGGGTTGTAGGTGCCGTAATGACAGAGAAATTGGGTCGTGACAAGGTCTTGGGCTATTATGTGTTATACGTCGTACAAAGGGGTGAGGGTAAGGGCTGATTTGATTTAGGGTTCTTTTGGTTGAGTTTGGATTGGAAAGGGTAAGGGATTAGAGTGTTTGGTTTAGTTGAGTGTAATTGGGTCAGGTCGGTGGATTTTATTGGGCTGGATTAGATAATATTTTAGCTGAAAATAGAGTAAATAAATGGATGGCCCAAAATCTGCTAATTACATTAGTTTATAAGAAAAATCCAATTTCCCCGAACGTTTTTCACTTAATTAATTTAACGATGCTTCTTTCATCCTAATTAATTTTTCAATACGTATATATATAACTAAAATTATAATAATAATTTTAATACGAGTAATTGCAATTCATAACTAATAGAAGTATATTTAGGAATTGTTATAACAATACGAAAAAATCATTAGAGTTTGAATTAAAAGTTAATATAATAATATTTTATAAAAAATAGTGAAAAGAATAAAAATATTTTTGGGTAATTTTATAGATACAATTAGTAGTTATTATTATTATAGAAAGTAAAGGAAACAATTTTTTAAAAAATGATTATTGGTGCCAAATTTATTAAAATTAATAGAAAAATAAGGAAATCATTTTGTAAAAGTCCTCGGGACTACGAATCATAGAAAAATTAATTATGGGAAAAAAGGAGAGCCAAAATTGGGTGTCAACAATACCTACTAGGTACCAGTTGCTTAGCAATTGGTGTTCATACTACACTCTGCATCTTCTGGTGCAGATCCTAGTGTGGGCCATCGTTGTTAGCTCGTTGGAGACTCGTGCGAGGAGATTTTGGATACTTCAGACTGAGAGTGAGCTCTTGACGACCAGAGCTTAGCTTTAATTTATCTTTTGTATTATGTACTCTGTTACTACTCGGGGATATTTGTGTATATATTATTTTGGATCCTTTGTACTCCTTATATGTAGTTCCGGCTCTATATTATGATACCAAGTTTTGGGGTTTGATTTAGCTTCCGCATATATCGTTATATATTCCTGTTATCTACTTTCTTCAGCTTATTTCCCTTGCTTCTACTTATTTAGACTGTTCTTTCGCTTATTTGTTAGATAGTAGCCTATTACTAACCGTTTTGGGCTACGAGGATTGGTTCGCCTACTGGAGGGGTCATAGGTGCCATCATGACCGAGAAATCAGATTGTGATAACTTGGTATCAGAGCCCTAGGTTCACCGGTGTCATCGATATAGGAGCCAATATCTAGTAGAGTCCTGCGAATCGGGGCGGAGATGTCCGTACTCAATCTTCGGAAGTCTATAGTGACATCTTAGGGAAAATAGACTTTTCTTACTTTTATCTCGTGCGTAGTATCCTTGAAAGTTTCTGGAAATCTCACTTGTTCTGGTTCACTCTTCTGCAGAAGGTTCGTATGAGGTCATCAGCTTCTGGCAGAGGAGCACCTTCGACCCCTGCACCTTCGACCCCAACTAGGGGCCGGGGTGGTCGCAAGGGTAGGGCTAGAGGTCGTCCCAGAGCAGCAACACCTGCTAGAGCTGCTAGAGTTGAGATAGAGCCCGAGCATGAGTTTGAGCTAGAGTTTGTTCCTGATCCACAATATGTGGACCCGGGGACATTCCAGGTGCCACCAGCTCCAGTACCAATTCCAGCACCAGTTTCTATGCCAGTTATAGCCCCAGCTCAGTCTTCAGATATTCAGGGTTTACTTATTCAACTTTTGGGTATGATTGGAGAGCAACCTTCTGAGTTAGCACATACATCTGCTTAGGGGGAAGCCCTGGGTGTTCAGAGTTCAGGAGCGCAGCTTGCTACTGTGGCCCCCCATGCTGAGGTTATTTCAGTTTCAATAGTTGTACAACCTCTTGCTTCTCGCCCAGCTATGACAGAGATGGAGCAGAAGGCACTGAGTAGATTTCTGAGATTGGCACCACCTAGGTTCTCTGGTGCACTGGGTCAGGACCCACATGAATTCATTACTACCTGGGAGGAGATGTTACACCATCTGGGTCTGCTAGAGACTCACAGAGTCGGATATACCACTTATTAGATGGAGGGTCCAGTGAAGTTATGGTGGAGGGCACAAGTTGCTTGCAAGGCATCTTCATTACCTCTGTTGCCTTGGTCCGAGTTTTATGAGGCCTTCATGGCTAAGTTCTTACCTAAGAGTGATCGAGAGCGTCGCCGGGAGTAGTTTTCCAGGCTTATGCAGGGATTAATGTCTATATCAGAGTATGAGAACTGTTTCCATCAGCTTGCTCCATTTGGAGCTATGATCATTCCTACTGAGCCGGACAGGATTCACATGTTTGTTTGGGGATTGCGGACAGAGCTTAGATAGCCAGCTGAGATATTGATTTCTAGTGGCCGGTCATTTTAGGCTATTGTAGACTATGTTCGTACTGTGGAGGACTTGCACCTACACGATCAGGGGGATAGAGATAAGAGGCCTCATCATTAGGGTAGCTACAGTGGTTCTAGATATGAGGGTAGAAGTTCGGGTCAGTGGGGCTGGGGTTATCAGCCACAGCAGCACCAGGGTCAGTCTAGCCGACCGATTTAGGCTTCTCTTCAGACTTTGGGTGGTACTCAGTTTGAGCAAGGTCAGAGTAGCCATCAGGGCTATAGCGGTCAGTCTTCGAGGGATGCAGCTTCCGGGGTATCAGGCCGTGGTGGCCATAAGGGTTCTTATAGTTTGTCTCGATAGTTCAGGTCGTCAGGGGCTTGTTATGATTGTGGTGTGGTTGGCCACTATGCTAGAGATTGCCTCCAGCAGGGTACAATTCAGTCAGTCGCTCAGCCGACCGAGCCTTTGCAAGCAGTACATCCACCGACTAAAGGGGGTGGTGGTCAGGCTAGGAGTGGTGCCCCACATAGCAGAGAAGGTGGTAGGGATGGTGGTCGGGCAGGTGGAGGTCATCGTCAGTTCTATACGGTCCCTGGGAGACCGAAGGCAGAGGCCTCAGATGCTTTGATTATAAGTACGATTTCTGTGTGCCGTCAGTCTGCAATGGCTTTATTTGATCTCGGATATACTTATTCGTATGTATCTACCTACTTTGTGCCTTGTTTGGGGTTGGCTAGTGAGCTGTTATCTGTGCCTATTTCTATTTCGACCCCAATAGGAGATTCTTTAGTAGTGGATCAGATTGTGAGATCCTGTATGATATCTGTTGGTGATTTGGAGACTTGGGGTGATTTTATGATACTTGATATATTATAACTTGATGTGATACTAGGCATGGACTGGTTATCCCCTCACCGTGTGATTTTAGATAATTATGCCAAGACCGTTACCATAGCCATGCCCGCTGTATCCCTTGTTATATGGCAGGGTTCTGTCAGTCACGCACCATCAGGGATCATCTCTTGTCTTCGAGCTAGGAAGTTGATTTCTCGCAGGTGTTAGATTATCTAGTATATACTCGAGATGCTAGTGCTGACCCTTCATCTCCTGAGTCTGTCCCTGTGGTTAGAGACTTCCTAGATGTGTTCCCTACCGACCTGCCAGGCCTTCCACCTAAGAGAGATATTGATTTTGCTATAGAGTTAGAGTCGCGCACCAGTCCCATTTCTATTTCTCCTTATCGTATAGCTCTAGCTGAGTTGAGAGAGCTTAAGGAGAAGCTATAGGATTTGTTAGCTAAGGGGTTCATTAGACCAAGTGTTTCTCCTTGGGGTGCTCCTATTCTGTTTGTTAAGAAAAAAGATGGGTCGA
The DNA here is from genome assembly GCA_003996215.1 of Jaltomata sinuosa. Lineage (NCBI taxonomy): Eukaryota > Viridiplantae > Streptophyta > Magnoliopsida > Solanales > Solanaceae > Jaltomata > Jaltomata sinuosa. The sequence goes on along the minus strand of QJPP01002003.1, from coordinate 333,195 downwards.
TACAGATGTGTATTGATTATCGGCAGCTGAATAAGGTGACTGTGAATAATAGGTATCCGATGCCGCGGATTGATGACTTGTTTGATCAGCTTCAGGGTTCAGTTGTGTTTTCGAAGATTGATTTGAGGTCTGGCTACCACCAGTTGAAGATTAGGGCGGAGGACATCCTAAGACAACATTCAGGACCCGTTATGGCCATTATGAGTTCCTGGTGATGTCTTTTGGATTGACTAATGCCCTCGCAACTTTCATGGACTTAATGCACAGGGTGCTTAGCCTGTACTTGGATATGTTTGTGATAGTCTTCATTGATGACATTCTGATATACTCGAGGAGTAGAGACAAGCATGAGCAATACTTGAGGACTATACTTCAGACTTTGAGAGATCATCGGCTTTATGCCAAGTTCTCAAAGTCCGAGTTTTGGCTTGAGTCAGTCTCATTCCTAGGGCATGTGGTATCTAAGGAAAGGATTAGAGTTGATCCGGGTAAGATTTTAGCAGTTCATGATTGGCCTAGACCTACTACTGCTACTGAGGTTCGCAGCTTTGTTGGGTTAGTGGGTTACTACAGACGGTTCATTGAGGGATTTTCTTCCATAGCAGCACCCTTGACTATGCTGACTAGGAAGGATGTTCCATTCCAGTGGTCATATCAGTGCGAGGATAGCTTCCAGAGGCTTAAGGCCTTATTGACTTCAGCTTCAGTTTTGACTTTGCCGGTTGCGGGTCAGAGTTTCACCGTGTATTGAGATGCTTTCGGGGTTGGTCTTGGTTGTGTGTTGATGCAGCAGGGTCGAGTGATAGCATATGCATCGAGGCAGCTAAAGGTTCACGAGCGCAACTACCCCACTCATGACTTAGAGTTGGCGGCGGTAGTCTTCGCGCTCAAGATCTGAAGGCACTACCTATATGGAGATCATTTTGAGATAATCACCGACCATCGTAGTCTTCAGTACATTATGAATCAGCGAGAGATGAACTCGAGGCATAGGAGATGGATTGAGCTTCTGACGGACTATGATTTCACCATTCTTTATCATCCGGGCAAGGCAAAAGTGGTATCAAATTCCTTGAGTCGGAAGACAATAAGTATGGGCAGCCTAACTTCACTTTCAGTTTCTGAGCGACCATTGGCCTTGGACATCAAGTCCTTGGCTAACCATTTGGTTAGGCTTGACTTGACGGATCCTAGCAGAGTTTTTGCTAGTATTGAGGTTTGTTCTACTCTAGTTGATCAGATTCAGAGCTGACATTTGAGGATCAGAGAGTGGGTGACCTTCATGATCAGGTAGTTCGGGGTGAGGCCAGCCGGGCTACTTTTAGTTCTGATGTCATTCTGAGGTTCGACAGTCGTCTTTGTGTTCTAAGAGTTGGGGAATTGATCCAGTTGATACTTCGTGAGGTGCATTGTTCTAGATACTCTATTCATCCTGGCGCATCGAAAATGTATAGAGATTTGAGACAACTTTACTAGTAGAGTGGTATGAAGAGGGACATAGTGGAGTTCATATCTCGGTGCTTGAACTGTCAACAGGTTAAGTTCGAGCACATGAGACCCGGTGGTTTGATGCAGTGACTTCCTATTTCCTGAGTGGAAGTGGGAAGGGATTACTATGGACTTCGTAGTAGGTTTGACTCGTGCTTCTCAAGGGTTTGATTCCATCTGGGTGATTTTTGATAGGCTGACTAAGTCAGCATATTTCTTGCTGATCCAGACTTCTTAAGGTGTAGAGAGGTTAGTTCAGATTTACCTTTGTGAGTAGTTTTGATTGCATGAGGTCCCAGCTTCTATCATTTTAGACCGTGGAACTCAGTTCACATCTCAGTTTTGGAGGGCTGTTCAACGAGATTTGGGTACAGAGGTTTAGCTTAGTACCGCTTTCCACCCTCAGACAGATAGCCAGTTCGAGAGGACTATTCAGGTCCTGGAGGACATGCTTCGGGCCTGTGTTCTTAACTTTAGCGGTTCTTGGGATCGGTTTATGCCTTTACTCGAGTTTTCTTATAATAATAGTTTTTATTTGAGAATCGACATGGCACCTTTCGAGGCTTTGTATGGTAGGCATTGCAGATCGCCGATTGGTTGGTTTGATAGTTTAGTGTCAAGACTGCAGAGTACAGATTTGTGTCGAGATTACTTAGACCGAGTCTGTGTAATTAAGGATAGACTTGGAGCATATCAGAGTAGGCAGAAGAGCTACGCTGATCATAGACTTCGTGCCTTAGAGTTCAGTGCTGGTGACTTGGTTTTCCTTCGAGTATCTCCCCTGAAGGGCGTGATGAGATTCGGTAGGCGGGGCAAGCTTAGCCCCAGTTTCATTGGGCCATTTGAGATTCTACAGAGGGTTGGTAGTGTTGCCTACATGCTAGATTTGCCTATGATGTTTTCAGCTGTGCATCAAGTTTTTCATGTCTTGATGTTGCACCGATATGTTCCAGATGAGTCTCATGTGTTGCATTAGGATTCAATTTAGTTGGATGAGAGTTTATCCTTTGTTGAGGAGCCGATAACTATTCTGGCTAGAGGTATCAGCAGATTGAGATCTAGGGAGTTTCCATTTGTGGAAGTTTAGTGGAGGCATTATCTGGTCGAGGAGGCTACTTTGAAAACCGAGAGTGAGTTGCAAGCTTAGTATCCGCAGTTGTTTGAGCCTTCAGGTACTTCCTTCTTCTTGATTTTTTAGGACAAAAGTCTTTTTAGTAGTGGATGTTGTGATGACCCTTCCATTCATCTTTGTGTTTATGCTTTCTTTGCCCTGCTCTAGAGCCTTCCTATAGCGGCCCCAAGTTATTTATGACTTGCTGAGAATGATAGTTTGGTACTCTGGCCGTTCATTTGGTCGCTATGACCGTTTTCCCAGTTCAGAGCCTTAACTTAGGAATTCATTGACTTTAGTCAACATTCTTAGCTAACATGCTTGGAACCAAATTCCAACAATTCTGTTAGCTTTGGGACGTTGAGTTTGGTCTAGTTGGACCTTTAGTCGAGGCCTGAGAACTTCCGGTGTGGGTTTTGTGTTGGTTTTTCTATTTTCATGCCATTTAGAGTTGAAAGTGTAACTTTGGTCAACTTTCAATGATCGGAGCATCAGATTCAAAATTCGACAATTCCATCAGCTCCAGAATGACGAGTTTGGGTTAGGTTGATGGTTGGTTGAGGTTCTGGGTGAGCCAGGCTCATTTCGACTAATTGGTTGGTTTTAGTTAGTGTTGACTTGGGTCAACATTTCTCCGAAATGACCTCGTATGGAAGTTTCCAGTAGTATAAATTCTTGGCCTTTCATTTTTTCAGCTCCATTTCTTGTTTCCTCCCAACTCTAAACTGAAAATTCTCTCTACCAAAGTTCTTTAATCAGCTCATAACTTGGGGAAATCAATTATCCCTCAAGATTTCTTGCTTTCTTGGCGTTTTGGTAAGTTCTTCTTCCCCAAAGTTTCCTTTTCCTCCATTGATGAATCCTCCATTGTTGTAAATTCTCAAAAGCTTGGAAATCCTTGTAGATTATGTTTTCTTGGTCTTGCATAGTCATGGGTTTGTGGAACTCACTGCTTTGGCATAAATTCTCTCGTTGTGGTAAGCATTCCTGCTCTATTTTTGATTTTTTTTCTTAAATTCCATCTTTAAATCCTCTCTTGAGTGGGCTGTTTTGTGCCCTGCTCTTGGCTAATTTTGCTCAATTTTGGAGCATGTCTTCTTGGTATCGTCGTGGTCATCGTGCTTCTTGCAATTTTGATTTTGGGTTGTAGGCCTTGCGGGCCCACTTTTGACCCAAATATTGACTCGGCTATAATTATAGCGTCATGGGTATTGTTAATCTCATTTTGATGTGTTATTTATGTTTTTGATGGTTTGATTATCATTTGGAGTTTCTCAGAGCGATTCGGGCTTGGATATCATTGTCCCAGTAGCTTGTCATCGGATGAAAGGTAGGTTACCATTTAAACTCTTTAGACTCCGCATATATAGGATAAAATTGTATTAATGGGCATCCTTGGGTTGGGTTTACTAGCTCGGTGCCACATACCTTGACCGCTTCTTCATGTCCGACTAATTTTCTTTCTTCGATGTTTGTAGTATTCGTTATAGATGATATTATCACCCTTGTGGTCCTGTGTGGTCTTGTATTGACTCTGGAATATAGATGGTGGGTTATTGGGAATGTCCATGAGTCCCAGGCATCGTTATTATTGTTATAGAGCTGGCTATTTGTGCTGTAGAATGATTGGAGCCTGTGCATGGCTGATAGGTTATTTGTGAGCCATTGGGCTACTGTTTGTGATTGAGCATGCCATTATCATGCATATAAAAGGATTTCTTCATAATTTGACTACCATTTTGGCTTTGAGCCCACCTTATATGATTTTCTAAATCTTGCATGGCCTTGGGGGCCCATTTTTGGTAAAAATGATTACAAAATGGTTTGCTACTATTTTAATGGGTCTTCTTGGGGTAAGAAAAGGTTAAAAGAGAAAGTTATCATGGTTTTCCTACTTATACTAGACCCGATTGAGTCGAGGTGCTATACTTGCTTTGTTATTTAATGAGAAATGATATTAGACTCGGTAAGACCAAGCACCAGACTTAATTTACTACTGTTTTAGACTCGGATACGCCTGGGAACCCTTGAAGGGAGTTTTTGGGACTTATTTCATTGATTTAGCCTTGGATGGAATCCAGGCATGCATCTTCGAGATCTGACTACTAGTTTGGATCCGATGGCACTCTGGACTGTTATTTTGAGGTTTGAGTATAGTATGTGGTCTACGAGTAGACCTCCATGGACCCTGTCATTCCGAACCAAGTACTACGGGCTGAGAGTGACCGAAGGGAGGGGTGTACAGTGGAGTAGAGGTACTCGGGAGAATTTCTTTCATGGATCCTGCCTTTATTGGACTTTTGGGGTACCAGAGGGGGTAACATATGACACTGCTATTACACTTAGTTCAGCATAACACATCATTTCATTCATTTGTGTGAGGTTCCACCCTTGTTTCCTGTTTGTTGAGTGTATGCTCTGGTAGTACGGGATGTCGAGGGATTTGCCTTCACTTGTTTGTATTCCTCGGGGGTATGGGCGCCCGTTGGGACTGTAAGTAGGCTTATTCTTGCTTAGTCAAATTATTATTCCTTATGTTGATACTTACCATGATTTGGATAGTGGAAGTATGACTTGTATCTTGACTTGGTTCTTATTCTTGTATTCGAGCATGCTTTTATTTCCTGTTTCCTCCTTCCCTTCTTACTTGAGGTTACCGGTATACCACCCACTTTCTAAAACTTCATATATATATATATATACTGTAGTTGCAAGGATACCAGGTGCATTATTTCTTCCTTTCACCTGTGCCTGTGATATATATTCTAGTAGCTAGCCATGAATGTTATTTTCTGCTTGTATTCCTTCCATGCTAGCTTCCGTGTACTTATTCGTTGTTTTCTGTGACTATTTGCTTCTACTCTGCTTATTATTGCTCTTTTATCTTATATATGCCTAGTCAACATATGATACCTACTGAGTATCGGTTGCTTAGTAATTGGTGCTCATACTATACTTTGCATCTTCTGGTGCAGATCCTAGTGTGGGCCATTGCCGTTAGCTCATTGAAGACTCGTGCGAGGAGATTTTGGACCCTTCAGACTGAGGGTGAGCTCTTGACTATCGAAGCTTAGCTTTAGTTTATCGTTTGTATTATGTACTCTGTTACTACTTGGAGATATTTGTGTATATATTATTTTGGATCCTTTATACTACTTATATGTCATTTCGGCTCTTTACTATGATACCAAGTTTTGGGGTTTGGATTAGCTTCCGCATATATCGTTATATATTCCTGTTATCAACTTTATTCAGCTTATTTCCCTTGCTTCCACTTAATTAGACTATTCTTTCGCTTATTTGTTAGATAGTAGCCCATTACTAACCGTTCTGGACTACGAAAATTGATTCGCCTGCTGGAGGGTCATTGGTGCCATCATGACCGAGAAATCGGATCGTGACAACTTGGTGTAATGAAAAATAAAAATGAGAAAGTGCGTTGTTTGAAGGTTTTAAATGAGTAGCATGTAATGAACAAATTTGGCCAACATTAACAAATAAATGGTTATCATAATTTGGTCATAATTTAATCATTATAAATTAAATATGATGCCACCCACTTCACTTAAAAGTTCCCGTGCACTTACTTTACCTCCACGTGTAGTGGAGGTATTAATGTCACCAAAGTTTCTATCCCATTATGTATGCACTCAGGTATTTCATAGGTTCGTGATAACATATATATAACTTTTCAAATATATCATAATTAATAGAAAATTATTTCGAATAAAGCCTACCTCATATAATTATAATTTTTCAATATAACTAGGCTTACCCTCTCTGTTAAATATTAACAAAATGTAAAATTCTTATAACTCAAATACATTCACAACTATATCATAACTAAAGATTGTCCTCATAAATATTTAACACATTTTTAGGAAGATAATAATAAAATATTTCCCTTATTAAATCCAATTTAAATCAAATGCTTCCGAATCATGAGCAGTGTTATGATAAAACTCATAAATTTAGGCTCGTAAGCCTTCATGCGGGACGAAGGATAACCGTAAACACCCGGGGTGATACGATTAACTTATATAATTGATTTAGATGAAGTAGTAAGACTGTATGTTTTGACAATCATGAATCCGTTTGGAGATTTGAATGCTATAAGTGACTGAGTATCAATCATGGCGGGGGAATTGGGTTAATTCTCCATGATATCCAACCATTAGAAGAAGACAAAGGAGCAGTAAAAGTAATTGAAAGTGTGAAATTTATTGAAATTGTAAGTCCAGTGAAGGGACGATTTGAGAAAAGGGAAATTGGTGCAGTCGTCAATAATATTGCCGGATATCGGGGCCGAAGAATACGAGCAACTGTGTGAAATTATAGGGGAAAATTAGGAGAAATATGATGAGGAAGATGAAAAGGAGAGTTCTAGAGATTTTGATTAGTTTTTAATGCATTTTTTGTGGCTTTAAATATCTACACGAATGACACATAAATGCCATATCAGCAAATAAGTCCACCTAGACCGCAAGTGAATACACTTAGTTAGATATGGCAATTCAAGGGCGTTTTTAAATGTAGTTAGTCAGTCATAGGGGTATTTTTAATGCTAGGTATAGATGGGGGACTAAAGTAATAATTCATGTCAAATTTAGGGGTGTTTTCATCACTTCTCTCATTAGTGTTTGACCAAACTTTTTAAAAGTGTGTATTTTTCTCAAAAGTGCTTTTCTCAAAAGTACTTTTAGGAAGAAGCTACTTTTTTAGCTTCTGAAAAGCAGCTTCTGCTACTTCTTGGAAGCACTTATTTTCTCCTAAAATCTTGGCTAAATACTTTAATTTTTTAAAATAAATTCTTTTGACAAAAAATAAGCTTAACCAAACAGGCTATAAGTTAATTGGGATGTAAAATGTATGGTTAATTTTTTTTTTGATAAAATACAAAAAAAAACCCATCATATATTAACCCCCAATCAATTTTCTTTGAGTAACTTACGTAAAATCCACTAATACAGGAGTTAATTATTTTCTAAAACATTAATTTATTAAATTATATTTTTATCACTTTTTAGACATTGGAATACATATCATTCTCACACTGTCACATGTATCTTAAATGCATGTGCAACTAATTTCGGTAATAAAATTTCTTAATATGAGGCAAAATCAAGGGATTAACAAAAACATGTATCTTGATTATGTAATTTGATTAATTTCATTTTTATTACTCTTTAAAATAATAAATTTATTAATTTAATGTATCTATTATTAATTTTATACAATGTATTTAAATACATGTATCTGGTATCAAAGATACATGTATCTGGTGTCAAAGATGCATGTATCTGGTGTAAAAGATGCACGGATACATTCATCAAATTTTATCTAGTGTATGTTTATATATATTTAGTACTAATTTCATGTCATGTTTACATGAATCTAGTATTAATTACATGTATCTGTTTATATGTATCGGCTATTAATTTAATTTATCTAGTATCAACTTCATACATTATATCTAAAATACATATATCTAGTATCAAAAGCTTCTCTGCATGAACTTTTGATACATGTATATATGTATAGATACGTACTTAGAAGAAAAAAAAAAGAAACACAGTATCCAGTATCAATTTCATACATGTATCCAAAAATATATGTATCTAGTATCAAGTACCCCGTTGAAACTTTTAATATACGTATCTGCGCATAGATAGATGCTTAGACGAAGAAGATGAAGAAACACAGATACATCTTTATCAAAGTAAAACAAGAGGAAAAATTTAGTTCGGTAGCAAAATCACAAAACAACTGCTTGCACCATCCTTGGCGGTTGAATCTTCGAGATCGGGAAGAGTTCTATAGGCTTAGGTAGTTTATCCATATTTTTGAGATTGGAAAGAATGGTACACTAGACCACTCCCAAAACCGTCATGGCCCACAGCATCTTCTCCACTGTTTCCCTGCCTTCCGACCACTATAATCACTCTAATAGATTCTTCCATTGCCATCATTCTCCTCACAGAATGTCAATCCTTTCACACATATTTAACCAAATAATGAGAATCTGGGGAGGAATTTGCCAGATATAGAGAAGATAAAGGATCAAATTAGGGCAAAGAAGAAATGGTTGGATAAGCAATAAGAAAATATGCTTTGAGCCCATTGGATTTGGATGACAAACTCGACGTGTGAAAAGGGATAAGCGTCTCTTTGGATGTAATGTATCTGATAAAAGAAAGGGACATTTTTTATTAATATATAATATATTAAGTAAGTAAAATATGGTAGTGAGAGAATTAGTAGATATGATAAGGATGCTTGACTCTTTACGTAATTCACCCATTTTTTTTTTTCAAAATTAAAATCAAAGACTCCAACTTCTCAACTTGTTCTTCTTCTCCAATCAATCTTTTTCTTCTTCTTCACTATCAATCTTATTTTTATTCTCTATTTTATTCTCCATTTTCATTATTGTCATCACCATCACTGTCATCGTTGCTACTCACAATTAGGATTTTCACACTTTTACACATTTAAAAGTAAAGTTTTTTTCTTTTCTCTTTTCTTGTGAAAATGGTGATTTAGATTAAAAAGGAAGAAGAAAGAAGAAGAAGAAGAAGAAGAAGAAGAATATGAGTTTCACATATTTTACTGTTATATGCGCTAATAAATATATTTTTGGGTTGTTCTTGTTTTGGTGTGTGTTCTTATATATTTTATTTTTGGCTATTTTTGTACGCGTGTTGAAAAAATATGTTATTCGTGACTGTTATTGTACTCTTTGTGATTAATTATATATTCTTATTGTTGGTTATTGTACTAGTGGTGAGAAAAAAATATGCATCTACTGTAGCAATCTCAGAACTTGCTGTAAATAAATGAAGCAGATGTTGAGATTTCTATAACAAGTCTGTTAAATTTAACCTCAAAAAAATATTCTTGTTATGGTGCGTATTCTTAGTATGTTGTTCTTGATTATTGTTGTATTCTTAGTGAGAAAAAAGTATGTTCTTGTAACGATCGGATTCGTTGTTACGGGTAAATCTTTCGTGTCAAATTCAGAGTTAGAAAACTTTCGGGTTTGAGAGTTGGAAATTCTGGGCTATGCTAGTCTCGATCGATGTTTGAGCAAGATCTGGTATAAGGCAATCCGGGTGAGGATTGGATAATGTGTCCTGTAGTGAGCTAGATTTTCCATTAGCTAAGAAATAGAGGAGTTCAGGAGACTTTTCGGAAGTGAATTTGGGTAAGTGGAACTCCTGAAATCTAGGTTGACGCGAAGGGGTTATTTCAGAATATCGGGGATTCAAGGTGTGTTGTAAAAAAGGCTATTTTCAGGGATTTTCTGAGTTTCTGCCCATGACAAGCACCATCACTGCGTCGTAGCGATGACCGCTATAGCGGTAAGATATCCGCTATAGTAGAAGTCAATGCTAGTCAGCACCGCTATAGCGGATGGTTCTGCTACGGTGGTATTACTATAGCGGAGTATGGACCGCCGTAGCAAACGAGTCGGAATTTAATGTAGAAAACTCCCCTAAAATATTCAGTTTTTATCAAGAACGTTTTGGGAGAAGAGCTAGGCGATTTTGGGGATCCTACTCCATTTTCTACCATTTTTCATCCTAAAGGTAAGAAATTTACTCCCCTAACTCCGTACTATCTTTCCTACGGGGTATAATTGCTAGTTTTGGACTTGGGGAGAGGTTGTGGTTAACCTATGAATGGAGGAATTCGGGGAAAAATGGGATTCTAGGGAATGCTAGTTCTTTGGTCTTGATTTTATTGTTAGATTATGATCATTTAACCATAATTCTCTAAATATACCCAAGAAAATGATGAACTTAGGTGAAATTATGGTGGGAAAACCCGGGAAAGGGGTGGAATAATCATAGTTTGGCCTAAGGAATGGGGATTTCATATAATCCGGGTATTTTAGGCCAGTTAACTAATTTTGGCTATCGTATAATTTTTTCTAGACCAAGAACAAGCAAGGGATCCAAAAAAGGGAAGGCTCCGATTCAATAGAGCTATCGAATACTTTGAGGTAGGTGATGGCTGTGTGTTTTCAATATGCATTATGTGTTCATGTACTATTGCCTGGTATTATATGAGTTGCATGTCCACGTAATGGTTTTGAATGTCTAATGGTCCAGTTATCAGTCTTGTGAAATGAACTAGTTGTTGTTGCTTGTTGGGTTACAAGTATGCTATGTGTTCATTGTCTTTGACTGTTGGATTTCTGTGTGACATTCGGTTGGCTCGGGTACCACGCCTGGTACAGGTTACTAATTTGTTGGATCGGATACCATGCCTAGTACAGGTTACTATTTGGTTGACTTGGGTACCACTCCTGGTACGGGAATGATAAATGATTGGCTCGGGTACCACGCCTGGTACGGGTTTGTGTATTGAATTGTTGTATTCTTTCGATGGCTCCATAAGTGGACTGGGTTGTATGTTGAAGTGTGATTTTTTGTGTATTGTCTTAGTGTAGGCCAGGATTACATGCTAGGATATGGTTGGTGTCCTAAGGATCCTTGGTGGTCCGGGTTATATAAAAAGGGGTTTTTTTTATTGTTCGGGGTGGTAATTTGCTGGTTAACTAAATTTGTATGGTTGATTTGGTAAGGAAAGAGATCTGTATTAGTTATGTTGTGAATTGGTTACATGTTCCCTATGCTTTACTTAGCTTTAGCTACTATTCATATTCTACTTATTTGGAACTAGCTAATGATCCTACCAGTACACGGTGTTGTCTACTGATTCTGCACTTGCGTTTCTTTTTGTGAGTACATGCAATCTTCCGGTGGCTGATGCGCGACCTCACTTGTTGTCCCAGCATTTCTAATTATCAAGGGTAAGCTGCTTCGGTTGAGCTACCTTGGTTTCTTTCTTTTAGTTATAGCCCACTTGTTTCGGGCTTAGACTCTTGTTTATTTGGGGTTGCATCTCCACATTCCAGACATTGGTAGATTGTTTTGGTATGATGACTTTCAGATTCTAGGGAGGAATTTCTACAGGCTTTTATTTATAATAGTATTTTGAGACGTGAATGTTAGTTTACCTTATGCACTATTTTTAAGTTGCTAGATTATGCTAAGCGTTGGGTTATGTTGGTTCGCTCATCCAGGGGTTGGGTGGGTGCTACTCATGGCGGAGTTGGGTCGTGACAAAGATGGTATCAGAGACCTAGGTTCGTCGATCTTGTCGTACCAAAAAAGATTTAGTAGAGTCTTGCGGAATAGTACGGAGACGTCTGTACTTTTCTTCGAGAGGCTATAGGACCTTAGGAAACTATATCTTCTTTCTTCCTTTGTGCTATAACATAATTCAAATTGGTATCTGGTGATACAAATTGTTAGCTGACTTTGTTCACTCTTCTGTTCACAGATAGTTAACACAAGGAACAACAGATCAAGAGCAACAGTCCCAACAATAGGCTTGACTGTCAGAGGTAGAGGTAGGGGCAGGGGTAGGGACCGAGGTTGAACAACACCCGCCAGGGGTGGAGCTCAGGCAACTGTAGGAGAAAGAGAGGTGACCCCTCCCCCACCCCAAGATCAGGTTGAAGATAAGGTCAAGGTTGCTATTGAGGAGGGTGTGGAGCAGGCGGAGACGACACTGGCTTGAGGTGCAGGACTTCCCCCTATCATGCCCAAAGCATTTCAGCAGGTGTGGAACTTTCTGAGTGGACTGGTTGGTGCGGGAGCCAACCCCGCGGGTGTTTTAGATCAGTCTTTAGGCACTCAACCAACAGTTACTACAGCTCCTAGAATGGATGTAGCGTTTGGCACAGACGACTTGTTTAGACCTAGGTCCAGTTATGACAGGAAATGAGCACGAGATGCTGACCAAGTTCCTCAAGCTCAAACCTCCTACGTTTTAGGGTACTGAGAAGGAAGATGCTTATGAGTTCATATTGGACTGTTATGAGAGGCTGCACAAGCTGGGCATTGTGCAACAACATGGGGTGGAGTTTGTCACTTTTCAGCTACAGGGTGATGCTAAGCAATGGTGGAGGTATCATGTGGAATGTTGACCATCGACCTTGCCTCTGCTGACTTGGGTGTAGTTTCATGCTCTCTTCTTAGAGAAATATGTACCTCGTACTTTGAGAGATTGCAAGAAGGATGAGTTTCTGACTCTGGAATAGGGTGGCATGTCAGTCTCTGCTTACGAGGCCAAGTTTCATGCCTTGTCTCGTTTTGCTACTCAGTTGTTGAGTTCTGAGGAGGATAGGTTTTGACTTTTTGTAAAGGGATTGAATACTGAATTACAGGTGTTGTCTATGCATATGACTTCAGCGGGAAGGATCTTCAATAAGGTAACATATTATGTTAAGAAGTTAGAAGGGGTCAAGCAGGTTGGGCAGGCTAAAGTGTTAGCCAAGAAGCCCCAGAATGATGGAAACTTCAGTGGCTCATACTCCAGGGGACACAATCAGCAGGTGTACTCTTTCCTTCCTATTCAGTGCTAGCTGCTACAGGTGGTCGTCCGGGAGTTAATTAACAGTTTTCAGCTCCTAGAGGCTAGGGAGCTTCTAACACATCTACCAACAGGCCTGCACTTGATCGCGGTTGCTTCCATTGTGGTAATCTGGGCTACTTTAAGAGGGACTGCCCTCACAGACAGACTGGTAATCAGGCTCAATAGCAATCTAAGGCTATGGTCCCAGCAAGTTTAGGAGGTCATACTAGAGGTCATCCACATGGTGGGCAAGGTAACTTTTAAGGAGGTTGGAGAGACTGGGGTAGTAGTGGCATGGGCAGGGGAACAATGAAGCCTACTAGGGAAGTTGCTAGGATTGATAACCGGGCTTACTGTTATAATTTTCCAGGGAAGTCGAAGGCTGAGGCGTCAAACGCGATGATCACAAGTATAATTCTTGTTTGTGATAGGATGACTTCCATACTTTTTGACCCAGGTTCTACATACTCTTATGTTTCTCTGAAATTTGCTGTGGTTATGGACTTATTTGTGATATCCTTGATTCTCCTATCCATGTTTCTACCCCGGTTGGAGAGTCTTTGATTGTGACTCATGTTTATCGTACTTGTTCTGTAATATTTGTGGGGTTGCAGACTTGGGTAGACTTGGTAATTTTTGCTATGGTAGACGTCAATGTTATTTTGGGCATGACCTGGTTGTCTCCTTACTATGATGTGTTGAATTGTAACACCAAGACCGTGGCTCTAGAAATTCCAGGTAAGGATAGGCTAGAGTGGGAAGGCGTGTTCAAGCCTAAGCCAGTTAAAATCATATCATTTGTTTAGGCTAGGAAGCTAGTGGGAAGAGGGTGTTTGTCCTTCTTGGATCCTCTCCGAGATGATACTGTGGAGTCCCCATCTATCGAGTCAGTTCTGATTGTGTTATAGTTTCAGGAGGTGTTTCCGGCGGATTCGCCTAGTATGCCTCCGGACAGGAACATTGATTTTTATATTGACTTGGAGCCAGATACTCGCCCAATTTCCATTCCTCCCTATTGTATGGCTCCGAAAGAGTTAAGGGAAAGTAAGACTCAGCTTCAGGAACTCCTAAACAAGGTTTTTTTCCGTCCCAGTGCTTCACCTTGGGGTGCTCCGGTATTATTTGTGAAAAAGAAAGATGGTAGTATGCGAATGTGCATAGACTACCGACAGTTAAATAAGGTTACCATCTTAAATAAGTACCCTCTACCACATATAGGTGATCTTTTTGACCAATTACAGGGTGCATCTGTGTTCTCAAAAATTGACTTAAGGTCAGGGTTTTACAAGTTAAAGATTAGGCCCGAGGACATTCCTAAGACTTCTTTTCGGACTCAGTATGGGAATTATGAGAATCTAGTGATGTCATTTGGTTTGACAAATGCGTCGGTAGCCTTCATGAGTTTGATGAATAGGGTGTTTAAGTCTTATTTGGATTCGTTCATCATCGTGTTTATAGATGATATCTTGATCTACTCCAAGAGTAGGGAAGAGCATGTTGAACACCTCCATATTATGTTGGGTATTTTGAAGCACCAGAAACTGTATGCGAAATTCTCTAAGTGTGAGTTTTTGTTGACCATCAGTTGCTTTCCTTGGGCATGTGGTGTTAAAAAAAGGGGTGATGGTATATCCCCAGAAGATTGAGGCAGTTAAGAACTAGGCCCGGCCTAGCTCTGTGACCGAGGTGAGGAGTTTTGTGGGGTTTGCAGGATACTACCATAGGTTTGTCAAGGATTTTGCATCCATTGCTACTCACTTAACAAGTTTGAATCAGCAGGATGTACCGTTTGTATGGTCCGACAAGTGTGAAGAGAGCTTCCAAATGCTCAAGATACTTCTTACCACGGCTCCCATCCTTTCATTGCCGGTCAAAGGTAAGGATTTCATCGTATATTGTAATGCTTCACATTCGAGTTTGGGTGATGTGTTGATGCAGGACAAGAATGTTATAGCATATGCCTCATGGAAGTTGAAGCCACATGAGAAAAATTATCCCACCCATGACTTGGAGTTGGCATCGGTGGTGTTTGCACTCAAGATTTGGAGACACTATCTCTATGGTGTCAAATGTGAAGTGTTCATGGATCATCGCATTCTGCAATATATTTTTACTCAAAAGGACTTGAATCTGAGACATAAGAGGTGGATGGAATTGTTGAAGGATTATGATGTGACCATCCAGTACCATCCGAGTAAGGCTAATGTGGTGGAAGACGCATTGAGCCGGAAGACCAACAACATGGGCAGTTTGGCTTATTTAGGGGTGTCTAAGAAACCACTGGCAAGGGAGATTCAGGCCCTAAAATCTAGGTTCATGCACTTGGGTATCTCAGAAAGGGGTGGAGTGTTGGCCAGTATGGAGGTCAAATCAACATTCATAGAGGAGATAAAGGCCAAGCAGTTTCAGGATTCGCAGTTGAGTAAGCTTCGGAGTAAGGTCATATTCAAAGAGTCCAGGGATGCCAAGTTGGACTCTGGCGGGGTGTTGAATTTCAGAGGGAGGATCTGTGTCCCTTGGGTTGATGATATAATTTAGAAGGTATTACCAGAGGCTCATGGTTCGCGGTACTCAATTCATTTGAGCGTAACCAAGATGTATAGGAATTTGAGGCAATTGTATTGGTGGCCTGGGATGAATAGGGACATAGCTAATTTTATGTCCAAATGTCAAAACTGTCAGCAGGTCAAATATGAGCACCAAAGGCCTGTAGGACTATTTCAGAGGATGCCCATTCTCGAGTGGAAGTGAGAGAGAATGGCCGCCATGGATTTTGTGGTGGGTATTCCCAAGACCTTGGGAAAGTATGACTCTATTTGGGTTACTATGGACAGGCTGACCACGTCAGCTCATTTCATTTAGGGCAGGGTGGACTATAATTCGCAGCAATTGCTTAAGATCTTTGTTAAGGAGATCATGAGACTGCACGGAGTACCACTGTCCATCATTTCAGACAGGGGCACGTAGTTTACCTCTAAGTTCTGAGGTAAGTTACATGAGAAGTTGGGCACTCAACTCACTTTCAGCACAACTTTCCATCCTCAGACTGACGGTCAGTCGAAGAGAACAATCTAAGTGTTGGAGGACATACTAAGAGCATGTGTGATTGACTTTGGAGGTCACTGGGACCATTTTCTGCCATTGTGTGAGTTCTCGTACAATAATAGCTACCACTTCAGTATTGACATGGCACTATTCGATGCACTGTATAAAAAAAGTTGTGGGTCACCTATAGGGTGGTTTGAGGCAGGTGATGTGAAGCTTCTAGGCATAGACTTGGTAAGGGAAGCACAAGAAAAGGTAAGGGGCATTCAGACCAAGTTGCTAGCAGCCCAGAGCAGGCAGAAGGAATATGCAGATCGCAAGGTAAGAGACATTGACTTTTAGGTCGGTGAACATGTATTATTGAAAGTGTCACCAATGAAAGGGGTATGCATTTTGGTAGGAAAGGCAAGCTCAGCCCTCGGTTTATCGGCCCATTTGTAGTTCTCAAAATGGTAGTGCCAGTGGTTTACAAGTTAGCACTGCCGCCCAGTTTATCCGGTGTCCATTCAGTTTTCCATGTATCCATGTTGAAGCGGTACCATG
This sequence comes from Jaltomata sinuosa, assembly GCA_003996215.1. NCBI lineage: Eukaryota > Viridiplantae > Streptophyta > Magnoliopsida > Solanales > Solanaceae > Jaltomata > Jaltomata sinuosa. The sequence continues at coordinate 316,580 of QJPP01002003.1, read as the reverse complement.
GGATGGAGATTACATCATCAAGTGGGATGAAGTATTACTATATAAGGACCTTCTCTATGAAGAGGAATCAGTTGTGATTCTTGATCGGGATGTCCAAAAATTAAGGACAAAGGCGATTAGTATGGTAAAAGTTTTGTGGCAGCATCATTCGGTCGAGGAAGTCACTTGGGAAATCAAGAAGGATATGCGGGATAAGTACCCTCACCTATTTGAGGATTCAAGTACTACACTTTCACTCTTTTACTCTTCATATTTTTGGGTTTGATCATTCGGAGATGAACGATGGGCAAATTAGTATCTGTTGTAACGACTGGGTTCGTCGTTACGGGTAAATCTTTCATGTCAACTTCAGAGTTAGAAAACTTTTGGGTTTGGGAGTTGGAAATTCTGGGCTAGGCTAGTCTCGGCCAGTTTTGGAGCGAGATATGGTCTAAGGCAATTCGGGTGAGGATTGGATATTGTGTCTTTTAGTGAACTATATTTTCCGTTAGCTAAGACATAGAGGAGTCCGGGGGACTTTTCAGAAGTGAATTTGGGTAATTGGAACTCCCAGAATCGAGGTTAATGCGAAAGGGTTATTCCAGAACGTCGAGGATTCAAGTTGTATTATAAAATGGGAACTTTTCAAGGATTTTTTGAGTTTCTGCCCATGATGAGCGCCATCACTGCGCCATAGCGGTGACTGCTATAATGGTAAAATATCCGCTATAGCAAAAGTCAATGCCGGTCAGCACCGCTATAGCTGACGGTTTCACTAGGGTGGTACTACTATAGCAGAGCATGGACCTCCATAGCGGACGATTCAGGATTTAATGCAGAAAACTCACCCAAAACATTCAATTTTCATCAAGAATATTTTGGGAGAAGGGCTAGGCGATTTTGGGCAAACCTATTCTGTTTTCCATCATTTTTCATCCTAAAGGTAAGAATTCTACTCTCCTAACTCCATACTATCTTTCCTACAGGGTAGAATGCTAGGTTTGGACTTGGGGAGAGGTTGTGCTTAACCTAGGAATGGAGGAATCCAGGAAAAAAGGGGATTCTAGGGAATACTAGTTCTTGGGTCTTGATTTTATTGTTAGATTATGATCGTTTAACCATAATTCTCTAAAAATACCCAAGAAAATGATGAACTTAGGTGAAATTATGGTGGGAAAACCCAGGAAAGGGTTGGAATGATCATAGTTTGGCCTGAGGAATGGGGATTTTATATAATCTGGGTATTTTAGTCCAGTTAACTGATTTTGGCTATTGTATAATTATTTCTAGGCCAAGAACAAGTAAGGGATCCGAAAAAGAGAAGGCTCTGATTCAATAGAGCTATCAAATAATTTGAGGTAGGTGATGGCTGTGTGTTTTCAATATGCATTATGTGTTCATGTACTATTACCTGGTATTGTATGAGTTGCATGTCGACGTAATGGTTTTGAATGTATTATGGTCCGATTATCAATCTTGTGAAATGAACTAGTTATTGTTGCTTGTTGGGTTACAAGTATGCTATGTGTTCATTGTCTTTGACTGTTGGATTTCTATGTGACATTCGGTTAGCTCGGGTACCACGCTTGGTATAGGTTACTAATTGGTTAGCTCGGGTACCACGCCTTGTACAAGTTACTATTTGTTTGGCTCAGGTACCACACCTGATACGGGAATGATAAATGGTTGGCTCAGGTACTACGCTTGGTGTGGGTTTGTTTATTAAATTATTGTATTCTTTTGATTGTTCTATGAGTGGATCAGGTTGTATGTTGAAGTGTGATTTTCTTTATATGGTCTTAGTGTAGGCTAGGATTGCATGCTAGGATATGGTTGGTGTCCTAAGGATCCTTGGTGGTCCGGGTTATATAAAAAGGGGGTTTCATTATTGTTCAGGATGGTAATTTGCTGGTTAACTAAATTCGTATGGTATTTGGTAAGGAAAGAGATCTGTATTAGTTATGTTGTGAATTGGTTACATGTTTCCCGTGCTTTACTTAGCTTTAGTTACTGTTCATATTCTGCTTATTTGGAATTAGTTGATGATTCTACCAGTACACGGTGTTATGTACTGATTCTTCGATTGCATATCTTTTTGTGAGTACATGCAATCTTTCGGCGGCTGATGCGTGACCTCACTTGTAGTCCCAGCATTCTCAGACATCAAGGGTGAGCTGCTTCGGTCGAGCTACCTTGATTTCTTTTTTTTAGTTATAGCCCACTTGTTTCGGGCTTAGACTCTTATTTATTTGGGGTTGCATCCCCGCATTCTAGACATTGTTAGATTGTTTTGGTATGATAACTTTCAGATTCTAGGGAGAAATTTCCACAGGCTTTTATTTATAATAGTATTTTGAGACGTGAATGTTAGTTTACCTTATGCACTAATTTTAAGCTTCTAGATTATGCTAAGCATTAGGTTATGTTGATTCTCTCATCTGGAGTTTGGGTGGGTGCCACTGATAGCATGATTGGATCGTGATAGTTCTTATGGTTGATTATTATACAAGCGTATAAATAGCAAGAAATGTTGAAGAAAAAAAGAGAAATCAAGAAATTATACACAATGCATCAGTTTAACTATAGGAACTTCAACATCATGATGGACATGAATCAGTGGTGGAAGGACTATGTAAGAAAAAATTAATTTTGATTCCTATTTATTTTCATTAAATTATTGTAGCAGTTTCATTTTCATTAAATTGTTGCAGTTGTTTGCAACAATAGTTGTAGTTATTGCAGCAACTACTATTGAAGGTCCAACAGTTGTTCCTCCTGTAGTAATAGTTGTTGCAAACAACTGTAACTGGTTTAAAAATATCAATTAACTGCTACAACAAGAATAATAATTATTGAAGAAGTAGAAATTATTGCAAAAGGTGCAATTGCAAAAGGTGCAATTGCAAAAGGTGTAGCAATTGTTGCAAAAGGTGTAACTCCTGCTGCAAACAACTACAATAATTTTTTTAGCAGATGCAATAGTTGTTATTTTGATTTTATTAAATAACTGATATTTTTCATTGATGCAACATGTAGATAAAATTTTATGCTTAATGCGTAAAAGGCATGTAGACTACCACAACAACTATGATCTCATAAACTTTATTCTTGATTTTAATTTTTACAATTACTTTAAGAATGTCCACGACATGTTACCGAAAAAGTCTAATAAAGAGTGTTGTCTCATTGAAAGAAAGCATTGATAACTTTGAATTTGTTAGTTTATATTTAAGTTATTGCAAAAGAGAAAGACCCTCTCCAGACAATGTCCCATGGCATAATACCAAAAAAATCTACTCGATCATGAAACTAGATTAGAAAAACTTTATCACTATCGAGTTTCTACTATATGAGAAAAAATATGTGTATATGATTGCAATATTCATATTTTCTTTGATTAAGATTTTTTATGATAAATTATGTCATTATTGGAGTTATTCTCTAGGTTCTTGAAGCAAAGTGGTATCTTCAACCACTTGCCTGAAAATCTTCTCAATCAAGTCTAAAATTTTGTAAGGTTGAAGGATCTCCCCAAAAATGATTCAAGTGTAGCATGCACTTCATATTCACTTGCCTATATTCAACACTTGATCACAAGCACTCCAATGACCTTGATGAATGACAACTTTATTGAAAGAATACGGTGAAGAGGAGTTGAGCCTATTTTCGAGAAGAACTTAGTGCCCTAGTTGAATCAAAAATATTTTTTTAAATTTTTTTATGACTGATTTATTTTCTTATGGTTTGTTGAATATTTTGAACTGTTATATTTATCTGAATACTAAAATTTGTGTTAAATATTAGAATTTATTGAATATTTTAATTTGTATTTATTATTTTTTAACTGTTAAAGTCTGTTGTAGGTATTGTTAGAATGTGTTGTAACAACTGTTGAAATATGTCATAGTAAGTTAGTTGGTTGCTAAAATTTTTCTAGCAATTGTTGTAAATTGCTATAGTAAGTTAGTTAGTTACTGAGATTTTTCTAGCAATTGCTGAATATACTATAGTAAGTTAGTCGGTTGTTAGAATTTTTATAATAATTGTTGAAATTTTCTATAACAAGTTAGTTGATTGCTAATTTTTTTAAGTAATTGTTGTAAACTGCTATAGCAAGTTAGTTAGTTCCTGAGATTTTTCTATCAATTGCTAAAATCTACTATAGCAAGATAGTTGGTTGCTGAATTTTTTTCAGCAATTGCTAAAATCTACTATAGCAAGCTAGTTGATTGCTGAGAATTTTCTAGCAATTGCTGAAATTTGATATGACAGGTTAGTTGATTGCTGGGGATTTTTTAACAATTGCTAAAATTTGCTATAGCAGTTTTTTTTTAAAAAAAAGTTAAAGGATTGGCCTTGGGCCTTTATCGATCAACAAAGCACTATGTACAACAAATGAGCAATCCAATCCATGTTGAAGCCCACCTGAAAAAAGAAAAAACAAGACAAAATAAGAAAAAAAGTAAAAAAGAAAGAAATCAACGACAACAAAAGAGAAATGAGTGGACAACTCGATCAGAACCCTAAAAACTCGCCGCCTTCGTCGGAGCTTCGCCTTAATGGTGTTGGAGATGAGGACCTCTATAGCTGAAAGATGGAAACGACAATAAGCTTTTGTGACCCTTTCTCCTCCGTTAATTAATCGAGTTGCTTACATTTGCTAACAACCTTTACTTCTCTTTTACACCAAGCTTTTGGTAGATATCACTCAAGAAACCTTAATCTCTCATCAGGCACCGTGTATTCTGTCCCAAAATGAAGTCTTCTTCAAGCTTGATGTTACTTTAAAGCAAATACATAAAATATCTGTAAGTACACAACTTTCTAACATCCGATCAGGGTCTCTAGAAAAGTCTATTACCTATCTAAGCCTCTTGAGGTTGCTCTCAGTGGGATGAACCCCACCGAGATTAATACAACCACCAAGTATGATCTCAAAAGTCTCAGAATAGGTTTTAAGTCTATTGCTTCTCGATCTACCTAATTTTCATTGGTGTGATTGGCTTTGTATTATTGTGTGCTGGTGATTGAGGTGCTTGTTATTCCCCTCCCCTTCTGTGATATCTATAACTTAATAGTCAGGATCCCAATTTCTGTGTTCCCTAAGTCTGATATAGGGAGTCTGCTAGTTGTCTGACCTTAGAATTTGTTGTGCCTCTGATGATAGATCACTGTAACTGTAATATTGGTGTGTACCTGCAAAATGAAAAACCTTTTTAGTTAAAAAATCAGCAAGTTGATTTTCTTCTCTGAATATGTGAGTGAATTATATGCCCCCCTTATTTCTCCACTGTTCAATTAGTCTCACAATCATGCTTATTGCCAAGGTACACTCCGATTCTTCTTCTATGACTCTTTTCATTAAATGAATTAGTTTCCACCGTCAGAGGCATCATGTTATGCCTCACACAATAGTCTAAACCTTCAAATATTGCCAAACCTTCTGCTTCTGAGGCTTGTAGAGTTGGCAATTGTTCTAGCTTCTGCATATACCAGGTTACCTCCACTATCTCTGATGCAGAATGCTAGTGAAATGGGGCTTGGGTTCCCTTTGGAGGAAGCATCTGTGTTGCATTTAAATGCACCTTATTGGAAGGGGAAGCCACTTTACTAAGCTGAAAACCTGTCTATTTGACATCTTATAAAGCTCTAACTTCTGAATTAGCTCAGGCCAGCCGTTAGGTAGATTTGTTAACCCAGGAAATCTCACCTTAGCAAGTACGTAGAGAGTTTTGTTAATGTCATAGATTACCTTATTTCTGGTCATAGATGTAGTTCTCAACCTCATCCCTAGATTCTAGCATCTTCTTCCATATTTGTGAATTCCTCTCCATGTAACATTGTTAGAATCTTATTTTTGCAATACTTATACCACATAAAAGTAGACCAAAGAGTTCATGTAGTTCTAAAGTTCCACCATAACTTGGAAAATAAAGCCCCTGAGACCTCAAAGAGTGATCTGAATCTCATGCCCCCCTCTTCCTTGGGAAGACACATCTTCTGCCAACTTGTCCAGTACCTACTCTTCTCTTTCTCCTTGTTGCTCCAATAGAACCTTACAAAGATTCTATGAATTTCCTGAATAGTAGGAACCATAGATGAGAGGAGAGATATAGGCATGCTTTGGAGCTCATTTTTTATCAGAACAACTTTTCCTCCATATGATAAAAATTTCCCCTTCCAGTGTCTAAACCTATCTTTGATCCTTTTGATGAGATCATTGTAATTGGCTTTTTTCTTTCTAGTGTGAAAAATAGGACAACCTAGGTACTTGAATGGAAAATTACCTCTTGAGAACCTTGAAATAGTAGCTACTTCCTGAGTAAGGTTTTCAACCACTTTCTGATGCATATAGAAGAAAGATTTTCTAGTGTTGATCATCTGTCCATACACTTTATCATACTCCTTTAGTATGTCCTTGATCATCTCTAAGGAGGCTGTAAAAATGATTGTGTGTCACGACCCAATTTCTCAGGTCATGATGGCACCTACAATCACTCATTAGGTGAAACAATTCCCCGTAGCCTCGAATGATTAGTAATGGGCTACTACCTAACAAAAAAGCACAATAAGCAGAAAAATAAGCGAAAGCAGAATATAAAGATAAGGACAAAGCAGAAGCAATAACCTGAATATATACACAAGAAAACTACACCAATCTCAATACTTGGTATCGACAGTACAAAAGCTTCTAATAGAATACAAGTGCTAGAAGTAATGAAATGATAAGTACAACTGTCTCTGAATATACAAAGAGTAACAGTACAAAAGAGGAGATATGGTCAAGCCCCGATCGTCAGGGGCTCACCCTAATCTCGAATATCCAAAAGCTGCACGAGTCTCCACGCGATCAATGATGAAAGCTCAACGAATATCTGCACTAGAAAGATGCAAAAGTGTAGTATGAGCACTAATTGCTAAGAAACGGGTACCCAGTAGACATCATCGGCCGATTGAGCGAATATAAGATATTAAAACAATCATATCACAGAATTCAAGAAAGCAGTCACAGAAACAAAGAGGAAGCACAAGGAAACTAGCATGTAGAAATCAACAAGAATACAAGCAAACTATGCTAGCCACAAAAGATATACATACATAGAAACACAGGTGAAAGGAAGGAAGACACACCTGGGATCCTTGCAACAACAGTATATATAAAGAGGGAGTTTAAGAAAAAGGGCGGTGTACCGGTAACCTCAAGTAAAAGGGAAATATGGGAAGCAAGCCAATATATAATCAAACAAGAAGCAATACGAACAAGTCATGCTAAAAACCCAACTACCAGATAAGCATAGACAGAATCAACTCACAAGTGCAACCCTAGGATGAAATAACTAACCCACAAAGTACTGGGATCCGCTAATCAAAAACTAGGACAAGAATAAAATTTGATACCCACAACAACTCTGGAGACCACACAATAGTGCCTCAATAATATAGAACTCACTAGCCCCTCAATAATCAAAGTCCAATAATCGGAGCCTGAATAGGCTAAAAACTACAAATCCACTAAGAACCAAAGACCATAACCACCCCTATAAAGCGACATGAGTAATATAATCTGCCTACAGTCCCAACGGCCGCCCATAAAACCAAGGAATGCAATCAAGTGAATACAAACCCTCTGGCCGCGCATACAACCGGAGCGTACACTGAGCACACAACAAACAAGGGTGGAATCGGGTCACAATATGCATGATGATGATGATGGATATGGTGTGATAGTAGAACAGTATGTTACCCCTTCCGGTACCTATAAGGCCCAATAAAGGTAGGACCCATGGAAGGACACGCCCCGTATACTTCTACTGCTCTGTATACCCCTCCTCCTGACACACTGCATCAGCCCATAGCCTATGACCTAGGAACAACAAGGTCCATGAGGGTCTACTCATAGACCACATACTAAAACCACGAGTCTCAATATGTAACTCAATAAATGAAACCTCATAGTTCGTGCCCGGCTTTGACCCGGGTCTAAATCAATAGTAGTAATCTCAAAAACTCGTCAAAAGGGTGCCCGAAGTGTATTCGGGTCTAAGGATTTCATCAGAAAGAGATCCTTTTGAGATTCTCAATTCTTTATTTTTCCCACACTTTCTCTGAGGCAAAACCTCACCACACTACACTACACTTCAACACAAGAGAAGAGGACCGGGCGCTTTCTATCTTCGGGATAGGAGTTGGCGATCTTCTTTAAGAGAAGGTCAGTTTGACATTGGGTCAAATATGTCGTCTGGGCATCGTCCCTTCTCTTGATCTACTTCAGTAATCATGTCTCAAAAACCTTTATAAAGGGTGCCTGGAGCATATCCATGTCTAAAACAGTAGTAAATCAAGTCTAGCACTCTGGCATAGCTGAGCCTAGTATATGTAAAAATTGTAATAAAATCATCGTAATATCCTCTTTTCTCCAAGAGGTTTTTTGAAAGCCAGTTTTAAAACCCTTTCAAAGTCAAATTACCGAAAATGGGCCCTCGGGGCCATGCAAAGTTTAGAAAAACATTTATAGTTGGCCCAAAGCCAAATCAGTAGAAAAACATACAGAAAAGCCTTTGCATGAATGATATGCTCGCAAACAATAAGTTAGCACAATGGCTCACAAACATTCCTACCGGCCTTGCACAGGCTCAACAACTCTACAACATATATAACCAACCTAGAATAATATCTCTATGTCCGGGACTCGTGGACATTCGCAAATAACCAACCATCTATGTTCCAGAGTCAATACAAGTCCGCACAGGACCACAATGGTAATATACAATACTATGCGAATACCACAAACAACGTATGAAATAAACGGAGTCGAAAGGTGGACAAGGTCTGAGGGTACCAACCTAGAAAACCAACCCAAGGATGCTAATTAATGCAGTTATAGCCTATATACGCAGAGTCTAGGTAGGGAAAACCATAACCTACCTGTCATCTGATGACTAGCTATGGGAATGACATCATCTAAGATCAAACTGCTCCGGAAAGCTCAATTCATGAAAACACTATCAACACAATAATCTACACATTAACACGAGACTAACGATACCCATAATGATATAAAAATAGCTGAGCTGAAATTCGGGTCCAAAGCAGGCCCGCAGTGCCCACAATCCAAATCCAAAAATGAAAGCGTACAAAATGATCACCATGATCATAGGAGTACGTGCCCCAAAAATTGAAGAGTTTGGGCATGAAAATTGAACTAAAACAGCCCATACAATTCAAGAAACCAAAGAGGGACTTTAAGAACGAAAAACTAAAAATTGGGTAAGAATTACTTACCACCACAAGGGGAAACACGCCAAGGAATTGGATTGAACGAGCCCACGAAGCATGCAATCACAAGGAAAAGATTCTACAAGGCAATTCCCAAGCTTTGAGAATTTACAACAATGGAGTTTTACAACACATGGAGAAGAAGCAAGCTTTGGGGAAGAAGACTTACCAAATAACCGAGGGAGCAAGATTTATTGATGGATAATTAATTTCCCAAGCTAAGATTGAAATGGAGTACTTTGGTAGAGAGTATTTGGTGTCTAGAGTTGGGAAATAACGAAGAACAAGGCTGGAAAAATGAAGGCCAAGTATTAAATAGCTGTTGGCCTTGGACCATGCGAACGCAGCCTAGCGTCACCTAGGCGAAGGCCAAAAAGATAGGGCGGGCTTCCATGCCTACGCTTATACAGCCAAGGCGTCACCTAGGCGATGGCCGAGGAAAATGGGTGCTGGCCCTGACCTCCGTGTAGGCAGCCAGCCCATGCGTAGGCGAAGGCCAAGCCATGGGCGGCTGGCTTTGCCCTTCGCGTAGGCGTCCAGGCCACGCATAGGCGAAGGCTAAGCTGTCCATGACAACAACAACTTGCCAACAACAAAACCAAATTAGAAATTTAACTTTGATGGACCCTCGGGAATGCATTCGGGGTCCCACACACATAAATGAGCTGAGCTATTCAACTAGGAACGATGTTTCGAATCCAATGGAATCGATGAAAATCCCATCGATTTAATGAAAAGTTGTCACGATCCAAAACTGGGCCATGATGGCGTATACATAACCCCCCCAGTAGACAAGCCAAAACCGAATGATGCGGAAGACAATAATAATAATTAAACTAAGGAAAAGCAGAATCTATAAATGAAAAGACAGGGCCAATAGCATATATACATACCAACATACACAATATACAAAAGATGGCCCTAAAGTGACCGAAATAGACAAAACAACACGAGAACCTACCCGGACCTGGTGTCACTAGTACAAGAGCGACTAAGCAAGGAGTAGCTATACGACAGACGCTGTCTATCCAAAATACAAAAATATAAACAGAATAAACAAGATAGAAAGCATGTAAAGTCTCCAAAAGCGCTGAGAGCTCACCGCGATCCAAACTACAACAGGCCTCGAACGACAGAAAGGTCAATGAGGGTGGCTCCTACTAGGTGCTGCATCAGAAAAAGATGTAGAGTGTAGTATGAGTACCAAGACAACGGGTACTCAGTAGGCATCATAGGCCGACCGAGTGCAGAAAGATAATATATAGATACTAAGATACAGGAAAACAATTAAAACACAGGGATCCACCTAAATCTAGTTATAAAACCAAAATAAAAAAAAACAAACCAATAAATAGGCAAAGCAATAACAGTATCCAACCCGATCAACGACAATCCAAAAGCACCAACCAATGTAATGCCATGAAAATGATATAATGTATGAATGCATAATAATATAAACCCAGAATACCGCATCAGGCGCCTGAAATACCGCATCAAACTATGCATATATATGAGTAGATAAATGGAAGGTAAAAACTTGGAATAACGCATCGGGGATCTGAAATACGACATCAGACTACAAGTAATGCATAAAAATAGTGTTTTCCTAATCTTCCTTCCAAAAACCCATAGTAAAGTCCAATACAATTCAATTCAAATCCCAAATTCACCGTAGCCGTAATAAACCTCATTTTAAATCCGAAAACCTTTGAAAAATGCTTTCCTTCTATAACCATGATGTGCGATGCAATATGAACATAAAATAACCAACCAGAGAAAACCATACACAACAGGGCATAAACCGGGAAAAATTCCCTCCAAACCAAAAGAACTGACCTGGAGCTCCGTCCAAATCCAAGCTATGGCCTTAGGCCCACAGTTACACACAACAGTAGAACAAAGCGAATAAAATAGGGAAATAACACAGAAATTCACCAAGATTCTCTACTCTGCCTCTAAAACCTCCTAAAAGCAGCCTAGGATCCTAAGCTAGCCACAACGATACTACAAGATCCTAGGCTAAGGGTAAACATGATAATTCTATACTATAACCCGAAATGGCCAATTATGAGTGGTAAACAGGATTTAAGCCTAAATATATCTAAAATCTAACCTAACATTCCAGGATCAAATAAATATATAAAATCTAACTATACTCAGTCTAGAAGGTAAATCGTAACCTACCTCGGGGCTGAACTGCAAACACGAACCATCACTCATGTGCCTTTCCCTTCCGAATAGCCTCAGAAAGCTGCCACGCTATCAAAAACATAAACTAGGTGTCAAGACGAGAAGAACGACACCCATATTGATATACAGAAAATCAAGCCAAAAATCGGGTCGAGAAAATGACCCTCAGGTCTCGCGCAATGAAACAGAAAACAAAAATCGTAATTATATCCACAATGGGTTAAAGAACCCATGCCCAAAATTTGAGCGCGAACGGAGTTTATTTCAGGGCTCAAAACAGCCCCGAAGTGCTACTAATTCAAAGGATTTAACAAGGAATCAATGGAAAGTTAACGGGATTTAATGGGAATAACAACGGAAAAGAGGAGGGGGACATAGGGGGACTTACCAGATGGAGTATGCTGAGATAAGGAGTTGGAACCGGAGCTTGAATGCTTAACAATGGAGAAATTTTGAAATGTCGGAGGAGAAAATGAAGTGGACAACTTAAATAGTTGTCTGGGGTCCTTCATCGCGATCGCAACAGGACCCCCGCATTCATGAAGAAGAGCGAGCCAGACCATCACGGTCGTGACAGGTCAGCCACACAATCGCGTAGAGCAGGCCCATGCCTGCTTTATCGCGAATGCGAAGAGCAACCTTAGCGATCGATATGGTCAAGAAACTAGACCATCGCGAACGTGATGGACACCTCACGATTGTGAAGACCAAAATGGTCTGCAACTTTATTGCAGCAACCAATAATTCACCAAGGCCAAAAGTTCATCCGACGGACCCTCGGGATTCATTCGGAACCCCGTGAACACAAACCAACCATGATACCCTACCAGAAATAACATTGTGGACTCAATGGAATCAATGAAACTCCCAACGGAGATCATTTTAACGAAAAGTAGGCCCCATGCCCAAAACTGACTTAAAACTCAATACCTCAAAACACGTTCGGAAGCCCTAGGACCTGAACCCAAGGTCCCTCTAGCCCAAAGTCTACATTCCAAAGCTAACAGCGCTGACGGAATTCCCATCCGAGGCTGTCTTCTCTGAATGTTGACCAAGGTCAACCCTACCAGCCAAACTAGATTGAAAACACAGAAAGTAACCCAAAACCAAACCGAAAGCACTCAGACCCAGACCAACGATCTTACTAGACCAAAATCCCTATTCCAAAGCCAACAGAATTGTAGGAATTTGATTCTGAGCACATTTAACAAGAAAGTAGACCGAAGTCAAGGGTTTTCTAAGTTCAAGTTCCAAAATAGAGAAATAGCCATAACGACCTAACGAATAGCCCGAGCAGCGAACCGTCAGTCCTGGCAAGTCATAAATAACCTGTAGCCACTAAGGGAAAGCTCGAAACATGGAAAAAGCATGAAAAATAGAAAAATGACCGGGAGGGTAATTACAAAAATGGGCCCCATGCCCAAAATCAACTTTAAGGTCAACAATTCCTAAAATGGAACCCAAGGGACAAAATCAAGTCTGGAAGCCTCAGGACCCGAACCAATGGTCCTTCTAGCCAAAACTCGACATTCTGGAGCTAACAGCAATGATAGGATTTTCATTCGAGGCCGTCCTCTACAAATGTTGACCAAAGTCAACCAAGCAAGCCCAAGTGGCCTGAAAACACAAAACGAGAGAGAATTCTAAGTTGAAAAGCTCCCAATTCCGACCACAAGTCCCACTAGACCAAAGTCCATGCTCCGGAGCTAACAGAACTGTCGGAATTTAATTCCGAGCACATTCACCAAAAATGTTGACTGAAGCCAACGATTTCCAAAGTTAAAAGCTCTAAAACCAAGAACGGCCAAAAAAACCAAACAAATGGCCCGGGCACCGAACTACTGGTCCCAGTAAGCCATAAATGACTTGGGGCTGCAACAGGCAAGCTTTAACAGTACAAGAAAGGCAAAAATGCATAAATGACCGGAAGGGTCATTGCATCATCCATTACTAAAAAGACTTTCATCCCCGAAAGTCAGGAAAGAAGGAAACGCTAAAGATTTAAGAATAAAAGATACAAAGCCCACACAACTCTCTCGGACAACTCAGGTAGCCTCCACGACCAAACGACACCTAGTAGAACAAAATTAAAGAAAGCAACCAAGCCTAAATTCCTTACTAGCCAGGCTAGATTTCAACCTCAAACTCCAAAAACTCTAAGGATCTGTCAATCCAAACTGAACCTCAAGAATCTCAACCGAAAAGCACCGACACAACACTAAAACCAGAGAACCAAGGAGATCAACACACAGAACTCGAATCCTCGAAACCACAACCAAGTTTACCAGAAAAGCCATCAACCCAAAACTCTAATTCATGAACTCACTGATCCGCAAAACCCTTTATCCTGACCCAAATCCTATTGCACTATAATCATGAAACTTCATATTAGTCAAACACGTAAACCACCCTCGAAGCATCAACTTACACACCAGAGATCCATAGTTCCCGCTTATACTCTACCACGAATGAATTCACCCTTTTTTACTCAAACTCTTTCCAAGCCAAGCTATAGTCTACTAACCTTTTCCATAAAAGATAACAACCCATGGAATATCCTCAAAAACTGGAGTTACCTATCCCGATTGACCATCAACCAATGAATGAACACTCTTGCTAATATCAAACTCGATAACTGAAACCAACTGAATAACCCATCTAAACCTGACTAAAGTTTGCACCCCAGGGTTAGCAAAGGCATGTATGAACACCCTGTGTTGATGGAGAAACTTCCAAACTATAGAATGAACCCAACCCCGCTAAAACGTGCTAAGTCTGAATCAACTGGAAGCGAATGAACCAGGGCAACCTGCCAAACAGACCCAAACAAAAACCAAGATCCTGCAAAAAGTGTGGTAAGCCTACCACGAAGTCCGTACCCATCACTAAGTTCCAAACTCTAAGAAGTACTGTTGCTACTCCCAATACTCGAACAGCATTTGGAGTTGACATTGTCTTACTAACCTCACCTCGTAAAGAAGTACACTATGCCATGAATATTAAGTCAAAACACCCCATAGGAAAAGGAAAAGGTGCCTGGGGTTCAAGCTTTCCATCTAGCCATAGAAGTTTTTTTTTGCATATACCTTCAACTCATCCATTTGGCTTGAATAAACTGCTCTGCTGTATCAACACACAAACTAACCATCCCAAAGTATACCACATACCAAACTTTTAGTCCATACTGGTCGAGTCTAATTAATGCTAGAACCCCACATTAAAGACAACCCTTGAAGAATCAACTAAGCAAGCTTTCAAACTCTCAGCAAATAAAGGCGACCATCAGTCTCAAAGTACCATTAGAACCCAAAATGGCCTCGCTAGTCTTAACCTGCACAACTTGATCACATATATCATACACCACTGCTGAATCTCAAACTTACGCTGCTGAGTCTATCCAACCATGGTAGAAGGAACCTCGTACTATCTAGAACACCGCTGAAATTTGGAATGTCCAGTCTGATCTAATGGTTAGCCAAGGACTTGATGTCCAAGGCTAACTACCACCCCCAAAACTGAAATAATAAAGCCAAGTTGCCCGCACCCACTACCTTCTGGCACAAGGATGCTGTAATCAAAGAGAAGCTTCCACGAACCATCTGATGTACCCTGCTAGACCATAATTCTGAAACCTAACTTTGATTGCCAATTGATGCCTCTGTCAAAACCCATAAGTAGACCCATATGCTGTCGATGAACACTCAGGTACTGAAGCCTGCTAAGCTCTAAATGTACAAGTCATCCAATCTGTAGATACTATAGGAACTGCATTCGGTCGAAGCAAGTTGCCAACACACCAGCCAGAGCAACTCCCAGTCGTCACCTCAGTTAATTACTAAAACACATAAGCACGAACAAGGAGTCATCTGTCTCCTTTTTCAACTAAGCAAAACCCTTTCTTTGCACACACTGAACCTTACAAACTCCTTCTCAAATAAAAATTGGAGCCATTCCCTTAGCTCCCACATCTAAATTGTCAAAACTCAATGAGGCAGGAGACGAATGGGCCGAATTCCCAACTCACCCAAAATGCTATGAATACAACTCAACCACGAGGCTATGGTCAACACTTAGCTAAAAAGCTATGGTCAAAGCTCAACCATAATGTCGCAATCAAAAACTCAACCAGAGAACTACGATAAAAATTTCATTCCAACTGGAACTGGGGAAAAACAATAAGACATCCCAACCAACAAGAAACTGAAAGAGACTATGGGAACAACCCACATACCTGTCAACCTCTTAAACTAACCAAACAAACAGGATCAATTCTAATCACCCAAAAAGCAAAACCAATCTAGGCTCGCTAGCATAGCCAACATCTCTCAACTTAAAATAGAAGCTCAAACTCTAGCATAACCACCGGTAACACCAAACCAACATAAGGACTTCTAGAAAATGCTAGATAACAGCCTAGGTAACAACCATCTAGGATCGCTTGGAATGAGAGACTCAACACAAGACTAGAACCACAACAAAACAAGGAAGTGAGCTCAATCAATACCTACCCACAAGCTACAACTCCAGGAAAATACCTCTCAAGGATAACTCACCACATCCACTACCAAAAAGAAATAATCTACCAAGAAACACATGAATAGAACTATAAGCTTAAATAGTAACACAACTAAACAAGTAAAATAGGAAGGCACATAAGCAAATACATGAAAAAGGGAGAATCACAATGTGAGAAATGCTATCACCAGCCAAAGATAAACAGAGTGGTACCTAGATCAACAACATCGGGAACCTCTACCTCTGGCCCACCAAGATGGGCATCAGACTGACGGGATTTAACTCTGGTCTGAGTAGTCGATGTTGAAGGCTCAACCATCCCACGCTGGGGATACTTTCTAGAAAAGAGACCAACCACTCAATAATCATAACAACCCAAGAAAGCCTTGCCCTGACGCACGGTGCCGATCGACTCTAGACAGATACCTGAACCACCTGGCTGAAAGCCACCTCTAACCATCATAGGACCACCCCTACAACCCTGCACACTACCTCTCACTGCCTGGGGACCACCCCTACTACCCAGCACTCCACCTCTAGCTGGTGGTACTAGAGCCCTGAGAGATATCACCTACTGACCCTGCTGACTAGAAGGTGGGATCGTGGGACAATCCCTAGCAAAGTTCCCATGCTCACTGCACTAAAAGCAAATCCCAATTGATACATACGGGCAAGAAGATCTCACTAAACCTGACCGGCCACCATGGCCTACACAACATAAAAGCGGACCTTAAAGAATCTGACCTGTACTATGTCCACTCTGCTTGACATGCCCTGTACCACCACCCTCTGAAATCTATGGATAACTGAAATTAGCCGGGTAGATAGAAAGCAATGGAACTGATCCCTAGCATAGAATCCCCTACCTTGAGTCTGGGAACCTCGAAATTTGTCCTGGTGACAATGTCTCTTAGCACTATCTCTATAAGCCTCATGTCATAAACCCTCGATAACCCAAGAATGATCCACTACCCAAAGGAAGTTATACCTAACTGTAACCAAATGCCCGATCACCAAATGGAGCAGTGAAATCAAACCTCCAACAAAGCTCTGAACCCTATCAAACTCTGAAGGCACAGTCCTGGCAGTATGCCTAACCATCTCATGAAATCTCGCCTCATAGTCCAGCACTGACATACAAACTTGCTGAAGAAATGGAAGCTCAACCCTAACTAAAGCACCACTCAAAGAACCAGGTACTGAAACACCCATTGGAGGACTCAGAGTCCTAACCATGGTATCCTAAAGAACTGGGGTAGCTATGAATCCAATCAGAGGATGGGCTGGCCACACACACCCTATATGATATGGTAAACTCTCACTCTGAATTTTTTGCACTAACGGAAGCACCAAAGCAATAGGCACAAAAGCCTCGACATCACCCGCTGTCGTACTCATCTTAGGAATCTGAGAAGGAATGAAACAATAGAATTTTAGAAGTTAATAGAGCCAGGAACGCATGATAAGGAGACAAGAATATGGAACTTTTCCTAATAATTCCCTGTAGCCTCCCTCAAATAGGATACAGATGTCATCATACTAATCTGCGAGACTTTATGTAGACACTTGCTTCTGTACCATGACACCGGTGAACCTAGAGCTCTGATACCAATTATCATGATCTAATTTCTCTGGTCATGAAGGCACCTACAACCCCCAGTAGATGAATCAATTCCCCATAGCCCAGAACAATTAGTAATGGGCTACTACCTAACCAGAATGCACAATAAGCAAAAAAATAAGGGGAAGCAGAATATAAAGATAAGGATAAAGCAGAAGAAATAACCTGAATATATACACAAGAAAACTACACCAACCCCAAGACTTGGTATCGATAGTGCAAAAGCTTCTAATAGAATACAAGTGCTAGAAGTAACAAAATGATAATTATAATTGTCTCCGAATATACAAAGATTAACAATACAAAAGAGGAGATATGGTCAAGCCCCGACCGTCATGCGCTCACTCTAGTCTCAAATATCCAAAAACTACATGAGTCTCCATGCGATCAACGGTGAAAGCTCAACTAATATCTGCACCAGAATGATGCATAAGTGTAGTATGAGCACTAATATCTAAGCAATGGGTACCCAGTAGGCATCATCGGCCGACTGAGCGCATATAAGATATTAAAATAGTAATATAGAAGAATTCAAGGAAGCAGGCACAGAAACAAAGAGGAAGCACAAGGAAACTAGCATGTAGCAATCAACAAAAATACAAGCAAGCTATGCTAGCCACAGAAGATATACATACACTAAAACATAGAAGAAAGGAAGGAAGACACACCTGGGATCCTTGCAACAAAAAATATATAAAGAGGGAGTTTAAAAAAAAGGGCGGTGTACCAGTAACTTCAAGTAAAAGGGAAAGATGGAAAGCAAGACAATATATAATCAAACAGGAAGCAATACAAACAAGTCATGCTAAAAACCCAACTACCAGATAAGCATAGAAAGAGTCAACTCACAAATGCAACCCTAGGATGGAATAACTAACCTACAAAGTACCGAGATCCGCTAATCAAAAACCTGGACAAGAATAGAAATTGATACCCATAACAGCTCAGGAGATCACACAATAGTGCCTCAATAATACAGAACTCACTAGCCCCTAAATAATCAAAGTCCAATAATCGGAGCCTCAACAGGCTAAAAACTATAAATCCACCAAGAACCAAAGACCATAACCAACCCTATAAAGCGACAGGAGTAATATAATCTACCTACAGTCCCAACGGCCACCCATACAACTAAGGAACGCAATCAAGTGAATACGAACCCTCCAGCCACCCATATAACCAGAGCGTAAATTGAGCATACAACAAACAAGGATGGAATCGGGTCACAATATACATGATGATGATGATGGATCTGGTGTGATAATAGAACCGTATGTTACCCCCTCCGGTACCTATAAGGCCCAATAGAGGTAGGACCCATGGAAGGACACATCCTGTACACCTCTGCTGCTTCGTATACCCCTTTTCCTGGCACACTGCATTGGTTTATAGCCTATGGCCCAGGAATGTCAAGGTCCATGGGGGTCTACTCATAGATAACATACTAAAACCACGAATCTCAATATGTAACTCAATAAATAGAACCTCGTAGTATGTGCCTCAATTTGACCTGGGTCTAGATCAGTAGTAGTAATCTTAAAAATTCATCAAAAGGGTGCCTAAAGTGTATTCGGGTCTAAATCAGTAATCAAGTCTCAAAAACCCTTATAAAGGGTGCCCGAAGCGTATTCTGGTCTAAAACAGTAGTAAATCAAGTCTAGCACTCTGGCACAACCAAGCCTAGTATATGTAAAAACTGGTATTCAAATCATCATTATATCCTCTTTTCTCTAAGAGGTTTATTAAAAGCCAGTTTCAAAATCCTTTCAAAGTCATATTATAGAAAATGGGTGCTCGGGGCCATGCAAAGTTTAGAAAAACATTTATAGTTGGCTCAAAGCCAAATCAGTAGAAAAACATGCATAAAAGCCTTTGCATGAATGATATGCTCACAAACAATAAGTTAGCCCAACAGCTCATAAACATTCCTACCGGCCCTACACAGTCTCAACTGCTCTACATCAGACATAACCAACCTATAATAATATCTCTATGTCTGGGACTCACAGACATTCCCAAATAAACCACAATCTATGTTCCAGAGGCAATACAAGGCCACACAGAACCACAAGGGTAATATATAATACTACGCGAATACTACAAACAACATATGAAATAAATAGACAGAAAAGGCAAACAAAGTCTAAGGGTACCAACCTAGAAAACCAACTCAAGGATGCTAATTAATGCAGTTATAGCCTATATACGCAGAGTCTAGGTAGGGAAAACCATAACTACATATCATCCGATGACTAGCTGCGGGAATGGCATTCTCTAAGATCGAACTGCTCTGGAAAGCTCCAATTCACGAAAACACTATCAACACAATAATTTACACATTAACACGAGACTAACGATACCCATAATGCTATAAGAATAGTCGGGCCAAAATTCGAGTCCAAAGCGAGCTTGCAGGGCCTACAACCCAAAACTAAAAACGAAAGTGTACAAAATGATTACCTTGATCATAGGAGTACGTGCTCCAAAAATTGAAGAGTTTGGGCATGAAAATTGAGCTAAAACAGCCCATACAATTTAAGAAACCAAAGAGGTAATTTAAGAAAGAAAAACTGGAAATTGGGCAAGAATTACTTACCACCACAATGGGAAAAAGGCCAAGGAAGTGGATTGAACGAGCCCATGAAGCATGCAATCACAAGGAACAGATTCCATAAGGCAATTCCCAAGTTTTGAGAATTTACAATAATGGAGTTTTCCAACAAATAGAGAAAAAGCAAGCTTTGGGGAAGAAGACTTACCAAATAACTGAGGGAGTAAGATTTATTGATGGATAATAAAATTCCCCAAGCTAAGACTGAAATGGAGTACTTTGGTAGAGAGTATTTGGTGTCTAGAGTTTGGAAATAATGAAGAACAAGGCTAGAAAAAAGAAGTCCAAGAATTAAAATAGCTGCTGGCCTTGGCCTATGCAAACATGGCCTAGCGTCACCTAGAAAAGGCCTAAAATATGGGGCGGGCTGCCATGCCTACGCGTACGCAGCCAAGGTGTCGCCTAGGCGATGGCCGAGGAAAATGGGTGCTGGCCTTGCCCTCCGCGTAGGTGGCCAGCCCACGCATAGGCAAAGGCCAAGCCATGGGTGGCTGGCTTTGACCTTCGCATAGGAAGCCAGGCCACGCGTAGTCAAAGGCCAAGTTGTGCCATGATAGAAACAGCTTGCCAACAGCAAAGCCAAAATAGAAATTTAACTCTGATAGACCCTCCGTAATGCATCCAGGGTCCCCCAAACACAAACAAGCTGAGCTATTCAACTAGAAATGGTGTTTTGGATCTAATGAAATCAATGAAAATCCCATCGGTGGTCGATTTAACTAAAAGTGGGCCCCACGCTAAAAATCAACCTTTAAGCCAACAATTCCCAAAATGGAACCTAAGGGCCAAAATCAAGTTTGGAAGCCTCGGGACCCAAAATAATTGTCTCTCTAGCCTAAAATTGATATTCCAGAGCTAACAGCGCCGACAAAATTTTTATCTGAGGCTATCCTCTCCAAATGTTGACCAAAGTCAACCAAGCAAGCCTAACTGGCTTAAAAACACAAAATAAGAGTGAATTCAAAGCTGAAAAGCTCCTGGATCCCGACCACAAGTCCTACTAGACTAAACTCCATGCTCCGGAGTTAATAGAACTGTCAGAATTCAATTTCGAGCATGTTCACCAAGAATGTTGAGTAAAGTCAATGATTTCTAAAGTTAAAAGCTCTAAAACTAGGAACAACCAAAAAGACCTAACAAATGGCTCGAGCACCAAACTACCAGTCCCAGTAAGCTATAAATGACTTGGGGACGCTACATGCAAGCTCTAACAGTACAAGAAAGTCAAAAATGCATAAATAACCAGAAGGGTCATTGCATTGTGTCATCAACATAAGCCAGGTGGTTGATCTTGACACTCTATTTAGGCATGCCAAATCCCTTATATTTTTATTCTTCCATTAATGCATTAAGGGATCTTGTATGAAATTTTACTGAGATAATGAACAAATCTGGGGATAAAGGGTCCTCTTGTTTTACTCCTCTGATAAAGTTAAAGGAACCTTGTGTTTGACCATTAAGAAGAATAGAGTACCAGTTATTAACAAGGAGTCTCAAAATCATATCCACAAATATTTTTGTGAAACCCATTCTTCTAAGTACTTTGGTGATAAAGAGCCAAGAGACCCTGTCATATGCCCTCGCTATGTTTAGCTTGATAGCTACATTAGCAGGCTTCCCTCTTTTCCTTATGTTAGTGATTATTTCTTGTGTCAGAAGCACATTCTCCATAATATTCCTTATTTTTACAAAACCAGATTGGTTTAGAGAAATAATCTGAGGCAAGGCAAGTGCAAATCTGAGAAATGAACAACCTTGGAGTTCACCTTGTTGATGAAGTTGCTCAAACTGATATGTCTCAGGTATCCAAATGTTTCTGTTATCTCTTTTTGGGTAGGAGAACTAGATTAGTATGAGTAATGATTTTATAAAGAGTGTGAGCATCAAAGTATGCCTTCACAACTCTAAAAAATCAACTCCTACTATATCCCAACAAGTCTGATAAAAGGTTCCTGTTAATCCACTTGAGCCACTAGCACTAGAGCCACTAAGATTGAACACAACCCTCTTTACTTCCTCCAAGTCAGTGTCTCTGTATAGTAAGGCATTATCTTTAGGAGTTATCATCTCAAGAATGTGGTTCAAGATTGTGAAATATTTAGCCTCCTCTTCCTATGTAAACTAATTCTGGTAATAATCAATGGCTACATCAACCACCTGTTTCTCCTATTCTAGCCATTGCCCCTATTATTTTGAATCTTTTTAATCTGGAGCCTCTTTCTTTTCCCTTTTACTAGGTTATGGAAGTACCTAGTATTTCTATATCCTTCAGTAAACCAGTTTAGACTAGCCTTCTGCCTCCAGAATTCCTCCTCAAAGTGAAGGTATCTTTTGAATTCAGCTTGTGCTTGTTGAAGAACTTCCCTATTTTCAAGAGAAAGATGTTCTTCAAATAGCTACTCTTTCAGTTTCACTATTTCCTCCAGGATGACCATTTCTTTAAAGATGTTACCATATGCTTCCTTTCTCCAAGCAGATAGAGCTTTTTCATCCTTTGATCTTTTGATTAAACACATAGAAGCAATTTCCTTCCACCTCTTCATTCCAGTTGTTTCTTACTATGTCCAAGAACCCTTCATTTTCTATCCAAAAGTGTAAGAATTTGAAGGGTTTATGGAAGTTTTGCCTCTGCTCTTTCATAGTTATTAACAATGGAGTATGGTATGACCCTGTTTAAGATAGATGTTCTACCTCCATATCCTCAAACCAGTCTTTCCATTGTTGGTTTGTCACTATTTAGTCCAACCTTTTAGATATACAATCAACACCTGCTCTACTATTCCACCAAGTTAATGGGCTTCCTTTGAAGGTAGGTTCACTGAGATCACAAGAATTTAAGTAGAAAGAAAAGTCTTCATATCCCCGAGGTAAGACTAGTAGCCCCTCACTTTTATCCTCCTTATTTATGATGACATTGAAGTCTCCTCCCACCAGCCAGGGCATGTTCATAGCATTTGATAATTGATAAATACTTTCCCACAGTTTCAATCTCTCCCTCTCTGTGCATTTAGGATAGACTAAGGTGGTGAAAACAATCTTTACCAGGTAAATTTAGCTTCAGTGTGACCTGTTGCTGAGTGTCAATCACTGTATCTTCCACAACACTGTCCTCAACAAAATACCAAGTTTTCCTATTGCAATTACTGCCTGCTTGCTCCATTTTCAACCTTCTCTTGTACTTGTTGATCTGTGTAATTTTCTAGAATGGATCCATGAGAGCTATTATATTGAATTTATGATGTTTGTGCAACAATTAAACTCTGTTAAAAGCTTGATGGCTTTTTAAAAATCTAATATTCCATAAGAGAGCTTTAATCATTCTTGATTAAGGAGTTTGGTTATAGCACTTCTGGTGAGGACCTTGGTGAGTTATTTGTTGTGCATTATTTTTTGTTTTTTCTTCCTTTTCTTATTTTAGGGGATATATTAGGGGCTGCCTCTATTAGATTGTTCTCCTGTTCCCCTATCTCCACCTTTTCCTCCTCTTTTTGCTTGCTTATGTCTTCCAGTTCTTATCCACCCTTGGAGTGTGTGATAATGGCATGCAGCTTTCTATTT
This sequence comes from Jaltomata sinuosa, assembly GCA_003996215.1. Taxonomy (NCBI): domain Eukaryota; kingdom Viridiplantae; phylum Streptophyta; class Magnoliopsida; order Solanales; family Solanaceae; genus Jaltomata; species Jaltomata sinuosa. The sequence goes on along the minus strand of QJPP01002003.1, from coordinate 292,830 downwards.
AGGGAAAGTTCTTTTAAGGGACTAATCTTCTTTGTTAAATTGCTTTTGTCAGGGCTCTTCTGTGCTGTCTTTTTATTCTCTTTACTAGGATAGAAACTAGTTACTTGTTTTTATTCACTGTAGGCTAGTATGGGTTTCATGGCCATAGGTTCTAACATAATTGATTGGTTGTTCAAATTGTCACCATTTGTGTGTTATATTTCTCCTTCTTCCAAGTCTTCTTCCTCAACCCTTTCACCCCACTTTTTGGAACTTTTAGTTGATTCACTATATGTGCCTCCATATTTGGTGTCATGGTGGCTATCACTGCTTCTGCTTACCTCTATATCAGCGTGCTAAGGCCTTTCTTTTTGTTGCCCTTCTGTTGGAGTGTTTTTTGTAGCTACTTGTTTCTCCTACTTGTCTGACATGTTTGTTTCTCCTATTGTCTTTTATTGATTGTTATCCTTAATTATGGGTTTGTTGTCCTCTCTTAATGCATCGATGTGTTGTGTGTGTTAATCTTCTTGCTAGAACTTGCATAGTTTTGATTGTACTAGATATTGTTGTTGTCATCCTTTATTGTAATCACCTTTTTATTTTTGATTGCCTTCCAGGCTGCTGGGTCTCCTACGATCTTCCCACTGGCTAACATATTTGGAGGATACTTGGTGACTTTCCTAGGCTGTTATGGTGATTTCTCCTTTTCATCAGCTCGTTCAATGGTGGCAGGCCACAATTCAGGATAAAGGACTCGACAAGATGCTAAGTTGTGCCTCGAGATATTTCATTCAGAACAATACTTGGGGAGAAGATAGTATTGGATTTTGACCTCTGTTGTTTGACTTGCCCTTGTGGTGTCATTAGTTATTTCCATCTTTACAACCTTAGGCAAATTTGAAGAAAGATCCACTTGCACCTTGACCCTAGTGCAGCTGGGTCTTGTCTTATTGATGGTTGCCAGATCAAGGTGTAGTGGCTTGCCAATCGCAGAAATGATCCTGAACAAAGTTTCCTTGACAAAGAAGGTTTGTGCTAGGTTACGAAATGAGATCCATTCTTTAGCCTGCATTATTTCCCTAGATGCTCTATAGGTAGAGTCATAGGTCTGGGGATGCATCTGAAATGCCATTCATTCTTTATCATCGATGTAATAGTAATTATTAGACATAATTAATACACCCAAATTACACCTCTGAAAAGAAGTATAAAGAGGTAGTTGTTTAAATATAGAACCTAACCAAGGTTAGGATCAATCCCACGAGGAATATGGTTAGTTTCTAGGTCAGCTGTGGTTATTCATGCTTTTAGTCATTTATTTTAGAAAGGGGGGAAATTATGTAACAAATAATGCTTGAAAATTGTAAGTAAACAAGTAGAAGATTATCAATCATTGTTGTTGTTAATCAATAAGAGAGTTAACTAGGATTGTGTTCCCCATGATTTCAAAACATAGTTAAGCATCGTACTAGAAATATATTTTGTTGCTTAACATGCAAGATCGGTAAGTTAAGTTTAACTAAATGGTTGGTCCCCTAGATATATGAATATCACCATGCAACTTGATCCATCTATGGGTGTTTGCTTTACTAACCCTTACGTTTGATCTCAAATTAGCTATTCCTGGATAAGGTCAAGCTATTAGATGAGGGTTGATAGCCTCAAATCTTTGTTGTTAAGTCCTTTTCCTATTCATTACCTCTTTGGTCCAACAAGTAAGAATAAGGCGAGTTCTAACATTTTCAACCGTTAAAAAACAATCAATACGAAGAGAAGAACAATACATGCTTGAACACTATTCAAGAATCGCTCAGTACTTTGCCTACTTTGTTAATTCGTCATGATTTTCACAACACTTGTTGTGGATTTAGCTACTCATAATCATAAGAAAACAATCAGAAATAGATGAAGAATTCATGATCATATACTTACAAAATGAATAAAAGAACCCAAAAACTTGAATTACCTAAGAACACTTCAATAATCAAGAACCAAGATGTATTAGTCTCTCAAAAACCATGAACAAATAATAGTTGATGTATCTAAGACATTGGTAGTCAATAATAGAGCATCCAACATAAAATAAAACCTAGAAAGAGTATTTATAGACATCTCAAATCCTATCCTAAACCAACTAGGAAAAAAAATTTGGCAGATTCCACAAGTGCCATCCACGGTTCATAGATCAATCCATAGCCCGTGGATGCCTCTCATGGATATCATGTTTCTGGTCATCTTTCAGGATCAAATCCACGAGGCTATTCCATGGCTCATGGAATGATCCACTGCTCATGAAATACACCCATGGAAATGAAGTATCTTGCATTATCTCTAGAATCAGTCTATAGAAAAGATCCACAGATCATGGAATGTTCCACGGGTCGTGGAGTCCTGTTGTGGAAATCAGTATGACTTGTACTCTTGCAGCATCATGTCCACGATCCTGTTCAATGGCTCGTTGATAATTTCATAACTCGTGGAAGGCAGTCGTGGATCTGAACTTCATCCATTTTGCATCTTTTTTCCTTCACTTGGCTTTCGAGCCCTAATTTCCTGTACAATAACCAAAAACACATCAAATCTACCAAAAAATGTTAAAGGATGTACACTAATTCCAAGTTTTAAGAATCAAAAGTTCCATACAAAGACCACGACATATCAATGATGTTGACAATGTCCCTTTGTAATGTACATCTAATGAGAATGTGTCTATTTTGAATTACACCTATTTGATTAGCCCATTTGATGCCTATTTGCCCAGGCAAACCTTTCCTTATATAATCTATTTCAGGCCACTTGTATGCAAACTTTCCAACAATGGCATATTGAAGATTTTCAATCAAGTTCATATGGTAGATATCTTCTTCTGTCCATCTCACGATTGGGACACCATCAATAAAATCAACAAACTTGATAGGAATAGGTTTGATGATTTTTGTGGTGGGTACAATAGGCTGGTTTAATACTGTGGGATTCAACAAATTCCCATAGTTTAAAGGGGTGAGTTTGGAGACCTTGGAGGATTCATTTATGGGTATGAGGAGAAGGGTTTAGGTTGTTTTGCTTGGTTGGTAAGAGAGGGAAATCTAAGATTGGGTTATGTTAAGGGGGTGCCATCAGAGATGCCATCGGTGACAAGGTTGTCATTGTAAGGGTTAGGTCAAGAGGGGGAGGAGAGAGAAGAGAGCATCTTCAATTCGACTTTATTTTCTATAGCAAGTTAGATGATTGCTGAGAATTTTTTAACAATTGCTGAAATTTGCTATAGCAAGTAGACTTTAATTGAGTAAATTATTTATTAGTCGATTAAATCAATCATATTTAATGATAATAGGGTGGTATTAGACCAATTTAAGATTAAATGTTAAGTTTATAGTGATGTTATGTCACGCCATAAACTCGAGGGGCACAACTGACACCTGATGTCGAAACTTAGGCCAAAGCCGGCCATGCTGAACTATTTGCCAGTGGCGCATTGTAATGACTACCTACGGGGCTAGGGGACTATCGATAGGGGTATATAGACTGAATTGGCACCTTCCAGGCTTATGGGGGCCTGTCTAGGTGGTCTTGTATACTGTTTGTACCTGTCGAGCTTATAGAGGCTCGGCTTAGTTGTTGTTTGATCATTATTAGTATGGTATGATCTAGATGCAGGTAGGTACACTCGGTTATTTTGACTCATTGATCTAGTTAGTTTCAACACTTTATGATTCGTGCACAGTTATTATCTTGCCTTACATGCTCGATATATTATCTTATACTAACGCTCCATTGCCTGGGGCACTGCATTCATGCCTGCTGGATTTGAGTGACGACCAGACAAACCTGTCAGGTAGTATAGCCGAGCTTTCAGCAGATTGGTTGACTCCTTCCTTCCAGGGGTTACTAGAGTCTCAGAGGTTTTTCCTTCATATTGTTTATAGATTTTGGGTAGGTTGGGACCCTTGATAATGTCCAAACAACTCTCTGATTAAGGAGGTGGTTACGTTCGTCGCAAAACAAGTTACCCAACAAGAGTCAGGGTCGATTTCCCACAAGGATTGGACTTAAGATTCACCAATATTTGTAAACTAACTCACTCAAGCAAGCGTATTGTATAGACAAAACATAAATGAGGAAAGTAGTTTTAACAAGTAATCAATTGTTTACAATAATAACAGAGTAACAAGATTATTAATATCAAAGTTGGAGAAACTAGAGGTATGCTTCCAATGGGGTCATAACATTGGAATTGGGATTAATCATTCTACTTATTCTTGATTATAGTGCAGGTAGCCTTGGTTAAAGCTATGCTCAATCATTTTCAACCAATAAAACATATATACCTTGGGTTCTTTCAAACCCCAAGGTTTTAGCAGCAAACCAACCAAATAGCTTAAGTGGGTTGAGATATTTCTAGCCTTAACCCTTAGATGGGAAATTCCTAAGTCAAGCTATTTCTAGCCTCAACTTTTGACAAGAAATTCCTAAATCCTCACTATGAATCTTTACCCAATTATAGAACTTCTTTCTCAAGCAAAAACCATAATTAGAAAGCTAAATCAATATTTGCAACCATTAATTATTTAATTAAAACTTGAAGGATTCACTAGACCCACACATAATAATCAATTATAAGAATAAATTATTAATTCCCAATCCCAATTTCAAACACTCATCATTGAACACACCCCTAGAAAAGAAATCATCCAATCATATTAAAGGAAAAAGGAAATATACCAATTGGGTAATCCTCATTTCCATTCATATTCAGAAATCTAGCTTCAATTCCATGTTTTGAATGGTTAACAATGGTGTTTTCACTATTTTCAATGAAGAAGAAGATAAAAGTTGTACTCTACAAAGTGTACTCAATATTCACTCCAAATTGGGGAAAAACTATCTACAATATTCCTTGAACACATCCAAAATATGCAACTAAGTTTTGGACAATTTTTCCCCTCGGGTGACTTGCATCTCCATCTGTGCTGGCACCTGCGCCACATGTGAGGACTTACGACACATAGGTGATGAGTCCTTCAGGTAGTGTGCAAACCTCATCTATGGCTCCTCATGAATTGGCACTTGCGATCGCATGTGTTGACTTGCAGCACGCAGGTGCCTAGTCTTCGAGGCAGTTTACAAGGATTCTCCTGCATTGGCATATGTAGAATATAGGTACCATATTGTGGCACGCATGTCCCAATGCAAATCTCTATCATATTGCTTTTCTCCTGATCTTCTCTTGACTTAGCTTTCTTTCATGGTCCATTTGGGCTCAAATCCTCTTCTATCTTCATTTCACATGAATGCCTGCATATAAGAGAATGAAGGCATAAAATTCTTCTAAATAAAATCAAATCAAAGTAATAATTCATGCTTAAGATCTAAATAAGTTAGTAAATTACCAACTTATCAAACTCCCAAACTTGAACTATTGTTTGTCCTCAAGCAAAGTATTCATAAGGCAAAGGATTGATGTAAGCTTTCCAGGACACAGTGATTACACATAGAACTACTATGGCCAAAACAAATAAAAACAATAAAAAAAAGACTCAAAACAAAAGATTCAAACAAAAACACTAAACTCATTTGGTACCACCATAAGCACAAGGCAAAAACAATCACTTAAGAAACTCTTTTCAAGAGACTTCTTTTATTCAAAATCTGGGGAACTTTTCATTTAAAACAAGATCGTCAAGCATCTCAAGTCATTGGCATAAACCTTCAAGGCTTGCCTCAAGGCTCAATACACAACTTATCGCATTCATTCCTCTCAATTGATGTCAAGACTTCACTATTTACTCCAAGGATGTAATGCCACTCACCAAAAGAGAGAATCCCACTCACAATCATGAAATTTATAATATAGAGATTATAAGATAATGATGATTTTCAAAACAAATCTCCTGAAGGAGGTGACAACGATCATTAAGCAAAACAATAAGTAACCCAATCAGAGTCGAGGTCAAATTCACGAAGAATAATATTGAGGGCGATTGAGAAACTAAGGAATTAGAACAACTCACTAAATTTCAAAGAGCAAAAAGAAATAAAATAAGGTTAATATTCAAAATTGAGAATTGCAGTATAAAGGATCGGTTGACCACGCCAACGACCTTCTCAACACAAGGAAAGCAAGGGAGATTCGAGAATGAGATTTAATTCAAATCCATCTGATCCATTACAAATTAATTAACTACTTACTAATTAATCAAGGGTCAATTAAAATAAGCCTTGAAATTTCAAGTATCCATCAGTATCTCTCCATAATTGGTGAATATTTCTCAACAAGTTCTTTCGAATCTAGCTAAGTGTTAATAAGGACATTCCAATTATGGCAACACTACGATTTAACTATTTCAAGCCCCAAATCCTTAAAATGAGGTTTAAAGCCTCAAGTTAGTTCTAATTAACCTTTTTCCAGCTTCGATTAACTTTTTCAAGCCAAATCAAAGTAAAAGAGGTAAGTCCAAGGGTTGATCATTCCCTTTAAAATCAATTCAATCACAAGATTAATTAGATAATCAAAGACCCAATTCATAAACCAAAAAATATTTAATGAATTGTAGAAGCACAAGAAAAGAATTCAAAGCCACATATTGTTTATCTCTAACACAATATCCAAATCTCAAATCAACAACTACACCTATGATTTAGCAATACAAAGCAAGAGTTGAAGAAAAAAACTAAGAATTTTATAATAAAAGTATCCAATCTTCACTCTAATGGTGTAGGGTGTTGAACTTGCTCTCCAAACTTGCCAAGATAGGTCTCTAAATGGCCAAAAATCAATAATAATCTTCTAAAATGGCTGGGAATTATTTATTGTGGATTGGGGATTCCAAAAATGTGATTTTCCATCAATTCCCTGTAGCCGCCGCCTCCTTCTTTGCCTATGCAAGTGGTCTGCTGCATCTACAAAGGGTTACTATCTATTTGACCTTTGCCTATGCAAGTGGTCCACCATATACACGTAGCTTGATTGTGAGGTTGACCTTTGCGTACGCGGCTGGCCCACTACGTCCGCGAAGGCAAATTTTGCTACCAGTTATCAACTTCTCCAAATAGCTCTATTTTAACTTGTTTTCACTCGATTCCTTTCTCGATCACCTCTAAATTACATAAACCTATAAAATAGAAGTGAATTGTGTCAAATGCTCTATTTTTTCTCAATTATACTAGCAAAAGTATAAGATTAAGAGCTAAATAAGTAGGTAGAATACCAACTTATCAGATAACACAAAGACGCTCACTCTCTCAAAGAAGTTTGAGTTCATACACGTAGAACCATAGGCTTGTCCTTTCTGTAATTTGCCACTAATGTAGATTTGTAAAGCTCGGAATCACTAAGGACTTACGAGCAACTATGTAGGCTAGGGTTAAGGTAAGGATATCATTTGGATCAAGTGACTAAACCTTCTTAACGCTATCATTAGGCAGTTCAAGTACACCACTCACATCATTGAGTCATCTTCACCTTATTTTTCTCTTACACAACCCAAGTCTTTCCCAAAAACATTCTTCCCAACACCTTGTTCTACTAATTTTCATTCACGAGGAAAGACGTAGAACCACTCAATTTTTTCCTTTCATTCTTTCATCTTTTGACAACTTCAACCAATTCACAAGATAAGAATTAGGTGCTACCTCACATTGAGGCTCAACTCCTCATTCAATCATTAATGCACACACTCTAAACTTAAGCTTTTGCCTACATCAACATTCCATTTTTCATTCATATCCTTCCAAACTTAGGACTTTAGCCTACATTCTCATTACGCAATTAGGGTGGAACACGTACCAAAATAGAGGATTCGAGAAGGGTCAAGGTGTGTAACATGGTTGCCAAGAAAAAGGTTAAAGGCTCAAGGGGTTTGACTAAGATTAATGTTAAAGGAATGATTTTTTTTTGTAAAGTGACTATTCAAAAAGGTCCTAAGGTCATCTTCTAAGCTAAGCGATATCTAGGATTTCTCCTTGAATCACATTCAGGGCAAGTTCTAGGCGACATGCATACACAAGAACGAAGTAAACCTTACCACACAAGGCATCACAATACAAGAAGTTCCACAGTTATTCTCCAAATAAATTGGAATGAATGACTTTTGACAAGCTATTCCGAGTTTCGCACAACTCATTTGTGAATCAAAAATCCAAACAAAAAATGTACAAATCATGACAAGAGAATGCTTTTCAAATTCATCTTCCTCTCTTTTATCTATTTCCAAATTCCTTTGCCAAGAGAATTTTTGGTGGTCCTATTTGAGATAAGTGCAAAACAAACTCAAAATAAATACTAAAACTTGATATTTTCCCTTAAGAAAGTCCCCTTTTAATCTATCTTAGATAAATGTCACCCAGTCTGACACAAAAGTAAAGAAAAGAAAAATTTGCTCCTTAGGAAAGAACCGTGGTGTAAAGAAAACCGTCGGAGTTTATTCAAAACTAACTATTATCTACAAAGGCGATATTGAACTACGTGTTCATGTATTATTTGAGAATGAGGCCTTGATAAATTGGTAATCTACCAATTTATTGAGCCTTTATTAATGAATTATTGCTATATTTTGATGAGATTTAGTGGTTCTTATGGACTTTTTTGATGTCGAGCAGGTACTTGTGATCAAAGATGGAAAACAAGGAAATGGACCCAAGAAGAGCCAAAAAGAAGTGAAGTGTGAAGTGAACAAATAAAATGAAGATTCTGCTGAGAGATACGGCCCTTGTGCAAATTGCACATGACTTGGTGTGGACCGTACCTCCCACCGCATGGGGATAAAAATCAACTAAAGAATCTGTTAAGGGGTGCAGTCGCTATGCAAAGCACATAATTCTCTGGAGAACCACACCCCCTTCGCATGAAGCTGCCTATTTGTTGCTGAGTTACTAGATCACTAAAGCTTAGTATGCGATTGCATATCACAATATGTAAACCACACATCGCCCCGTATACTGCCCGAAGGGCATTTCTATCCAATATTTTGTGACATCTTGGGAATGCTTATATACCTAATTTAGGCATAATTGTAAAGAGTTCAACTAGCACTGAGTTTTAGAGATATTCTTAGCTTTGTGAATAAGTTTTCCTTTCTAAGAACAAGTAGAGGGTTTCATCAAATTCCTTCTTCCCAATTCTTAGAACCACTATTTGTGTACAAATTGAGTTTGGATATTGAGACATTTAGCTTGAATGGAAAGGAAATTGAACTACTCATTTGGTATACCTCTTTTTCTTTAAGAATGAGTAGCTAAACCTCTTATCTAGGGATGTGTTGATAATGGGTACATGATGAATGGGTGTGGGTGTTGCTAATTCTTGCTTATAAATACTTATTTGACATGGGTCTAGTGATTTCACCACATTTTAACTCTAAAATTCGTGGTTGCAAATATTGATTTTCCTTACCTGGTTATGTTGTTGCTTGAAAGAGAATTTCATGACTTTGGGTATGAAATTACTAGTGGAAACTTGGTCTTCCATTTAGATTGAGGCTAGAAATAGCTCATATCGATGGAATCACCCACTTAAGGTTCTAAATCTAGAAATAGTATGACCTCCCCAAGCATATCTTGGTTATTTTTTATTGCCTAATCAATAGTGCTTGAGCTAAGGCTATTGGACATATGGTTGTTGATCGAGAGATAAATAACCATACTTAAAACCAAGGCTACTTATGTCAATTATTATAAATTTGCATGAATAAGCATTCACCCTATCCCATGTTCGAGTCCCATTTGATACACATCCCTATTCGTCCTCTCTATAGTCTACACCCCGCTTTACTTTATTATTTTGTTTGTTGAATTGTGAAATTGTGACAGATTCCCAATTCCTCCCTTTTTTTTATTATTACACACTCTCGTTGTAAACTCTATTTTACAATCGCCTAGGCTAACGCTAAATTCTCTATGGGATCGACCCTAATATCTATTAGGAACTATAAATATGGTTTGCTCTGACGATCACCGATACCTCATAGTAGGAGAGTATATTTGAGCGTTATAAAAAATGGAGCCATTGCCGAGGAATTAAGTTGTTTAGCCTTTTTGATTATAGATTTGATATCACCTTGAAAGTGCTTATTTCTTCTTACTTTTTTTTGTTGTCTGTATATGATTGAGCAGGCTAGCTATGAGTGAGATAGGTGACAACAATAGTGTCCATGGATGCTTCATGGACGCGGAAGCTACTGATCCTATGATACAATTAGGAGTAGGTGCAATCCGCCTACCCCCCACGATGGGAAATGACGTATTTCATGTTACATGCTCCACTGAATCCAAATGAAAGGTAGTTTTAGTGGAGCATCTCATTTAGACGTCAATCGACATATTCACAATTTTGTGGAGATTTGTCAACCGTTCATATTTCAAAATATCTCTCAAGAGTCCATCTGATTACGCCTATTCCCCTTTTCCTTAACAGGGGAAGCCACAGTGTGGTTGGAAGAGCTACCGGATGGGTCCATTACCTCGTGGAATGAATTGGTGGATGCATTTACAACAAGATTCTTCCCTCCACCGCGTATGATGCAATGAAGGGTTGAGATAACTGATAAGTCAGTAATTTACCAACTTATTGAGCTTATATCCATGAATTATTGTTATGTTTTGAATAGATTTAGAGGTTCTAATGGCCTTTATTGATGTCTATGCAGGTATTTTTGATAGATGATGATAAACAAGGTAATGGACCCAAAAAGAGCTCAAAAGGAGTGAAGTGTTTAGAAAAGCTGAAGATTCTGACCGGAGATGCGATGGTCTTGTGACACGCACAGGTCGTGGTGCAAAATGCACCTCCTCCGCACAAGTTGCAAAAGTCACTGAAGAGTCTGTCAAGGGGTGCGGTCGTTGTGCGATGCGCACATCCTGAGGTGCAAACCGCACCCCTTTTGCATAGAGCTCCCAATTCTAGCTGAAGTCACTGGTTCAACCTGAGGTAGTGTGCGATGCCCACTTCATAACATGCGAACTGCATGTCGCGCCGCACACCTTTCAAAGGGCATTTTGTCCTAATTTTTAGTGACGTTTTGGGAAACCATAAAAGTACTATTCGCGCACAATTGTAAATAACTTTTATCATTCTAAATATTTTGAAGAGATTTTAGCTTGGAGACTAAGTTTTTCACCTCCATTGAGAAGAGGGTTTCAATCTAATTCTCTTGGTTAACACTTGTGTGCTCCAATTGAAGCTAGAACTTGAGATTCAGCTCTAATGGAAGGGATTTTGAATTCCCCAGCTGGTATCTCTTTCTCTCTTACTATGAGTGGCTAAAATCTCTTGTCTAGGGGTGTATTGATGATAGGTGCTTAAGAAACGGGTGTGGGTGTTATCTATTCTTGCTTATAATTGCTTAATTGATATGGGTCTAGTAATTTCACCAAGTTTTAATCCTAAAATTGGTGGTTGCAAACATTAATTTACATAACTTGACTATGTGATTGCTTGAGAAAGGATTTCATAGTTTTGGATGTGAAATTACTAGTGGGAACTTGGGATTCCAGTCAGATTTGAGGCTAGGAATAACTCTTATCATCGAATTCTCCCATTTAAGAGTCTAAGCTAGAGATAGTATGACTTCCCCAAGGTGGATTGGTTATTTATTGATCAAACCGATGATGCTCTAACCGAGATCATCGGATATAAGATTGTTGATCGAGAGATAAGAAAATCTTACCCATGGCCAATGCTATTCATGTCATTAAGTGAGAATAGGTATGAATTGATAATCACCCTATCCCATAACCAAAGCCCCATCGGATATGCATCCCTAGTCATATAGTCAACTTGATACACCCGTTTTAGTTTTATTACTTTTTAAATTGAATTACGATTGTAGTGACAACATTCCCAATTCCCCCATCCTTTTACTTTTTGTTTTGAGAAATTACTCTCACCTTGAACTCAATCCATTACAATTGATATATATCTACCCCAAGTCCCTTGGGTATGACTCCGACACTCATTGGGCTTATAAATTTTGTTTTGCTGCACGATCGTTGTGGCCTCCTACTTGAAGAGCACGATTTGATCGTTCATAAAAAATGGTGTCGTTGCCGGGGACTTGAGTTGATAGCTATTTTTGATTTTTTATTGTTATTTTTGATAGCTATAAAAAATGGTGTCGTTGTGGCTTATAAATTACTTTCATTTGTAATTTGTGGTTGATTGAACAGGCTAGCCTATGAACGAGGCTGACAACAACGAGAGCATTGACGACTTCATGGAGGCCGATGAGGCTGAGACTATGATGCAAGGGGGTGTAGGTGCAATCCTCCTACCCCTCACGATGGGAAATGTTGTTTTTCATGTGACTAGCACCATGCTCCACTTAATCCAAATGAAGGGCCTATTTGGTTGGGCAGCACATGAAGATGCCAACTGGCATATTTGGAATTTTGTGGAGATTTGCCAACTGTTCATCTTTCAACATATCTCCCAAGAGTCTATCCGATTGTGCCTATTCCCTTTTTCCTTGATGGGGGAAGCCATGGCGTGGTTGGAAGAGTTGCTGGATGACTTTATCACATCTTGGGCCGAGTTAGTTGAGGCATTTACATCGAGATTCTTTCCTCCATCTCGAATGATGAAGCTAAGAGATGAGATTACCAACTCTAGGCAACTCCCGGATGAGCCTCTTCATGAAGTTTGGCTAAGATTCAAAAAGAAGCTCCTCTTGTGTCCAAATCATGAGTTGTTAAATAATGTGTTGCTACAAAGCTTCTATCGATCATTAAACTCTATGAATAAATTGGTGGCTGACAATCTTGGAGGTGGTACCTTCATGGAATTAGAGTTTCCCATAGCCTCGACTTTGTTAGAGCGAATGACAAAGACCAATCAAGCTTGGCATACAAGAGAGGCAGATGTGCCAATGGGAGGACCCTCATCCATATTGATTAATGAAACGAGGAAAGAAGAAGAGGAGCGAGATAAAATAATGGCCAAAATAATGACATAAATTGACTTGATGGCCAAGCATGTGATGGGAGCTGGTGGCACTAAGACAGTGAATGCAGTGAGTACACCGGAAATCAAATCTAGTGATGATGAGCTCGTGACTGTGGTTGATGGAAAGCTATGTTGTGTGTTGAACCAGGTACTATCGCCCGAGGGAAGAGAATCAAGGTTGGATAAGAGACTAGGATAGGTATGGTCAACAACACAGCTATCGAAGTCCTTATGTGCCCCCAAACAAAGCTAATTCCTTCTATCAACCGACCACAAGTAACCCCGAACATTCCAAGTTAGAGGACATATTGTTCTTGGTGCTAAAAAAAGTTGACACAACACACACCGGGGTACATGAGCTTAAAAGCAAAGTCTCAACACTTCATAGAACCGTGAGTTCACATTCAACCTCTATCAAGAAACTTGAATCCCAAATGGATCACCTTTCCATTCAAATGAGTCCGGAGATGAAAACATCACTTCTTAGTAGCGCCACTACCAACTCTAAAGGTGATGTGCATGTCATGGCCATTATTACTAGGATTGGATGTACAACCGGCGAGATAAGAGGACCCATTGTAGAACCAGTGGAAAAAACAAAGGAGCCTACTATTAAAGTAGGAGAGAGACCAAGAAACAAAGATGAAGAGGTGGTGCATGAGAATGTGGTCAAAACTCTGGAGGTAAGGGAAGACTTTGGTGTATCGAGTGCCCCAAAAAGTGCTGAAAGTAACAAAGATAAAGAGAAGGTAGAGCCCTCTACCCAAGTAACCATCGATGGCAAGGTAAACCCCCCTCATGTGCAAAGCATACCTACCACAACTCCCAAAGGACCTCCTCTGTACCCTCATCGGCTAAATAAGAAGAAGGAAGAACAAAAATTAAGCAAGTTTGTTGACATGTTCAGCAAGCTGTCCATAAACATTCCTTTGGTCGAAGCTCTAATGCAGATGCCAGGATACTCCAAATTTATGAAGGAACTACTTAAAAAGAAGAAGTTGGTGGACGTGGGCACGATTGAAATGTCACATAGTTGTAGTGCAATAATGACTAACAATGTGGCAACGAAGAGAGAAGACCCGGGTGCATTCACCATACCATGAACAATAGGATTGTTTGTATTCTGAAAGGCCTTGTGTGGCTTGGGGGCATGCATCAACTTGATGCCCCTTGTGATTTTCAAGAATCTAGGATTGGGTATCCCCAAACCCACATATATGTGCCTACTCATGGCCAATAGGTCTATTAAGCACCCCGTAGGAATCTTGTTTGATGTATTGGTAAAGGTGGACAAACTAATTTTGCCTGCGGACTTTGTCATCTTGGATTGTGAGGTAGATGTGGAGGTGCCCATTATTCTGGGATGACCATTATTGGCCATAGGGAGGGCCCTTGTTTATGTAAAACTCAGTGAACTCCAATTCTGAGTGGGGGATGAGATAGTGTCATTCAACATTTGCCAATCCATGAAACCTCCAGATGATTTGAGAGTAATATCGGTGATAGAATTGGAAGGGAAGTGGGACAATTCTTGTGGAGAATGTTAAGAGGGAAAGACGCCCGTATGTGATTCATTGCCACAAGGGAAGCATGACAGCATCTCTAAGATCTCGATGGAGCAATTTCCTTTCTTTGGATAGGGTCACGCCAAATGGATTGGCGTTCTTTTTGACAACAATTGAAGTTGAGGTACTATCGTTGAGTCGTGACGTAAAATCAAGCTCTTCTTGGGAGGCAACCCAAGTGTCTTTCCTTTAAATTTATTCACCCGTTGTTGTCTTTAGTGATTTGCAGGAAATTCATGAAGTGGAAAATGGAACAAGGGAAAATAGGGAAAAAAAGGGGTTGTGCAGCGGACTGTGCGAACCGCATAAGCAATTGTACGTGTCTCAGAGTGCACCGCATGCCAAAATAGACAACTTGGAGGAATTTGACCATTTAGAGGCAAGGTGCGCTAGGCCGTGCAGACCGCACGAGCCTAGGTGCACGTCGCACCTCCATCGCATGATAAAATAGATGCATGGGCAAACCCAGGAGAGAAAAAGAGGCATGTGCAATACGCCATACGATCCACATATTGTATGGTGTGAATCGCATGTCGTGCTGCACCAGCAGTAAGTTTGAACTTCAATTGACTTAACCCATTGACTGACCCGACCCGGAGACGACCCAGCCAACTTTTCTTCTTCTTTTTCTTTTCAAACCACTTCTCTTCTCCTACTTCCACCATTTTTTCTTTCAAACTCTCAAAATTCTCTCCCAAATTCTTCTTCAAATTTCCTCAAATTTCCCCAAAAATCTTCTCCTTCTTTCACCCAACCATTTCCACCACTTCACCACCTTCACCGCCGTCACTCTCCAGTTGGGTTTCATGGGTCACCATTGTTGAAGAACAAAAACTTCAATCTTCACTTTCTCCCTTTATAATCTTCACTTGTGGTAAGTTCCTCGACATTAAATACTTATTTTTATGAAGGTTGGGAACTCATATTGTGAAGCATGCTCAATAAAATTACCATGTTGGTTTTGGGTGAGATCTGAAAATTTTGGGTCCCCAATTTTGAGATACATTGATGATTTTGCTTGTTTCCAACTCAGTAGAACTCAAATTGTATTGATGCATATTGATTGGTAGTGATTTTTGGCCTTGAAATATGTGTTGGGGTGAAGTATGAGTAACCCACTTGATGAACGAATGAATTGGCCTAATGATAGATTGGGTGACGTCATTCTTAAGAGAAAATCATCGTTCGTCATGAGGTTTTGATTAAAAGTTGAACCTTGAGGCTAAATTTTACTGACTGTATACTCATGATTATTGTTAGCATTATATTTGGGGTATATGATATTGTGCGGGGAGGGAGTTAATGGTTGCTAGAATTGTTGATATTTGTTATGAAAGTGAGGGCTTGATGTTCCCGATGATAGACGGGGTAACATCCATCTTAAGAGAAGTCGTTGAGTTCCCTTCTTGCTTGTTATTATGTAAATGATAATCCGGGGAAGTCCGAGTACCCAGAAGTTATGGTCATGAGATCCTTTGCTTCCCTTGGTTTATTGTTGATTGGTTTGATTGAATAGTGGCCAGTGCATAAGCATATCTTGCTGTACAGATCATATGCGGAAATAACAAGAACACAAGAAACCAAAAAATCTGAGTAGACCTTTGTGCATTTCGCATGTGGTACATAGATCTTGATGTGCGGGTTGCATATGGTGTCAAATCTTATTAAAAATAGAGAATTACTCACTATTTTGAGGGGCGAAGCTTGGTGCGAATCGCTCCAGCTTCGCACCATAAATGAAAATCACCTGAAGGAATCTGTTAGCTCGTGCGATAGCACGTGCGATGTGCACTTCCAAAGGTGCGATCCGCATGTGTTTCACACGACCCCATATCCCTCATTTGTTTTCCACTTCACTGAATTCCTAACTTCTTTAGTTATGTATATAGTCATAGTGCATATTGCTAACGCCCATCTACAGGATTATGTATTCCAACATGCACTATCAAAAGAGTCGTGCTATGAAGCACACTCCAAATGTAGGTATTCCTATGCAAGAGGCTGAGCGCATTGAGTCAGGAGTCCGCCTTGGGCACAGGGGAATGGAAGCCTACTATTTTAATTTATGAAATCGCCCATTCTTGGAGGAAAAGGGATTCAATGTAGAAGAATTCCAAGAGAAATTCCTGAATATACCAAAGCAATTTCGCATATGAGCTTGGGAACTCTTTGCCAGTACACCAGGCCTCTACTTTCTTGAGTTGGTGCGGGAATTCTATGCCTCCTACCGAGCCCACCTCAATGAGCTATATCACAAAGGCCCGCTAAGCAAGTTTCCATGCCTCAAGTCAGTATTGGTACGAGGTAAAGAGGTGAACATTACCCCTGAAGCCATTCACTCTGCCATTTGGGACGGTGAACCAATCCCCAAATCAAAGTACTTTGAATGTGTGGCCAGAAATAATGACGCATATGAGTGGGTTGCTAGAGTAATTGCTGAAGGAAACCCATTTTGGGCCACCTCGAAGGGATAAATCTATCGCTCAGATCTTAAATTCGAAGCACGTGTGTGGCTTGACTTTGTGAGCACCAGACTCATCTCGACTAGCCATAACACTTAAGTAACCATAGATATGGCCATTCTCCTTGCATGTATCATGATTGGGATCCGTTTGAATAAAGGTGAGATAATCACCGAACACCAAGAAAAGCATGACATGACTCCACATCCATGGATTTCCCTGTGCTTATAACCCTTTTATGTGTCCAAACCGGGTGTCCTTTATTTCGAGGATTTGACAAGGCCAGCCAAGCCAATAGAATGGTTTGCTTGGACACAAAAAGGGATAAAGATCCCCCTCATGTCAAAAGAAGGCATCTCGATCAACCTTCACATGCTACCACACCCATGTCTCAAGGCAGTCCAAGCACAGTTCATGGGACATCTCAAGCTACCACGTCCTCCTCAGGTAACTTACCACAACTGCTTCAACTTACTAACAAGAATGAGGAGATGCTACAAAAGTTGGCCAAAGACATTCCAACCATGCTTCAAACCGCCATCAAGTCGGCTTTGAAATTGGTAGTGTCAAGAGTGAAAAATCTTTGTGCTAGAATAGACACCATGAAAGTGGAGGTCGACGCACTCAAGCAAGTGGTCCGACATGTTGAATCAAATTGGGATCTTAATATACCAGCCCCAAACTCCTCACCACCCATAAGGGCTGCTAGCCCTCCTGATGATTGGTGCACGGGGTGGATTTATTCTGACAATGAATGTACATCCAAAATCGAAGCAGTGCATGATCCATAATTAGCCCCGCAATACCCAGATCCTCCCAACTCACCTGTGCCAGGCTGGAGGACTCCATCTAGGCCTCGCTAGGGAAGGGGACCATCCTATCATGAGCTGATGACCGTGGAGGATAGATGGTACATGGATGACCCATTTGGCCCCCTTAAGCTGCCGATGGATCCTATGATACCATTATTGGCTAGTTTTTAGATTAATCTTGCGCATGCCTATATACCTCTACTGGCACCACCTGCTCCACCGGCACCTGAACCTCTTAGACCACTATATCGGTTCTACTCAAGAAGGCACCATCATCATCATTAGCCTATTCAGGGAGTTTTTGGCACTCATTCACTTTGGTTTTTATGCATCGGGGCTATGCTTACTTTAAGTTTAAGGGAGCTTGTAAATATTAATATTGTGATGCTTGTTGTGTTGACATGGCCCTTGCCGGGCCTTTAGATTATGTTTTACTTTATGTTTTGTTTTACCTTGAGCTTATTTGTGGCCTTGCCGGGCCTGATTTTTGATTGATTGAGATTGTGTTGCCGGGTTAATCTTACATGCTCTATTATCTTACTACCCATGCTTAACAAATGCGCTAAAGGCCTACGTCGAGGCTTGTTTTAAAATGAATCATTAGCGCGTAAATTTTGCCTTGTTAATAGTAGTTTAGAAATAAACTCCGAGGTTTTTCTTAATACCACGATTCTTTCCCAAGGAGCAAGAATTTTTAATTATTTTGTTTTTCATTTTCTTTTGTTTTTGTTTGTCGAACTGGGTTGGTGTTTCCCTATGATAGATTGAGAGGCAACTTTCTTAAGGGTAAATTTCAAGTTTTAGTTTAGAATTGAGTCCGTAGTTTCTTATCTCGAAATGGGCCCACCAAAAAATTTCTCGTGGTAAATTATTTTGAAAATTTCTCTTGTCATGACTTGCACACTCTTGCTTTGGCACTAAGAATAGCTTGTCAAAAATCGACTGCCCCAATTGATTGGGAGACTAATGAAAGAGATCTTGTGGCATGATGCCTTGTGCGGTGAGGCTTTACCTTGATTCTTGTGCATAAGTGTCATCTAGAAATTTCCCCGAATGTGATTCAAGGCAAAATTCTAGGTGTGACCAAGCTTGGAAGATGACCGTAGGCCTTTTTTGACTGCCACTTCACCCAAATGAGTTCCCACGACATTAAATCCTAGCGAACCCCTTTTGAGCTTATGACCATTCTTTGGCACCTTGTAATACCTTTCCCTTTTTAGAACCTCTATTTTGGCACCCATACTCCCTAATTGCTTAAAAAAATGATATAGGCTAAAAGCCTAAGTTTGGGGGGGAAACAAAATACAACAGAGGCAAATGCCTAAGTTTGGGGGTGCATGTGATCAAATGAGGAGAAGAAAAGAAGTGCACTTCAAGTGCAAGGTAGCACCTTAATTTTGAATTGAAAATTGCTCCAAAAGATCAATCCAATAAGCAAATTGAAAAGCAACAATAGGTGGTATAAAGAGTTTGAATGATCATGAGTTAAAAGGAGGAATCTTGGGTTGTGTGAGGGAGGAATAAGGTAAAGTTGAAATTGAAAAATATGAGCGGTGTTCAAAATGAGAACAAAGAGCATTAGGGAGGTGCAGTTACTTGATCCAAATAATAACCTCACCTTAACCCTAGCCAACATCGTAACCCGCAAGTCCTTGGTGATTCCAAGTTTGGATACTCTACATTAGTGGTGATATACATGAAGGGCAAGACTATGGTTCGATCCGTATGCACTTGAACTTCCTTGAGAGAGTGAAAGTTTTCTTGGTTCTTCTATAATCTCATGTTTTGTGAATTGAATGATTGTGAGTGGGATTCTCTCTTGTGGTGAGTGGCATCATGCACTCGAATTGAAACATAGAGTCTCTATTTCAATTGAGGGGAATGAATGAGACAAGTTATGTGACTAATCTCGAGGCAAACCTTGACGGTCCATGCCAATGACTTGAGAAATTTAAATGTCTTGTTTTAAATGACAAAATTCCCTTGATTTTAAATGAGAAATGATGTCCTTTTGGAAAAGGTTTTGAATTGATAAATTGCCTTGAATTTGTGGTGGTCCAATTTGAGATGAGCATAGTAGTTGAGTCAGTTGTTTGAGTCTTTTGTTTATTCTTTTTCTTAATTTTTAGTGTACAGTAGTCTTTTGTTCCTTGATTGAGCCTAGAGCATAATTCATTCCTTGTCTTGTAATTATCTTGCTTGAGGACAAGAAATAGTTCAACTTTGGGGGTTTGATAAGTCAGTAATTTACCAACTTATTGAGCCTATATCCATGAATTATTACTATGTTTTGAATATATTTAGAGGTTCTTATGGCCTTTATTGATGTCTATGCAAGTACTTTTGATAGATGATGATAAACAAGGAAATGAATCCAAAAAGAGCTCAAAAGGAGTGAAGTGTGAAGTGCTCAGAAAAGCTGAAGATTCTGACCGGAGATGCGGTGGTCGTGCGACACACACAGGCCGAGGTGCGAAACGCACCTCCTTCTCACAAGCTGCAAAAGTCACTGAAGAGTCTGTCAAGGGGTGCGGTCGCTATGGGACGCGCACATCCTGAGGTGCGAACCGCACCACCTAGGCATGGAGCTCCCAATTCTAGCTGAAGTCACTGGTTCAACCAGAGGTAGTTTTCTATGCGCACTTCACAATGTGCGAATCGTACGTCGTGCCACATACCTCTCGAAGGGAATTTTTGTCCTAATTTTTAGTGATGTTTTGGGAAACTATAAAAGGCCTATTCAGGCACAATTATAAATAACTCTTATCATTCTGAATATTTTGAAGAGCTTTTATCTTGGAGACTAAGTTTTTCACCTACATTGAGAAGGGGGTTTCAATCTAATTCTCTTGGTTAACACTTGTGTGCTCAAATTGAAGCTAGAACTTGAGATTCAGATCTAATAGAAGGGATTTTGAATTACCCAGCTGGTATATCTTTTTCTCTTACTATGAGTGGCTAAATTCTCTTGTCTAGGGGTGTATTGATGATGGGTGCTTAAGAAATAGGTGTTGGTGTTATCTGTTCTTGCTTATAATTGCTTAATTGACCTGGATCTAGTAATTTCACCAAGTTTTAATCCTAAAATTGGTGGTTGCAAACATTAATTTACATTACTTGACTATGTGATCGCTTGAGAAAGGATTTCATAGTTTTGGATATGAAATTACTAGTGGAAACATGGGATTCCACTCAGATTTGAGGCTAGGAATAACTCTTATTGTCAGATTCTCCCATTTAAGAGTCTAAGCTAGAGATAGTATGACTTCCCCAAGCTAGATTGATTGTTTATTGATCAAACCGATGATGCTCTAACCGAGATCATTGGATATAAGATTGTTGATCGAGAGATAAGTAAATCTTACCCATGACTAATGCTATTCATGTCATTAGGTGAAAATAGGTATGAATTGATAATCACCCTATCCCATAACCAAAGCCCTATCGAATATGCATCCCTAGTCGTCTAGTCAACTTGATACACCTATTTTAGTTTTATTGCTTTTTAAATTGAATTGTAATTGTAGTAACAACATTCCCAATTCCCCCATCCTTTTACTTGTTGTTTTGAGCAATTACTCTCTCCTTGAACTCAATCCATTACAATTGATATATAGCTACCCCAAGAACCTTGGATACGATCCCGACACTCGTTGGGTTTATAAATTTTGTTTTCCTGCACGATCGTCGTGGTTGTCAATCATAAACTTCCGTCAATTCCTCGAAGATCCTCTATATGAAGTGTGGTTGAGGTTTCAAAAGAATCTCGTGTTATGTCCTAACTATGGTTTGCCAGACCATGTATGGTTGCAAAGCTTCCTTAGATCCTTAAACTCAATGAATAAATCCGTTTCCAACAATCTTGGTTGCATTACCTTCATAGATCTCCAATTTCCTATTGCTTTGGCCCATCTTTAAAGAATGAGCAAGACCAATCAAGCTTGGCATACAAGGAGGGGAAGCTACAAGGTGTCTTAGGAAAAACTTCACTTCTTTTATAATCAATATCGTGCAATAAAGTTTAGCTCAATTATTCCTCTAATACAATCTTGTGCATTTCAGATTATGCCTCCTTACTGTGCCATGCCTCGCAAAGCCGCTCAAAATATTGACCCTCCAATTCCAAACCACGAGGTCACTAATGCGAAGTTCAGAAATGTCATTCATATGCTAGCTCAGACTATGGCTGCTCAGGTCAATCAGCAGGCTTCTATCCCTATCCACTCTCAAGGTGGAGTAGCGTCCCGAGTCCGAGATTTCATTCGCATTAACCCACCTGAGTTCTAGGGTTCAAAAGTTGGTGAAGATTCACAAAATTTATTGGATGAGGTAAATAAGATCTTTGGTGTAGTGCAAGTGGTTGGTATTGATGGTATTGAGCTAGCTTCCTATCAACTCAAAGATGTGGCTCATATTTGGTTCACTCAATGGAGGGATGCTAGGGATAGGGATATGGTCCTTATGACTTGGGAATGCTTTGAGAGGGATTTTCTTGATCGGTTGTTCCCAAGGGATTTGAGGCAAGCTAAGGTCAAAGAGGTTATGAAATTGAGGAAAGGTTCAATGTCAGTTCAGGAGTATGAATTGATGTTCACCCAGCTTTCTAGGTATGCTTCTTCTATAGTGGCTGACCCGTGGGATGAGATGAGTAAGTAAGTTTACGGAATATCATATTTGGTAAAGAAGGAGTATAGGTCCGCCATGCTTTTGGGAGACATGGATGTTTCTCCACTTATGACTCATGCCTATCAAATTGAGGGAGACAAGTTGAGGGAAAAATCAAGGGACAACAAGAGGGTTAGATCAGATAGTTCAAGTTTTGGTCATCAGAGGTCTAGAGGCAGACATCGCTCTTCGTTTTAGAAGAAATCATCAGGGCATGTTCATTCTTTGGCTAGTGCTCCTACCCAGGCCCCTAGGCCTCATCATAATCAGGCAGGTAGAGGATTTGGTTCCTATTCACAGGGGAGTGTTGCAAAGGAGACCCCTTACCCTTCTTACAACAAGTGTTGTAAGAGTCATCTTGGTGAGTGTTTAGCCGGTTAATGTGGATGATTTGGATGTGGTCAGGTTGGACACAAGATTAAGGATTACCCTTCAGCTAAGACGAGACAGAGAGGTAGCATAACTCAATTTGCTTCAACAGCCCCTGGATGTCAACCGACCCAGTAGGGTACTACTTCTAGTTCTGGTGGTCAGTGCCAGAACTGCCTTTATACCATGTCCTCTCTCCAGGACCAAGAGAGTTTACCAGATGTTGTTACTAGTATGTTGAAAGTCTTCTCTCTCGATGTGTATGCTTTATTGGATCCTGGTGCCTCCTTATCTTTTGTGACCCCTAATGTGGCTTGCAAATTCAAGATTAGTCCTGATCAGCTCTTAGAACTCTTTTGTGTTTCTACTCCTGTTGGTGAGTTCGTCCTAGCCAAAAGGATCTACTGATATTTCTCTATCTCAGTCCTTTATAGAGTCACTTCAGCGGATCTAGTAGAGTTAGAGATGACTGATTTTGATGTTATTCTTGGTATGGATTAGTTGTATGCATGTTATTCCTCGGTCGATTGTCATACTCGAGTTATTAGTTTCAAGTTTCCAAATGAACTTGTCTTAATGTGGCAAGGTAGTCCTCCATCCTCAAAGGGTCATTTCATATCTTATCTTAAGGCTAGGAAGATGATTTCTAAGGGTTATGTTAATCATTTAGTTTGGGTTATGGACACAGAGTCTGAAACCCTATCTCTCTACTCAATTCCTGTTGTGAATGAGTTTCCTGAAGTGTTCCCCGAAGATTTTCCTGGAGTCCCTCCCGAGTGAGAGATTGACTTTGGAATAGATTTTCTTCTAGATACACATCCTATCTCTATTCCTCCTGATAGAATGGCTCCCGTGGAGCTTAAGGAATTTAAGGATCAGTTGAAAGAGCTCCTTGATAAGGGTTTCATTTGACCCAGCATCTTTTCATGGGGTTTTCCAGTTTTACTCATGCGAAAGAAAGATGGTTCTCTTAGAATGTGTATTGACTACCATCAGTTGAACAAGGTCACAATCAAGAATAAGTAACCCATTCCCATTATGGATGACTTGTTCAATCAGCTTCAGGGTGCCAGTTACTTCTCCAAGATCAACCTTAGATTAGGTTATCATTAGCTCTGTGTTCGAGAGTGTGACATTCCAAAGACAGCTTTCAGAACTTGGTATGTTTATTATGAATTTGTGGTTATATCTTTTGAACTAATGAATGCTCCTGCAACTACTATGGATTTTATAAACCGTGTGTTCAAGAAGTATTTGGATATGTTTGTGATTGTTTTCATTGATAATATTCTTATCTATTCTCGGAGTAAGGAGGAGCATGCGGACCACTTGAAGGTTGTGTTACAAACTCTAAAAGATCGATAGTTATTTGCTAAGTTTAGCAAGTGTGAGTTTTTGATGCAGTCTGTTGCTTTTCTGGGTCATATTGTGACTATAGATGGTATTCAAGTTGATTCTCAAAAGATTGAGGCAATAAAAAACTGGCCTAGACAAACTTTCCCATCGGATATTAGAAGCTTTTTGGGTTTGGTTGGTTACTATAGAAGATTTGTGGAAGGGTCTTCATCCATTTCTTCCCCATTGACATGGTTGACTCAGAAGAAGGTGAAATTTCAGTGGTCTGATCTATATAAGAAGAATTTTCAGGAATTGAAGACTAGATTGACCATAGCTCCAGTGTTGGCTCTACCCGAGGGCCTAAATGACTTTGTGGTGTATTGTGATGCTTCTAGGATTGGTTTGGGTTGTGTTTTGATGCAACATGGCAAGGTGATTTCTTATGCTTCTAGACTGTTTAAGATTCATGAGAAGAACTACCCTACTCATGATCTTGAGTTGGTGGCCGTAGTTTTTCCTTTGAAGATTTGGAGACACTACTTGTATGGTGTTCATGTAGATGTATTCACCGATCATAAGAGTCTTTAGTATGTGTTCACTCAAAAGGAATTGAATCTTCATCAACGGATATGACTTGAGATTCTTAAGGATTATGATATAAGTGTACTTTACCATCCGAGTAAGGCCAATGTCGTGGCGGATGCACTTAGTAGGTTGTCTATGGGTAGTGTGTCTTTGATTGAGGACATAAAGAAGGAATTGTCCAAGGATGTTCATCAACTTGTTCGATTAGGAGTTTGCCTTATGGATTCGACAAAAGGTGGTGTTATTGTTCAGAATGGTTCCGAATCATCTTTGGTAGCTGAAGTGAAAGAGAAGCAAGACAGTGATTCTATTTTGCACCAGTTGAAGGGTGCGGTCCATCAACAAAGGGTAGAAGTTTTCTCCCAAGGGGGAGATGGTGTGCTTTGATATCAGGATTGATTGTGTGTTCCTGACATAAATGGGTTGAGACAACAGATTTTAGTAGAGGCTCATAGCTCCAGGTATTCTATTCACCTTGGTGCCACCAAGATGTACCATGATCGACGATAAGTCTATTGTTGGAATGGCATGAAGAGGGACATAACAGGTTTTATGGCTAAGTTTCCCAACTGTCAACAAGTGAAGTTAGAGCATCAGCAACCGGGTGGTATGACTCAGGATATTTATCTTCCTATCTGGAAGTGGGAAGTGATCAATATGGATTTCTTTACTGGTTTGCCTCGTACTAGTAGGCAATATGATTCTATTTGGGTGATTATCAATCAGATGACTATGTCAGCCCACTTCTGGGCTGTTAAAACTATATGTTTAACATATGATTATGCCATGCTCTACATTTGGGAGACAGTCAGATTGCATGGTGTTCCATTGTCTATCATTTCAGATAGGGGTACTCAGTTTACATCCCAATTTTCGAAGTCATTTTAGAAAGGTCTTGGTACTCAGGTTAAGCTTAGCACAACTTTTCACCCATAGACAGATGGCCAAGTAAAGAGTACTATTCAAACTCTAGAGGATATGTTGAGAGCTTATGTGATTAATTTCAAAGGTAATTGGGATGATCACTTACCTCTTATCGAGGTTGCCAACAATAACAACTTCCATTCTAGCATCCAGATGGCTCCCTATGAGGCCTTTTATGGTCGGAGGTATATATCTCCTATTAGTTGGTTTGAGGTAGGTGATGCAACTTTTATTGGTCCAAATTCAGTTCATAAAACTATGGAGAAAGTTCAGACCATTAGGGTGAGGTTGAAGACCGCTCAGAGTCGATAGGGATCATATGCAGATGTGAGGAGAAGAGAATTGGAGTTTAAGGTTGATGATTGGGTATTTCTGAAGGTGTCACCCATGAAGGGTTTTATGAGATTTGGTAAGAAAGGGAAACTTAGTCCCTGCTATGTAGGTCCTTATCAGATTTTGAGGAGAGTTGGTACTGTTGCTTATGAGTTGGATTTACCATCAGATTTAGAAGTGGTTCATCCGGTTTTCCATGTTTCCATGTTGAAGAAGTGTGTTGGTGATCTGACCTTGATTGTTCCTTTGGAAGATGTGGGATAGCCTTACTTATGAGTAAGTTCCTATGGAGAGTCTTGATCATCAGATTTGGAGGTTGAGAAACAAAGAAGTCGCTTTCGTGAAGGTCCTTTGGAGAAATCAACTAGTTGAAGGAGCTACTTTTGAAGCAGAAGCAGCCATGAAAGCCAAGTGCCCTCATCTATTTCCTTCTAATTCAGTTTCAACTTGAGGTAATAGTTTCCTCTCTATTACACACCTCGATTCTACTCTATCAGATTCTCTCATGATCTTAGAATGCATTCATGTTTTCCAAAGTTAGTTCAATCATGCTTTAAGTTAAAAGGCTCAGTTTTCACGTTTATCCTTGAGTTTTAGGTTTTGTTTCTTGGTTGGGTTGTTTCCTCTCAAGTTTTACTTGCTTAGTCTTTATTCGAGGATAAATGATCCCAAGAAGGATATATTGTAATACCTCAGAAATCGATTAAGCTTTTAAAAATAGAAATTTTGAAAATTTTGAAACTTCCAGGGATCACGAGTCAAGTCCATGAGCCATGGATAGAACCACTATTCATGGAAGTGACCCATGAAACTAGTCCTGCAGGCCATCCTCAGGTCTGAGAACCATGAGTTAGGTTCACGGCCCATTGATAGTTCCATGAGTCATGGAACCAACTAGTGGAACTCAGACTGAGGGTTGCAAGTTTTCCCAGAAACCACGAGGGGATTGCACGAACCATAGAAGTTTCTATGGGTCGTCCTATTGAATCTTAGAAACTCATGCGCAACCTAACTTTTGGCTCAAAAACCACGACTCCAATCCACGAGCCACGGTTACTTCTACGGTCCGTGGAAAGGACTCGTGGAACCTGAAGCCAAGATTTTTAACAGCTTTTCTCTAATTAAACCCAGGGGTATTTCTAAAATTACCCACCCTTTTAACTCTTAAGTGAGGTCGTTTTGGCCACTTTTAGTAGGGTTTCTACTCCTATTAGCCTAAGTCTTTCACTACTCCTCATTCATCTGCCAAAAGAGGAAAAGAACTCCTTCAAGCTCCAAGTTAAAACCTCCATTTTTTTTATCTTAGATCAAGCAAGCTTCAATAAGGTATGTGGGTATTCAATGAGGGATTCCTTTCACCCTTATGCCCAAAACCCCAAGTTTTACTTTGATTTATGAAATGGTGAAATTAGGGTTCTTACTTAAATTGGAGAAAAGTTATGGATATTCTTTTTAAGCATCAATTCATGGTTTCTCATTACTTATCTATGATTTATTTGAGGTTTCTTAATTGATTTCAAAAGATCATGCATTAAAGATGATTTCTAGCACGATTCCATTGAATTGCATGTTTTCAAGTGAAAATTGGCATGTTTAGATAACATGACTTTATGTATTTATGAAATTGCATGCCTAATTCATCAAGTTATGAATTTAGAAAGAAAAGTATGTTTTGGAGTTATGGCTATGCTAAACTTTAAAACTTATGATCTTGAATTACATGACATTAGATATGCCTTTATGCTTTTTAAATAGATTTGGCATTAGATATGTCACAAGTATGAATTGAGCTATATGTATATTTTGGGAGTAGTATTTAACACTGAGTTGGAATAGGGTTTAGCGTACCCTTAAGTACCAGAACTACATTACCACCATAGGTTGCCCGCTTATGATAGGATCTTGAAAGATAAGGTTCTAACCTTGGACGGTTAGACAACCTTTTTCGGTGTGGGTGTATGACACTGGACTCCATGCAGCTCATCATTGTTTATGTCGATTAAGAGAAATTCCCGTATGAATGTTTTAAAGTCTTATGTTATGTTATCTCTTAACTTATGCTTAAATTATGATATATCTTATGATTTCTCTTATTATGCATGGATTCAATTTTAGTTATGTTTTAAGTACGTTTTACTACATTTATGCATATCTCACATACTCGGTACATCCTATAGTAATGACGCATATTCTCGCACTGCTTCCTTTGATGATGCAACTACATGTTCTTTTCCTCAGACTCGTGGTTGGACATCGCCAGAGACCCAGTTTCTATTGGTGCATCCTCATTATCTGAGGGCTAGTGTTAGACCTTTCTCCTTCGTGTTCTTTCTTTGTATTCTGAGTTAGTTGGGGTGTTGTCCCATCAACTCTGTATGACAGTTTAGAGGCTTTCAGACCTAGATAGTATTCTGGTCTCTCTTTCAGATTATGTTTCATCTTGACTTTATCATTTATCGATTGGGTTGCATAGCTTTCTATATATGCTTCCGCTATGTTTTCTTATGAATATCTGAGTATTGTATGATCAAGGGTTGACTTAGGGCACTTGTAGTCCCGGGTCCCATGTTACGCCTAGGTGGTAGTCTCAGGTTGTGACAAACTTGGTATCAGAGCCTCAGGTTCAAGAGTTCTAGGGTGTCTGAGAGCTGCATCGAGTAGAGTCTCTTTCATGTGTGTAAAGTGCACCACACTTATGAGAGGGAATCTATGAGGTGTCTTAGGAAAAACTTCACTTCTTTTATGATTAATATTGTGTGATAGAGTTTAGCTCTATTATTCCTCTAATCTAATCTTTATGCATTTCAGATAATACCTCATCGCCGTGCCATGCCTCACAGAGCCGCTCGAAATGTTAACCCTCTGATTCCCGACCCCAAGGTCGCTAATGCGGAGTTCAGAAATATCATTCATATTCTAGCTCAGACTATGGCTGCTCAGGCCAATCAACAGGCTCCTATCCCCATCCACCCTTAAGGTGGAGTAGCGACCCGAGTCCGAGCTTTCATTCGCATGAACCCACCTAAGTTCAGGGGTTCAAAAGTTGGTGAGGATCCACAAAATTTCTTAGATGAGGTAAAGAAGATATTTGGTATAATGCAAGTGGTTGGTATTGATGGTATTGAGCTAGCTTCCTATCAACTCAAGGACGTGGCTCATATTTGGTTCACTCAATGGAGGGATGCTAGGGATAGAGATGTGATCCCTATTACTTAGGAATGCTTTGAGAGGGATTTTCTTGACCGGTTCTTCCCAAGGGAGTTGAGTCAAGCTAAGGTCAAAGAGTTCATGAATTTGAGGTAAGGTTCTATGTCAGTTTAGGAGTACGGATTGAAGTTCACCCAGCTTTCTAGGTATGCTCCTTTCATGGTGGCTGGCCCGTGGGATGAGATGAGTAAGTATATTTATGGAGTATCAGATTTGGTAAAAAAAGATTGTAGGTCCATGATGCTTTTGGGAGACATGGATATTTTTTGACTTATGACTCATGACCATCAGATTGAGGGAGACAAGCTGAGGGAAAAGGCAAGGGAGAACAAGAGGGTTAGATCAGAGAGTTTAGGTTTTAGCCATTAGAGGTCCAGAGGCGAACATTGCTCTTCATTTCAGAATAAATCATCAGGGCTCGTTCATTCTTCGGCTAGTGCTCCTACCCAGGCCTCATCATGATCCGGCGGGTAGAGGATCTGGTTCTTATTTGCAGGGGAGTGTTGCAAAGGGGACCCCTTATCCTTCTTGAAATAAGTGTGGTAAGAGTCATCTTGGTGAGTGTTTAGCCGGTTCTGGTGGATGCTTTGGATGTGGTTAGGTTGGACACAAGATTAAGGATTGTCCTTCAGCTAAGAAGGGATAGGGAGGTAGTAGGACTCAGTCTACTCTAGAAGCCCTAAGAGGTCAACCGACCGAGCAGGGAATTGGTTCTAGTTTTGGTGGTCAGCAATAGAACCGCCTTTATGCTATGTCCCCTCGCCAAGACCAGGAGAGCTCACCAGACATTGTTACTGATACGTTGAAAGTCTTCTCCTTCAATGTGTATGTTTTATTGGACCCTGGTGCATCTTTATCTTTTGTGACCCCTTATGTGGCTTCCAAGTTCGAGATTCATCCTGATCAGCTCTTAGAACCCTTTTGTGTTTCTACTCCTGTTGGTGAGTCAGTCCTAGCCAAAAAGGATCTACTGAAACTTCCCTATCTCAGTCCTTCATAGAGTCACTTCAGTGGATCTAGTAGAGTTGGAGAGGATTGATTTTGATGTTATTCTTGGTATGGATTGGTTGTATGCATGTTATTCCTCGGTCGATTGTCGTACTTGAGTTGTTAGTTTCAAGTTTCAGGGATCTTAACTTTGGAATAGATCTTCTTCAAGATATGCATCCTATCTCTATTCCGCCCTATAGAATGGCTCCTGTGGAGCTTAAGAAATTAAAGGATTAGTTAAAAGACCTCCTTGATAAGGGTTTCATTCGACCCAGCATCTCTCCATGGGGTTCTCCAATTTTTTCGTGTAAAATAAAGATGGTTCTCTCAGAATGTGTATCGACTACCATCAGTTGAACAAGGTCACAATTAAGAATAAGTATCCCATTCCTAGGATTGATGACTTATTCGATCAGCTTTAGGGTGCCAATTAC
The DNA here is from genome assembly GCA_003996215.1 of Jaltomata sinuosa. NCBI lineage: Eukaryota > Viridiplantae > Streptophyta > Magnoliopsida > Solanales > Solanaceae > Jaltomata > Jaltomata sinuosa. The sequence goes on along the minus strand of QJPP01002003.1, from coordinate 262,230 downwards.
TTCTCCGAGATCGACCTTAGATCCGATTATCATCAACTCCATATTCGAGAATGTGACATTCCAAAGATAGCTTTCAGAACTCATTATGGTCATTATGAATTTGTGGTTATGTCTTTTGGACTAACTAATGCTCCTGTAGGTTTTATGGATTTGATGAACCGTGTGTTCAAGTAGTATTTAGATATGTTTATGATTGTTTTCATTGATGATATTCTTATCTATTCTTGGAGTAAGGAGAAGCATGCGGACCACTTGAGGGTTGTTCTACAAACCTCAAGGATCGACAGTTATTTTCTAAGTTTAGCAAGTGTGAGTTTTAGATATAGTCTATTGATTTTCTGGGTTATATTATGACTAGAGATGGTATTCGAGTTGATTCTCAAAAGATTAAGGCAATAAAGAACTGGACTAGACCCACTTCCCCATAAGATATTGGAAGCTTTTTGGGTTTGGCTGGTTACTACAGGAGACTTGTGGAAGGGTTTTATTCCAAGGATGCCCCATTGACTTGGTTGACTCAGAAGAAGGTGAAATTTCAGTGGAGTAATCGGATGGCTATTTGAGTTTCATAGGAGTAAGTCATGTTGGCTATATTTTAGAGACCACTCAAAACCAAGGAAGAAAGAGGTGGTGAGGGTCTAGGAGGTAGAGCATCTTAAGGTTTTCCCAACACTACAAGAGTAGGAGTACATAAAATAGACCTCACAAGTGAAGCTGCACCTGTATCGAAAGTTGTACCTGAGATCCCAACATCAGCATAACTTTGCATCTTCCTGCTCTTCACCTTGGGGCATCTGCATCCCACTTTTTCTTAATATCAACCCTACTATTAGCATGGATAGACTGGCCAGAATCGAAGTAGGGTACCCTTGCTTTAGCACCTAACTTCTTGATTAGCACAGGAAAGGGCATATAATTAGCAGGCTGATGAGCTTTCCTCTTAATCTGGACCGCCCCTATATCCCCGAAGTTGCCATGGATCCCAGACATGAGGCAAGCAGTCAAGTTGGCCCCTTCAAGGGTGACCTTCTGATCATTCTTGGATGGCAATAAGCGGGCGCAAAAAAGATTAAGCCACATCTTGGCCTCAAAAGTAAGGTCCTGCCTAGGAATCTCACCACCAAATATGGCACACCAACATCAATCACCTCCGCTTCACATTTGAGCTGGTTTCCCTTTATAGTAACCTTGTCCACATATACAGTCCTCAGGGCAATTGGGGTACCCAATAAATAAAATTTATGGCATATGGGGTAATATCAATCTCCCTTGCTCGAACCATAATAGAGGCCAAGAAAGGGAAATCTTCAATCTTCCCCGGGTGCTTCATGGAGTCTTGTTTTGCCTGATAGGACACATAAAATTCGAGCACGGAAGTCTGGATAGTATCCTCCCGGTACATCAAAAAATAGTGACTACTCTTTCTTGGTGAACTGTTTATTGATGTTGGAAATTTGTCCCCAAGCCCAGCCAAATTGAAACTCTTCTCCGGTGTGAATGTCCGTCTATCTGGATACTTGACATAGTAGGGCCTCATGTCCTCAACATAGAAGCAGATGCTTTTCTCCCCATTGACAGGGACAAGAGGAACCTACGGGATAACTTCAGGGGCCTTTTTCTTGCTCGAGCCTTTTCCCTTAATCTTACTCCTGATTTTTCTCATTGATGGAGCCTTATGGGTGTTTTGGTGAGTGTTTCTCCTATTAGAAATCATGGCCTGTGAAAAGATTTGAGGGACAAGGAAATATAACAAAAATCTTTTTGTATTTTTCATTAGGCAACAAAGAAAACAACAATAAGAATTTAGGAAATTATAAAGAAATGGAATGAAAAAAGAAAGAAATAGCAAGGAGCTAACTGTCGACACATGCGTACAACATGCATTTTACAGGTGGAGACCTACGACATGCATGTGAACAATATGTGCCAGGCAGAGAACTAGCAAGACACCTACGCTGGCACATACATTTCCCATGAGATGACATACAACATCCATGTGCTGGCGCATGTGCAAGGCAGAACACTGGCAAGGCTTAGCAATACCTACAGTTGCCACATGCATTTCACAGGTGGAGACTTGTGACACACAGGTGAAACGCAGGTGGGAGGCAGTGAGTGTTTCAACTCTCCACTTTTACTTGCATTGCACATGCATTTTGCAATGCAACACTTGTGGCACGCAAGTGCCTAACACACCCTAAAACAATTTATAACAATAGCAAACCATACTTAGGCAAATATTTGACCAATTTCAAAGTCTAATGGGAACTCAGAATTCCCCAAAAGACTTACCAACAAGTCCAAGACCATATTATGACTAATTAACATATGCTCAATGACTTCCCTTAAGAAGTATGTTACCCCATCTATCATTAGAAACGTCAAGCCATATGCTTTATCAAGAAAATCATATCAAAATGCACAATTATCACTCACACTCAACCAAAGCTCTCACCAAAAAAATAATATTCCACCAAACTACTCACGAGCACAATGATAATCGAATAGACCCAAAATAATATTATTTCAAGCAAAACTCAAAGAAACAACTATTTTCCCTTAATAATGACGTCACCCAATCTATCATATGGACAAACCATGCATTAATACGAGTGGACTACTTAGACTTCACCCCAAACTCAAATTTTCATGCTAAAAATTAGCACAGACAAATGTATTAACATATGAAGCAAGATTTACCAATTTAACATAATCCATGATAACAAAAAACTCAAAATTTAAATTCAAATTTAAATCTAAAGCATATTGGGGCACTAGAAGATTTTAACCAGCATGCTTCACTAAAAATACTCTCAAAACAAAGAAAAACATAGATTTAACATAGGAGAGCATACCACAAGTAGAATTAGGGAAGTGGGTGAGTGAAAATTGAAGCTTTTGAAGTCCAAAAATGGAGACCCAAAATTTTGCCGAAAAAAGTGATGATGATAGCGGCTTCTTTGATTGGTGATATGGCGGTGAAGAGAAAGATGAGTGCTTGGAAGGAAAATTGGGAGCTGAGGGAGATTATGGGAGAAATAATGAAGGTTTGGAGTGTTTGTAATGGAGAAAAAGAAGAAAAACACGGTCTTGAGAGGGTTAAAAAGGTGAGGAGACACAGATCAAGCCAAATTAGGTCAAGGTCAAATGGGTTGAGTCAAGGTTTAAAAACACGTAACTATTCCTGCATTCACATGTGTTTCACATGTGGCTACCTGTGGCTCGCATATGGAGCACAGGTGATGATTTATTGGGGTTTTATTCCCATTTCACTAGCCCGAATTTGCGGTAGCACATGGATGTTATAAGTACATACACATGTTCCATATATGAGCTTGCATGTGCCGAATATTTTTTATCTTCTTTCCAGGAACACTGCTTCTCATGTGCATTTCACTTGCGTGTTGCAGGTTCGCATATGTGGCTCGCAGGTAGAGTGCATGTCCTGTTCCGGGAGTCTTTGAGTACTTTTCCACTTTTCAATCTTTATGCATTCCTAAAAAAATCCAAAAAAAAAACAAAAGAGTGAAGTAAATAAATAAAAAATACTTGGATTGCCTTCCAAGAAGCACTGGATTTTATGTCGCGGCATGATAATAGTACCTCAAGGATCAATGCTTATTTGGAGTTACGCCAATGTAATTTTCATAATTCCACCCAAAGATCCAGATGTATCTTCTCATAAGTGTCACTAACTCATCCCTTTTCCAAGTATGCAACTCATCAAATATGGAAATTGATAAAGTGTCATTATGATCAATGCACACATTCACCAAATTTGGTGGCTTGAGTATGCTTATGTCCTCGAGGTCCCTCTTCTCTTGTCCTTCATATAATACAAGATTCCTACTTGGTAACTCACCTCCAAGCTCTTCTCTATAAGGAACATCAACCCGCTCATCCTTTGTAGCAATCGCAGACACAACCCACACTCATCTGGTGGTCTCATTGATTGGAAAACATTAAATGTGACCTCTTCACCACCAAATCGGAATTTGAGTTCTCCTATTTTAACATCCAAAAGTGCTCGCCGGTGGCTAAAATTTGGGTGCCCTAAGATGATAGGCACCTCTAGGTCAACATCACAATCTAATATAATGAAATTTGTGGGAGACTGAACTTATCGACCTTTACCAAAACATCAAATAGAATACCAACCTGGTATTTAATTGAACGATCAGCCATAAACAACCTCATTGGAGTTGGTTTGGGAGATCCCATACCTAATTTCTTAAAAATCATGAGGGGCATCAAATTAATTCTATCCCCTAGGTGACATAAGATTTAGTTGAACAAGTATACCCCGATGGTGCAAGGAATTGTAAAGGCTCCCGGGTCTTCTCTCTTTGGGGCCAAGTCACTTGCCATGATTGCACTACAATGATGTGATACCTCCAACGCTTCCATATCAATAAATCTTTTCTTCTTTAAAATATCATTCATAAACTTGGCATACCCCAACATCTATAGCAAGGCATCTACCAAAGGAATGTTCATTGATAGCTTACTAAACAAGTCAACAAATTTCTTGAACTGGTTCTCCTCCATCTTCTTGATCAATCTTTGAGGATAAGGGGGAGGACATTGAGGCAACGACCTTCGCTCATTCACGACATGTTCCCCTTTTCCCTCCTCTATATCAATCACAACTTGAGGAGGTAACTCAACTTTTTCTTTTTCCTCACTTGGATGTTCATCAACCACGTCCACTCTCTTCTCATCAACATTCAATATGGGTGTCCTAGGATTCATCCCAACCTTTGGATTCTCATCACTTCTCTTTTCAAGCACCACATCTTTGGTTGCATTGGCCACACTATCAAGTGTTCTTCCACTTTGAGTGACAATAGCCATAACATGGTCATCATTCTTTGGGTTAGGGATAGTGTCACTAGAAAGTGTACCCTTCATCTATGGGTTCATTTAAACCGATAAATGATTCATTTGAGCTTTGAGATGCTTGATTGAGGTTGAGTGCAAACTCACGGTTTGAGTGAGGTTGGATACATCATTTTTAAATTCTCTCACCCCATTATCCATAACTCCACTTTCTTTAAGACACGGGCCAACATATCCTCAATCATTGAGCTAGCAGGGTCGCTAACTCCTATTTGAATTAGAATGGCATCTACCTTAGGAAAAGGCAAATATGGATTCAAACTTTAGTGATTATATCAATCACCCTCTCTCTTATGATCTCTCTCTCCATAGGCTATCACAGTCTCTATATCGATCACGATCCCTCCATAGGATACCTCTCTCTTTGTTTCAACTTTAATTCTCATCCCTTGGTCGCCAAGAGCCTTAATTGGTACCTTGGTACCCCAGGCAAAAACCCACCACTTGATTTGACATGTAGTGGACCTCCTCATTAAAAAACACTTATACCATCATCTTCTTCATGGAACTTGGCTCCATGAGTCCCAATGACATATATACCTTGAGTTCTTTCAAACGCCAAGGTTTTAGCAATAAACCAACTAAATAACTTCAGTGAGTTGAGCCATTTCTAGCCTAAACCCTTAAATGAGAAATTACTAAGTCAAGTTATTTCTAGCCTCAACTTTTGATAAGAAATTCCCAAATCATTACTTGGATCCTTACCCAATTATAGAACTTCTTTCTCAAGAAAAGACCATAATTAAAAATCTTAATCAATATTTGCAATCATAAATTATTTAATTAAAACTTGAAGGATTCACTAGACCCACACAAATAATCAATTATAAGCACAAATATTTAATACCCAATCCAATTTCAAATACTCATTATTGCACACACCCCTTAGAAAAGAAATTAGCCAATCACATTAAAGGAAAAAGGAAATATACAAATTGAGTAATCTTGAATTCCATTCATATTTAGAAATTTAACTTTAATTCCAATCTTTGAATGGTTAACAATGGCATTTTCACTATTTTAAATAAAGAAGAAGCTAAAAGTTGTACTCAATATTCTCTCTAAATTGGGGAAAAACTAACTACAATATTCTTGCACACATCCCAAAATCATCCTTGGAAGCTTCCCAAATATGCAACAGATTTCTGGATAATTTTTTCCCTTGGGTGACTTACGTCTCCATCTGCACTGGCACCTGCGACCGCATGAAAGGACTTGTGGCACGCAGGTGCTACGTCTTTCAGGCAGTGTGCAAATCTCATTTGCAGCTCCTCATGTGTTGGCACTTGCGGCTGCATGTGTTGACTAGAGAGACGCAGGTGCCTAGTCTTCCAGGGTGTTTGTAAGGCTTCTGCTACATCCGCAGGTGCCATATTATGGCACACATGTCCCAATGCAAATCTCTATTAGATTGCTTCTCACCCAATCTTCTCTTGACTTAGCTTTCTTTCATGGTCTATTTGGGATCAAATCCTCTTCTATCTTTATTTCACACGAATGCCTGCATATAAGAGAATAAAGGCATAAAATCCTTCTAAATAACATCAAATTAAGGAAATAATTCATGCTTAAGAGATAAATAAGTTGGTAAATTACCAACTTATCAACCTTGTCCCACCAATTATGGTATTCATAGAGGCTTGAAGACTAGTCAGTTGGGTTGTATAGCTATGATCGTGACCATTTTGGCCTTGTATGTTTATTAGCTATAGCTTGTTAGCTAGTTGAGCCTTGTTGTTTTGTTGTTGTTGGTAGTTTAGCAGCTGTTTGGCCTAGTTTATATTATATATACCTATTTCAATTTCTGTATAGATATCATAGAGGCCTCGTGTCACTCTCCAAGACTATCCCCTAGGCGTAACACAGGACCCGGGACCACAAGTACCCCAAGTTAACCCTTGGTCATAGCATACTCAGATATTCATAAGAAAACATAGCGGAGGCATAAATAGAAAGCTAGGAAACCCAATCCATAAATGATAAAGTCAAGATGAATCATAATCCGAAAGAGAGACCCGAATACTATCTATGTTTGAAAGCCTCTAAACTGTCATAAAGAGTTGATGGGACAACACCCCAACTAACTCAGAATCCAAAGAAAAAACATAAAAGTAACTAGCATATCTAAAGTCCCCAAATGATGAGGACTCACCAACAAAAATCTGGACAATCAACAATGTCTAGCCACGAGCTGGAGGGAAGGAGCCTGAATCTGCATCATCAAGAGGATGCAGCGCAGAATATGCATCAGTACTATAAGATGTACTGAGTATGTGAGATATGCATCAATGTAGTAACACGTACATAAAACATAGCTAAAACTAAATTCATGCATAATAAGAGAAATCATAAGATATATCATAATTTAAGCATAAGGTAAGAGATAACATATCATAAGACTTAAAAACATTCATACGAGAGTTTCTTTTAACTGACATAAATCATGATGAGCTACATGGAGTCCAGTGTCATAAATCCACACCTAAAAAGGTTGTCCTAACCGGCCAAGGTTAGAACCTTATCTATCAGGATCCTGTCATAAGCCACAGAGGATAATCTACGGTGGAAATGTAGTTCTGGGACTGAAGGGTAAACTAAACCCTAGTCCAACTCGGTGCTAAATACTACTCCCAAAACGTATATATAGCTCAATTTATACTTATGACATATATAATGCCAAATCTGTTTGAAAAGCATAAAGACATATCTAATGTCATGCAATTCAAGATCATAAGTCTTAAAACTTAGCATAGCCATAATTCCAAAACATACTTTTCTTTCTAAATTCATAACTTGAAGAATTAGGCATGCAATTTTATAAATACATACGGTCATGTTATCAAAACATGCCAATTATCACTTGAAAACATGCAATTCATTGGAATCATGCTAGAAATCATCTTTAATACATGAGCTTTTGAAATCAATTAAGAAACCTCAAGTAAATCATAGATAAGTAATGAGAAACCATGAATTGATGCTTAAAAAGAAGACCCATAACTTTTCTCCAATTTGAGTAAGAACCCTAATTTCACCATTTCATAAATCAAAGTAAAACATGGGGTTTTGGAAATAAGGGTGAAGGGAATTCCTTATTGAATACCCACATACCTTATTGAAGCTTTCTTGAAGTTAAGATGAAAAAAAATGGAAGCTTGAACTTGGAGCTTGACACTTGGAGCTTGAAGGAGTTATTTTCCTCTTTTGGTAGATGAATGAGGAATAGTAAAAGACTTAGGCTAATAGGAGTAGAAACCCTAATAAAAGTGGTCAAAACGACCTCACTTAAGAGTTAAAAGGGTGGATAATTATAGAAATATCCCTGGGATTTAATTAGAGAAAAGCAGTTAAAAACCTCGGCTTCAAGTTCCACGAGTCATTTCCATGGACCGTAGAAGTAACCACGGCTTGTGGATTGGAGTAGTGGTTTTTGAGCCAAAAGTTAGGCTGCGGATGATTTTTACGATTCAACAGGATGACCCGTAGAAACTTCTATGGTTCGTGGAACCCACTCGTGGTTCCTGGGAAAACTGGCAACCCTCAGTCTGAGTTCCAGGAGTTGGTTCCACGAATCGTGGTTCTCAGACCTGAGGATGACCTGCAAGACTGGTTTCACTGGTCACTTCTATGACTCGTGGTTCTATCCATGGCTTGTGGACTTGACTCGTGATCCGTTGAAGTTTCAAAATTTTCAGAAATTCTAAGTTTAAAAGTTGAATCAAATTTTGAGGTGTTACAATATCTCCCCCCTTTGGATCATTCATCCTCGAATGAAGACCAAGCAAGGAAAATTGGAGAGGAAACAACCCAACTAAGCTACAAAACATAAAAATCAAGGATAAACATGAAAACTGAGCTTTTTAACTTAAAACATGATTGAACTAACTTCAGAAAACATGAATGCATGCTAAGATCATGAGAGAAACTGATGGAGTAGAATCGGGGGGCATACTAAGGAGGAAACGATCACCTCAAGCTGAAACTGAATCGTAAGGAAAGAGATGAGGGTGCTTGGCTTTCATGGTTGCTTCTGCTTCCCAAGTAGCTCCCTCAACTAGCTGATTTCTCCAAAGGACCTTCATCGAAGCAACCTTTTTGTTTCTCAACCTCCAAATCTGATGATCAAGAATATCCACGGGAACTTCCTCATAAGTGAGGCTATCCTTTACACTCACATCTTCCATAGGGACAATCAAGGTCGGATCACCAACACACTTCTTCAACAAGGAAACATGGAAAATCGGATGAACCGCTTCTAAATCTGATGGCAAATCTAACTCATAAGCAATACTACCAACTCTCCTCAAAATCTGATAAGTACCTACATAGCGGGCACTAAGTTTCCCTTTCTTACCAAATCTCATCACACCCTTCATGGGTGATACCTTCAGAAATACCCAATCATCAACCTCAAACTCCAATTCTTTCCTTCTCACATCTGCATATGATTTCTGTCGACTCTGAGTGGTCTTCAACCTCTCCCTAATGGTCTAAACTTTCTCCATAGTCTCATGAACTGAATCTGGACCAATCAAAGTTGTCTCACCTATCTCAAACTAACCAATAGGAGATCTACACCTTCGACCATAAAGTGCCTCATAGGGAGCCATTTGGATGCTAGAGTAAGCTCTTATTGTAGGCAAACTCGATAAAAGGTAAGTGATCATCCCGATTACCTTTGAAATCAATCACACAAGCTCTCAGCATATCTTCCAAAGTCTGAATAGTATGCTCTGCCTGGCCATCCGTCTATGGGTGAAAAGCTGTGCTAAGCTTAACCTGAGTACCAAGACCTTTCTAAAATGTCTTCTAAAACTGGGATGTAAACTGAGTACCCTTATCTGAAATGATAGAAAATGGAACACCATGCAATCTGACTATCTCTCGAATGTAGAGCCTGGCATAATCATCTGCTGAATTCATAGTCTTAACAACCAAGAAATGGGCTGACTTAGTCATTCGATCGACAATCACCCAAATAGAATCATGTTACCTACGAGTACGAGGCAAACCAGTAATGAAATCTGTATTGATCACTTCCCACTTCTAGGAAGGAAGATCAATATTCTGAGTCATACCACTCAGTCGCTGATGCTCTACCTTCACTTGTTGACAGTTAGGACACTTAGCCACAAAATCTGCTATGTCCCTCTTCATGTTATTCCACCAATAGACTTTCTGTACATCACGGTACATCTTGGTGGAACCGGGGTGAATAGAATACCTAGAGCTATGAGCCTCTTCCAAAATCTGTTGTCTCAACCCATCTACGTCAGGAACACACAATCGACCCTGATATCAAAGCACACCATCTTTCCCTTAGGAGAAAACCTTTACCCTTTGCTGATGGAACACACCCTTCAACTGGTGCAAAATAGGATCACTGTCTTGCTTCTCTTTCACTTCTGCTACCAAAGATGATTCGGAACCATTCTGAATAATAACACCACCTTCTGTCGAATCGATAAGGCGAACTCCTAATCGACAAGTCGATGAACATCCTTGGCCAATTTCTACTTTCTGTCCTCAACCGAAGACACACTACCCATAAATAACCTACTAACTGCATCCTCCACGACATTGGCCTTACTCGGATGGTAAAGAACACTCATATCATAATCCATAAGAAGCTCAAGCCATCTCCTTTGACATAGATTCAATTCTTTTTGAGTGAACACATACTGAAGACTCTTATGATCGGTGAATACATCCACATGAACACCATACAAGTAGTGTCTTCAAATCTTTAAAGCAAAAACCACGGCCTCCAACTCAAGATTATGAGTAGGGTAGTTCTTCTCATGAATCTTTAGCTATCTAGAAGCATAAGCAATCACCTTGCCATGTTGCATCAAAACACATCTCAAACCAATCCTAGAAGCATCACAATACACCACAAAGTCATCTAGGCCCTCGGGTAGAGCCAACACTGGAGCAGGGATCAATCTAGTCTTTAATTCTTGAAAGTTCTTCTCACATAGATCAGACCACTGAAATTTCACCTTCTTCTTAGTCAACCGAGTCAATGGGGCAGCAATGGAAGAAAACCCTTCCAAAAATCTCCTATAATAACCAGCCAAACCCAAAAAGCTTCTAATATCTGACAGGGAAGTGGGTCTAGTCCAGTTCTTTACTGCCTCAATCTTTTGAGAATCAACTCGAATACCATCTCTAGTCACAATATAACCCAGAAAAGCAACAGACTGCATCCAAAACTCAAACTTGCTAAACTTAGCAAATAACTGTCGATCCTTAAGAGTTTGTAGCACAACCCTCAAGTGGTATGCATGCTCCTCCTTAATCCGAGAATAGATAAGAATATCATCAATGAAAACAATCACAAACATATCCAAATACTTCTTGAACACATGGTTCATAAAATCCATAAAAGTTATAGGAGCATTCGTTAGTCCAAAAGACATAACCACAAATTCATAATGACCATACCGAGTTCTGAAAGTTGTCTTCAAAATGTCACACTCTCAAACATGGAGCTGATGATAACCGGATCTAAGGTCGATCTTGGAGAAGTAAATGGCACCCTGAAACTGATCGAACAAGTCATCAATCCTAGGAATGGGATACTTATTCTTGATTGTGACCTTGTTCAACTGATGGTAGTCGATAAACATTCTGAGGGAACCATCTTTCTTTCACACAAATAAAATTGGAGCACCCCATGGAGAGATGTTGGGTCGAATGAAACCCTTATCAAGGAGGTCTTCCAACTGATCCTTCAATTCCTTAAGCTCCATGGGAGCCATTCCATAGGAAGGAATAGAGATAGGATGCGTATCTGGAAGAAGATCTATTCCAAAGTCAATCTCCCACTCGAGAAGGACTTTGGGCAAATCTTCGAGGAGCACTTCAAGAAACTCATTCACAACAGGAACTGACTAGAAAGATGGGGTTTCGGACTCCATGTCCACAACCCAAACTATATGATAAACATAACCCTTAGAAATCATCTTTCTAGCCTTAAGATAAGATATGAAACCACCCTTCGAGGATAGAGGACTACCTTGCCACTCTAAGACAGGTTTATTTGGAAACTTGAAACTAACAACTCAAATATGACAATCGACTAAGGCATAACATGCATACAACCAATCCATACCAAGAATAATAACAAAATCAGTCATCTTTAACTCTACTAGATCCGCTGAAGTGACTCTATGAAGGACTGAGATAGGACAATTTCGGTAGATCCTTTTGGCTAGGACTGACTCACCAATAGGAGTAGAAACACAAAAGGGTTCTAAGAGCTGATCAAGACTTATCTCAAACTTGCAAGCCATATAAGGGGTCACAAAAGATAAGGAGTCACCCAGATCTAATAAAGTATACACATCGAGAGAGAAGACTTTTAACATACCAGTAACAATATCTAGTGAACTCTCCTGGTCCTGGCGAGAGGACATGGCATAAAGGCAATTCTGGCACTGAACACCAGAACTATAAGCAATGCCCTGCTGGGCCAGTTGACCTCCTGGGGATGCTAGAGCAGACTGAGTCCTACTACCTCCCTGTATCTTCTTAGTTGAAGGGCAATCCTTAATCTTGTGTCCAACCTGACCACATCCAAAGCATCCACCTAAACTGGCTAAACACTCACAAAGATTACTCTTACCACACTTGTTGCAAGAAGGGTAAGTGGTCCCCTTTGCAACACTCCCCAGCGAATAGAAACCATATCCTCTACCCGCCTGATCATTGTTGACACTCAATTTTGACCCTCCATAATTAAGTTAATTAATCAAGCTTCTTCAATTTTAACAATTTGAAATAATTATTTTACAAAATTAAAATATTTTCAATGCATTTTGGTCATTTTTGCAATAAAAGAAATATTTTTAAAATATATGTGTTATATGCAGAATTTCAATATTTATTTAAAAAATCATCTTTTATATGAAAACAAGTGTTTAAATTGAGTTAGTGTTCTATTTTATCAAAATCGGGTATGTTATAGTCTAATTAATATAATTAGTCTATTTTATAAAGTAATTATTTTACTTTGTTATGTTAAGAAGCTTGATTGGTTAATTAGATAATTAATTTATCTCAATTTCATTTCATTTGTGTCAATTTCAAATAATTTGAGTCAATTTGGTCACAATTTCAATTCAATTTGACTACAAGTTTAATACGATTTGGCCATTCATTAAATACAATTTCAGCACCCTTTTTGATCTAGGAAATTACATGGGGTATCCTCCAAAGTGAATGGTGTTCAATTATTGTCCCCCATAAAAAAAGTCTTTAAAGAATACCCTTTCTTCCATTTTATGTATATAACAAATACTTTTTTGCCCCTTTATACCACAACTCTCCATGTTCATTTGTCTCTCAACTTTTAATTTTTATTTTTCCTTTTTCTTTTATTATTTTTCTCAATTTTTTTTAATTCTCATTTTCTTTTTTCTCGACCTTTATTTTTTTGTTCTTTTTTTTCTTTTTTCTTTTTCTCTCAACCTTTATATTTTTGTTCTTTTTTTTCAACCTTTATTTCTCTCAACTTTTAATTTTTACTTTTCCTTTTTCGTTTATCTCTTTTTTTTTCTTTTTTCTCAATTTTTTTTAATTCTCATTTTCTTTTTTCTCAACCTTTATTTTTTTGTCTTTTTCTCTTTTTACTTTTTTTCTCAACCTTTATTTTTTTTCTCCTTTTTTCTTTATTTTTTAAAAAAATCTTTATTTTTTCCTTTTCTCTTTTTTTCTTAACCTCTATTATTTTTTGCTAATGAACAGAAAGTTGGATAATCCGCAAACAGGATTTTCTTTCTTTGATATCGAAGTAAACGGGCGTGTTTTGTTGTTTGGAAGTCCTTTGGAACAAGTCTTGCCTCTAAGGCAAAAGTTATAGAACATCTCATAAATCAAGACACAGTGATTTATTTTTTCTTTTTTCTTTTTCTCTCAACCTTTATATTTTTGTTCTTTTTTTCAACCTTTATTTCTCTCAACTTTTAATTTTTACTTTTCCTTTTTCGTTTATCTTTTTTTTTTTTTTTTTTTTTTTTTTTTTTTTTTTTTTTTTTCTTTTTTTCTCAACCTTTATTTTTTTTCTCTTTTTTCCTTTTTTCTCAACCTTTTTTTTTCTCCTTTTTTCTTTTTTTTTTAAAAAAAATCTTTATTTTTTCCTTTTCTCTTTTTTCTTAACCTCTATTATTTTTTGCTAATGAACAGAAAGTTGGATAATCCGCAAAGAGGATTTTCTTTCTTTGATATCGAAGTAAACGGGCGTGCTTTGTTGTTTGGAAGTCCTTTGGAACAAGTCTTGCCTCTAAGGCAAAAGTTATAGAACATCTCATAAATCAAGACACAATGAGGTAGTGTCAAGCCTTGCTCGTGGGGCATAACTTGTTGTTTGAAAATTTTTGAGCTAAGTCTTGCCTCTAAGGCAAGAGTTATAGAGTATCTCATAAATTAAGACACAATCAAGTAGTGTTAACTCTTGCCCATGGGGCGTAACTTATTTTTTGGGAGGCCCTTGGGCTAAGTCTTGCCTCTAAGGAAAATGTTATAGAGCATCTCATAGATCAAGACACAATGTGCTAGTGTCAACTCTTTCCTATGAGGCGTAACTTATTGTTCGAAAGTCTTTAAGCTAAGTCTTGCCTCTAAGGCAAGAGTTATAGAACATTTCATTAATCAAGACACAATGTGGTAGTGTCAACTCTTGCCCATGGGGCTAACTTGTTATTTGGAAGTCCTTGGGCTAAATCTTGCCTCTCAGGCAAGCGTTATAGAGTATCTCATATATCAAGCACAATGTGATAGTATCAACTCTTGCCCATGGGGCATAACTTGTTGTTTGAAAGTCCTTGGGCTAAGTCTTGTCTCTAAGGCAAGAGTTATAGAATATCTCATATATCAAGACACAATGAGGTAGTGTCAAGTCTTGCTCGTGGGGCATAACTTGTTGTTTGAAAATCCTTAAGCTAAGTCTTGCCTCTAAGACAAGAGTTATAGAGTATCTCATAAATTAATACATAATGAAGTAGTGTGAACTCTTGGCCATGGGGCGTAACTTATATTTTTTGAAAGGTCCTTGGGCTAAATCTTGCCTCTAAGACGAGTGTTATAAAGCATCTCATAAATCAAGGCACAATGTGCTAGTGTCAAGTCTTGCTCATTTTTGGGGAGGGGGTAATTTGTTGTTTGGAAGTCCTTGGGCTAGGTCTTGCCTCTAAAGCAAGAGTTATAGAACATCTCATAAAAAAAATAAAAAAATAAAGATTGAGAAAAATGATCCCAAAAAAAGTGAAAAGAAAAATAAAAAATCAAAGAGAAAAAGAGAAAAATAAAAAAATAGAAGTTGGGAGGAGAAAATAAAAAAAATAAAGATTGAGAAAAAAGAAAAAAAACGAAAAAAAAGACAAAACAAAAATAAACAAAAAAAAATAAAGGTTGAGAAAAAAAAAAGGAGAAAAAAAAATTGAGAGGAGAAAAGGAAAAGAATAAAAGAATGAGAAAAAAGAAAAAAAATGTAGAAGAAAAAATACAAAAAATAAAGGTTGAGAAAAAAGGAAAAAAAAGATAAAAGATATAATAAAAATCAAAGAAAAATAAAAAAGAGAAAAAGAAATAAATATAGAAGTTGAGAGACAAATAAATGGAGAGTTGTTTAAAAATATTTGAGGTATAGAGGGGCAAAAAGGTAGTTGTTCTATACATAAAAAATTGTTCTATACATAAAACAAAAGTAAGACTAGTTTTGTAAGACCATTCTTATAGGGG
The DNA here is from genome assembly GCA_003996215.1 of Jaltomata sinuosa. Taxonomy (NCBI): domain Eukaryota; kingdom Viridiplantae; phylum Streptophyta; class Magnoliopsida; order Solanales; family Solanaceae; genus Jaltomata; species Jaltomata sinuosa. The sequence continues at coordinate 246,588 of QJPP01002003.1, read as the reverse complement.
GCAAAAATACAAAATCACTCTCTTTAAAGGACATTTATGTAGTTGTCTCTTTTTGATCCCTCACTTACCAGCCAAAGACTTGGCCCATTCTCATTACTATAATCCCAGCCCAACAAACAACCCCAACCCGTCCCAAGTCCTTTCTCCTAATCCCCTACTCTTCTCTTCCTCACTCTTTCCAAGCAAACAATACGCTCAACAACTCCTAAACACCGCTCTCTCCGTCAAACCCAGCTCCAAAACGACGACAGAACTCCAGCAAAACGACCACCAAATCCTTGTTCATCGTTACCCATCCGTTAGTTTTCCCTTCGTCTCTATTTGTTGGTATGAAGGGTGAGCTGTTCATCTTCTAGAAGCACCCAGAAGCTCATAGGTGGCGTCCTCAACGTTCCCTTCCTAGAAACGCAACGAATTTCCCTCCTAATCGTTGGTGTGTGATCAAAATCGTACCTCCAGGTACAAACGTGTCTCAATCTGGAGAATTTTGGTTTTTGGGATTTCAAAATCCCTCAAAGTTCTATCCGAAAATCCCAAATATTTTCCCCCCATTAGAACCCTAATTCTCTCCTATATAAACCCCTTTTGTTTACTGTTGAGGGGGAGTTTTTGGGTAGCAAAAATCTTGGAGAGTCCTTTTCTCCGTTTTTGGGGAAACCTAAGAATTCAAGCTGAAACAAAGCTGAAAAATCTTTTAAGACTCTTAGTAGCTTGGATTTTAAGCCAAGAAATCAAGTTCTTTTTCCGGCGGTGTGGTGAAGCTTTTCGACAAGACTCGTTGTTCCAGTCCGCTGCTCGACAAAAGGTAACATTCTTCTTCCCTTATTTTCTTGCACTCACTTCTTTCTTTCAATTTTGGCAGATTACCTGGTGTGCTTAGAATCTGTGTTTTATGTCAAAATAATCATGTAGATTAGTAGTTAAATACTGTGTTGCTTACTATTCTTTGTGTATTTGAATTCTATCTAGCTTGTATATGACTTGTTGCGCGAATTTAGTTAGTAGTTTAAATCCTTTTCCCCTGAAGTAATCTCCTGTTTACAAGACAAGAATCAACATTCCCTTTGCTTGTCCATCTAATTTTCTTCATTGTTCAGTCACAAGCATGAGTTTATCTTGTCCATAATTCTCGTTCTATGTTGAAATCGTAAACTTTAAGGTTTTATATGTTAAGAGTTATGCTGGATTTCTATAGTATCAGTTGGTGGCAACTAAATCCCTAGGACATCTTGAATTGAGAAGACACATCCAAGTAAAGTTGTGTCTGTGTATTCAAAGATGGAGTGATAGGGTGGTTATTTCAAAGATTCAAACACCTCCCGTATCAGAAATGTAGTGGCTGAACCCTACTTTTTTTACGTGCTTGTCTGCTAGTTGATGAACATCTAAAGCTTCGAGTAATAAAGTGAACATGCTAAAATCAGTAGTTTTCCCTTTTTTATCGATAGTTTCATACCTCAAGAACCTTGGTAGTTGAATCAAATGTCAACTACAACAACAACAACAACATACCCAGTGTATTCCCACAGCGTGGGGTCTGGGGAGGGTAGAGTGTACGCAGTCCATACCACTACCTCAGAGGTGAGGTAGAGAGGCTGTTTCCGATAGACCCCCGGCTCAAGACAAAACAGTCTAAAAAAAGGCTAAAAAGGACGTAACAATGATACAGGATAAAAATACAAGATAAAACTACAAGAGGCGATAAGAAGTAATATGTAGTAACAAACAACAGACAGAAACAGAGCACTGCCACAAAATACTACCACGAGGAATCCAAGAACAAGAAACTATAAGCGTAACACTACGATTACTAGTCTGGACACACTTCTACCTACTAATCTTCTACCCTAATCCGCGTCCTCCACACCTTCCTATCTAGGGTCATGTCCTCGGTAAGCTGCAACTGCGCCATGTCCTATCGAATCACCTCTCCCCAATACTTTTTTGGTCTACCTCGTCCTCTCCTGTAACCATCCATAGCCAACCTCTCACACCTCCGCACTGGAGCATCCGTGCCTCTCCTCCTCACATGTCCGAACCATCTCAACCTCGCTTCCCGCATCTTATCTTCCACCGACGCCACACCCACCTTATCTCGGATATCCTCATTCCTAATCCTATCTCTCCTAGTAAACCCGCACATCCATCGCAACATCCTCATCTCCGCCACCTTCATCTTTTGAATATGGGAGTTCTTTACTGGCCAACACTCAACTCCATACAACAAAGCTGGTCGGACCACCACTCTGTAGAATTTGCCTTTAAGTTTAGTAGGCACCTTCTTATCGCACAAGACTCCAGATGCGAGCCTCCATTTCATCCACCCAACACCAATACGATGGGTGACATCCTCATCAATCTCTCCATTTCCTTGGATAATAGACCCAAGATACTTGAAACTCCCTTTCTTTTGGATGACCTATGTATCCAACTTCACTTCTACGTCATCATCCTGAGTCGCCTCACTGAACTTGCACTCCATATATTCAGTCTTGGTCCTGGTCAACCTAAACCCCTTCGACTCTAGGGTCTGTCTCCAAACCTCCAACTTAGCATTAACTCCTCCACGAGTCTCGTCCACCAAAACTACATCATCTGCAAATAACATGCACCATGGCACCTCACCTTGTATTTGCCGCGTCAATACATCCATTACCAAGGCAAATAGAAATGGGCTAAGGGTCGATCCCTGGTGCAACCCCATTAACACGGGAAAGTGCTCCGAATCTCCTCCCACAGTTCTAATGCGAGTCTTGGCCCCCTCATACATGTCCTTAATTGATCTGGTGTACGCCACGGGTACACCTCGAGCCTCCAAGCACCTCCAAAGGACCTCCCTAGGGATTTATCATACGCCTTTTCTAGATCGATGAACACCATGTGCAAGTCCTTCTTCCTTTCCCTGTACTGCTCCACCAGTCTTCTAAGGAGATGAATAGCTTCTGTAGTCGAGCGTCCTGGCATAAAGCCGAACTGGTTCTCTGAAATAGGCACGATCTGTCTCAACCTCAACTCCACCACCCTCTCCCAGACCTTCATAGTGTGGCTTAGCAATTTGATACCCCTATAGTTGTTGCAACTCTGAATATCGCCCTTGTTCTTGTACAAAGGAATCATCGTGCTCCATCTCCAAGCTTCAGGCATCTTTGCCGTTCTAAAAATACCATCAAATAACTCGGTTAGCCACTTCACACCTGTCTCACCCGAGCTCTTCCAAAAATCAACGGGAATCTCATCTGGCCCCGTCGCTCTACCCCTTCGCATCTTACGAATCGCAACCTTAACCTCTTCAACCTTTATACGGCTACAATAATCATAGTCACGACTCCTCTCTGAGTGTGCCAAATCTCCTAGCACAAAGCTTTTGTCCCCCTCTTCATTCAAGAGTCCATGGAAGTAAGACTGCCATCTCCTCCTAATGAGTACCTCATCTACTAGTATTTTGCTATCTTCGTCCTTGATGCACTTCACTTGGTCAAGGTCCTGAGTCCTCCTCTCTCTAGCCTTTGCTAACCTGTATAACTTCTTACCCCCACCTTTATCCTCTAAAGCCGCGTATAAGCTTTCAAAGACTGCCGTTTTAGCTGCCGTTACCGCTAACTTAGCCTCCTTCCTAGCAATCTTATACGCCTCCCTATTCCTTTGCCTCTCCTCCTCATCCTTACTCTCTACCAACTTCGCATATGACCCCTTTTTTGCCTCCACCTTTCCTTTTACTTCTCCATTCCACCACCAGTCCCCTCGATGCTTGCCAGAACGACCTCTCGAGACGCCCAACACCTCTCTAGCCGTCTCCCTTATGCAACTAGCGGTCGTATCCCACATATTATCAACATCCCCACTACTCCCCCAAGCCCCCCTAGTCAACAACTTCTCCCCTATTTCCAGTGCACTGGCCATAGTCAGTCTACCCCATTTAATCCTAGGTCGGTCATCCACAATCCACTTCTTTTTCTCCTTCTTGATCTCTAAATCCATCACTATGAGTCTATGTTGGGTCGAAAGATTCTCACTTGGGATAACCTTAAAGTCTTTACAAAGACCTTTATCACCTGTCCTAAGGAGCAAAAAGTCTATCTGAGTCTTGGCCACCGCACTACGGAAGGTAACCAAGTGCTCCTCCTTCTTCGGGAAACTAGAGTTAGTTACTCTCAACCCAAAGGCTCTAGCGAAATCCAAGAGTGCGGCACCCCCTTCATTCCTATCCCCGAAACCAAAGCCTCCATGCAAATCGTCATAACCCCTCGAAGGTGCCCCGATGTGCCCATTGAAGTCTCCTCCAATGAAAAGCTTCTCAGTATCAGGCAAACCTCCCACTACCTCATCCAAAACCTCCCAAAAGCGTTTCTTCTCCTCCTCATCTAAGCCCGCTTGTGGTGCGTACGCACTAATAATGTTCAAAGTAGACCCTCCAAGGACTAACTTAATTGTCATCAACCTATCGTTGACCCTCCTAACCTCCACCACTTGCTCTCTCAACTCCTCATCCACTAGGATACCTACCCCATTCCTATTCCTCACACCTCCTGAGTACCACAACTTATACCCATCTACCTCTCGCGCCTTAGTGCCCACCCATTTAGTCTCCTGGACACACGCTATGCTAATCCTCCTCTTCCTTAGAACCTTCACTAGCTCTATGGACTTTCCGGATAAAGTCCCTATATTCCAAGACCCTATTCTCAACCTAGATGCTCCCTTAACCCCCTTACCTCTCCTTCCCCTCACCCCCGCCCCCGGCCCCACCCCCGACCCTGCCCCCAAACCCGAGTGCGACCGATGACATGACCCTACTCGACCATCATTCACCAAAGCCACTAAAATGTGCGCTATAATCAAGGATAAACCAACTCCACCAACTACTCTATACTAGACAACTATATGACAAGAAAATCAAAATAAGGTACAAGAGACAGGAACTACACTACCAAACACGATATAGAGCCAATAATTTGCTTCCCGAATACACTACACGTCAAAATCAATATAAAATGTAAAAAACTAGACAGCGAGTGTTAAAGCAATGACAGAAATGTCAACCTAAATAGTCTATCAAGAATGCGATAAAAAACTGAGGACGAAAATAAAGCCTAGGGATAGAAGTCACCGGGGTCAAGCTGTGAGGAGAGAAGGATGGTCTACTGCTAAAGTGGTTGGATTCCGGCAAGATGAGGTGTCGAAATTGGTCGCTGGAATCTTCTTGTTCGCCGGAATCTTGGTGGTCGTCGGAAGCTCGGTGGACGCCAGAAATTGAGCCGGATCTGAGGTTGCAAAGGACCTGCAAGGAGAAGATACACAAGAAACACAAAGAAAAGAGAGAAAGAGAGCAAAGCAAGACTCGGACCTGACCGGAGTAGATCTAGCCGAAGCAGATCTGACCGGCAATGATCTGGATTCACGCGCCTCACCGGAGCTGCGACGGAGGTTCGTCGTGGCAGAGTGGTTTTAAAACAAATTCTAATATATGTAATCGGTAAACTGATCAGAAAACTGGTCGAAAAACCGATCGGAGACGAACAAAAGGAAATGATCGGTGACCGGCTAGCGCGAGTTTTGATGTTTCTTCTCCTTCTGATTCGTCGGCGATTTGAGGAAAAACAATATCCAGCACTGGCTTCTCCGCCAGCTGACGACTGTGAAACTTTCTCTTTCTGATGCCGGCGGATTCGGCGGCGAGTGATGGCGGTCGGCGGCGAGTGAATTTCACTCTGCTAATGTTTTTATATTCCTCTTTGTGTTTTGGTTCTTCATTGAATCAAATGTCAACTATTGAGTATAATAGCTAGAGACTGTTTCTTGATTAAGGATAAATTAGGCCAGATTTCTTGTAGTATCAAATGTTCTGTTAATGTGAGGACTCAGTCACAAATAGCCATACCAACTTCCTTATTTAAATTTTTCTGATTATATGAGTAATTTCCCTTCCAAATTCTCTTATTTGTTTGATAGAAACTAAATTTTAAGTGTTTCCAAATTTGGTGTTGGTTCAAGATTTGCCTTTAACTACAAATTGGCTAACTTAGTTGTATTATTTATATTAAGCTAAAGACTATTTGACTGTTTGTGCAAGTCGAATGGAGGCAGTATGTTTGTTTATTAGAGTCATGGTTGATAAGCTTAAGAGGTGCCAACTTTGATTCAATTCAGCTGATCGTATATTTTTAAGAGCTTAGGCAGTGACTTATCTCATTTCCCATTTCTCATTTCACGTGTTCAAGGATGACCTTCACTTGTTTGGTCTTAATGATCATTTATGTTTCAGAAAATCAGTAGTAGATGTTCAACTTTCAATATGTTGAATTAACATGGTTTTTGACAAGTTATTTGCATATTGTTTTCATTATTTCAGACATCAATATCTCTCCTACTAATTCCTATCCTTTTATCTTTTTTTTTTATGCATGAACTTACCCGAGATGAGTCCGAATGGACTCTCCATTCCCGTGCATAATTCTTCTTCGAGTTGACCTCTGCCATGTCATTGAAAGGGAAGCAAACATAAGGCCAAAGGCCTGAAAATGCAGCAGCTGTAGCAGCAGTCCAACAGGGCTGAAAAATATGATTTTTTGGGTGAAAATCCCAATTTCAACAGCGGCCGTAGCACGAGAAAGAGCTGAAATTTGAGGCTCAATTTTAATGCTCTTTTCTTTACTTGTATATTTATTTGCTTGTTAAACGCTAACATTTTTATAACTTAGATGAATCCTCGTGGAGTTATATTAATTTATTTTATCAAGTTTAGTTATCGTAAGAGAGTAACTTTAACACCTTTACCTCTTATTTGTCTAAGTGTAATTATTTAGGCAAACTTAAGCTACTTAGAATGACTTGAGAACTTTTTTAATGTTCTTTCATACTTATTAAGTAGACGTAATCCATGTTTAAGAAATTGAGTTAATCTTTTAACTCAATGGCTCAAATCGGATAAAATTGTTAAGTTGGAATTATTTTGAAACTTTAACCTTTAATTTATTTCGTCTTGGGAACAAATATTAATGTTAAGTAACAAATAAATTCTATTTGTTTTAAATAAGATTTTCAAATAACTTTAGATTTTTCTTAAAATAAGTTAAGATTTTCAAAATTAGTCAAATATTTTAAATCCGTCGGGATCACACTTTGTGGATTTTCGAAAGCGCCTAACACCTTCTTTCGAATTTGACTTGAACCCTTACCTAGACTCTGGTTTTAAATAAAAGGTTTTCTAAAAATACCTTTTTGAAATGGTTTCTTAATTTTTCCTAAAATTAAGTGGCGACTCTCTTTAAATTATTTTTCTAAAATAAAAACCAAAATAAATGAGTTTTTCGTCACGAAAGTTATGAAGTAGTTTTTGAATTATTCAAAAACGAACGTAACAATCATGATGAGGCCTGGGGGCCTGGGTAGGAGCACTAGCCGAAGAATGAACGCGCCCTGATAATTCTTCTGAAATTAAGAGCGATGTCCGCCTCTGGACTTCTGATGGACAAATCTTGAATTCTCTGATCTAACCCTGTTGTTCTCCCTTGCCTTTTCCCTCAACTCGTCTCCCTCAATCTGATGGGCATGAGTCATAAGTCGAGAAATATCCATGTCGCCCAAAAGCATCATGGACCTACACTCCTTCTTTACCAAATTCGATACTCCATAAACGTACTTACTCATCTCATTCCATAGGTCTGCCACTATGGAAGGAGCATACTAAGAAATATGGGTGAACTTCAATATGTAATCCTGAACTAACATAGAACCTTGCCTCAAATTCACGAACTCTTTGACCTTAGCTTGCCTCAACTCCCTCAGGAAGAACCGGTCAAGTAAAGCCCTCTCAAAGCATTCCCAAGTAATAGGGACCACATCCCTATCCCTAGCATCCCTCTATTGAGTGAACCAAAAATGAGCCACGTCCTTGAGTTGATATGAAGCTAGTTCAATACCATCAATACCAACCACTGTCATTACACCAAAGATGTTCTATACCTCATCCAAGAAATTTTGCGTATCCTTACCAACTTTTGAACCCCAGAACTCAGGTGGGTTCATGTGAATGAAATCTCAGACTCGGGCTACTACTCTACCTTGAGGGTGGACGGGGATAGGAGCCCGCTAATTGGCCTGAGCGGCCATAGTTTGATCTAGCATATGAATGGCATTTCTGAACTCTGCATTAGTGACCTCAGGGTTGGGAATTGGAGGGTCAACATTTCGAGCAGCTCTGCGAGGCATGGCATGATAAAGAGGCATAATCTAAAATGCACAAAGATTGGAGTAGAGGAATAATAGAGCTAAAATCTATCGCACGATATTGATCATGAGAGAAGTGAAGTTTTTCCTAAGACACCTTGTAGCTTAACTTTCATAAATGTGGTGCGCTTCACACACATGAAAGAGACTCTACTCGATGCGACTTTCAAACACCTTAAGACTCTTGAACCTGAGGCTCTGATACCAATTTTGTCATACTCTGAGACTACCCTCTAGGCATGACATGGGACCCGATACCACAAGTGCCCCAAGTTAACCCTTTGTCATAGCATACTTAGATATTCATAAGAAAATATAGCGGAAGCATAAATAGAGAGATAGGCAACCCAATCTATAAATGATAAAGTCAAGATGAAGCATAATCCGAAAAAAAGACCCGAATACTATCTATGTCTGAAAGCCTCTAAAGTGTCATAAAGAGTTGATGGGACAACACCCCAACTAACTCAGAATCCAAAGAAAGAACATAAAAGTAACTAGCATAGCTAAGGTCCCCGAATGATGAGGACTCACCAACCAAATCTGGACAACCGACAATGTCTAGCCACGAGCTGGAGGGAAGGAGCCTGAATCTGCATCATCAAGAGGATGCATCGCAGAATATGCATCAGTACTATAAGATGTACTGAGTATGTGAGATATGCATCAATGTAGTAACACGTACTTAAAACATAGTTAAAACTAAATTCATGCATAATAAGAGAAATCATAAGATATATCATAATTTAAGCATAAGGTAAGAGATAACATAACATAAGACTTAAAAACATTCATACAAGATTTTCTCTTAACCGACATAAATCATAATGAGCTAAATAGAGTCCAGTGTCATACACCTGCACCAAAAAAGGTTATCCTAACCGGCCAAGGTTAGAACCTTATCTATCAGGATCCTGTCATAAGTCACAGAGGGCAACCTATGGTGGCAACGTATTTTTGGGACTTAAAGGGTACACTAAATCCTAGTCCAACTTGGTGCTAAATATTACTCCCAAAACATACATATAGCTCAACTTATACTTATGACATATGTAATGCCAAATCTGTTTGAAAAGCATAAAGACATATCTAATGTCATGCAATTCAAGATCATAAGTCTTAAAGCTTAGCATAGCCATAATTCCAAAACATACTTTTTTTTCTAAATTCATAACTTTAAGAATTAGGCATGCAATTTCATAAATACATAAGGTCATATTATCTAAACATGCTAATTTTCACTTGAAAATATGCAATTCATTGGAATCATGCTAGAAATCATCTTTAATGCATGGGCTTTTGAAATCAATTAAGAAACCTCAAATAAATCATAGATAAGTAATGAGAAACCATGAATTGATGCTTCAAAAGAAGACCTATAACTTTTCCCCAATTTGAGTAAGAACCCTAATTTCACCATTTCATAAATCAAAGTAAAACATGGGGTTTTGGAAATAAGGGTGAAGGAAATTCCTTATTAAATACCCACATACCTTATTGAAGCTTTCTTGATCTTAAGATGAAAAGAAATGGAGGCTTGAACTTGGAGCTTGAGACGTGGAGCTTGAAGGAGTTATTTTCCTATTTTGGTAGATGAATGAGGAGTAGTGAATGACTTAGGCTAATAGGAGTAGAAACCCTACTAAAAGTGGCCAAAACAACCTCACTTAAGAGTTAAAAGGGTGGGTAATTATAGAAATACCTCTGGAATTTAATTAGAGAAAAACTGTTAAAAACCTCAGCTTCAGGTTCCACGAGTATTTACCACGGACCATAGAAGTAACCACGGATCATGGATTGGAGTCGTGGTTTCTAAGCAAAAATTTAGGCTGCGGATGAGTTTCTACAATTCAACAGGATGACCCATAGAAACTTCTACAGTTTGTAAAACCCACTCGTGGTTTCTGGGAAAATTGGCAACCCTCAGTCTGAGTTCCACGAGTTGGTTTCACAACTCGTGGAATCATCCATGGGCCGTGAAACTGACTTATGGTTCTCAGACCCGAGGATGACTTGCAGGACTGGTTTCACCGGTCACTTCCATGACTCGTGGTTCTATCCACAGCTCGTGAACTTGACTCGTGATTCCTAGAAGTTTCAATTTTTTTAGAATTTCTAAGTTTAAAAGATGAATCAAATTCCAGGGTGTTACCCCTTGATGGTCTGCATGGTGTTTATGCTTTTCTAGATATCACGGAGGCCTAGGCGGCCCAAATAGGACTTATGTGCTACTTAGTTATTGCATTATATGAACTGTTGGGAGTAGCTATTTTCTTTCTAGAGCTGTTGATAGGGGCCTTGCCGGCTGAGGACTAGTTTTTAAGCTAAGATATACTTGTTTGTTTTTTTGATTTCGTGACTGGTAGTTTGCCAATAATGTAGTTGTCCAGCAAGGGTTGGCTCAAGTATAAGTTAGTGTTAGGTGCTATTTACATACCTAAGTTGGGGCGTGGTATTCAAAACATATAGATGGTAGACCCATATTTGAGTACTTCAGGTACATTATTGTATTATATATGTTCTTGCATTCTTTACTATGATTTCACACACATTATACTCATTCAAGCATGAATATCCCAAAGGGGGTAATGATGTAACACCACACCTGTTTGAACATTGGATAACTCATACTTTTGGGATGAGACTAAGAGCTTAATATGTTAGAGAGGATATTTTATGAGGTATTTTAATTGCACAATAATTGTATGTTAATTTTTGAAGTCAAGAAAGTTGCAAAATTAAAGTCGGGGAAAGTTATTGTAAATTTCGTTAAGAAATTATTTGAAAATTTGGTCAAATGTCTCAAAGATTTTCTCCTAATATATAAAAATTTAGAAGGCTCCCAAGATACCAAATCAAAAGTTTACGAGTTTAGTTTCCAAATCACTAAACCGTTCATCCATACATCTTCAGAATATAGAGATATTCGCGTTTTTGTAAGACTGTAAAAGCAGGCACATCTAGGCAAGTCCCCCTAGCCCCTATGTCACTGGTGCTATATAAAATCTTTGTTCCTTCATTCTGATTCCATAGAATTGGATTAAAAACCCAGAAAAAAATCAGAGAATAATCTCATAAGTCCTCCATGGAAGTTGGTGCTTTCAATTCAAAAGTTTAACGGAAGTGGCTTTATCATGAGCTCATTGTTGTGGTATTGTTTTCTAGTTGATTTTGGATTCATTTGTTGCTACTGAAAAGGGTTAGTTCATGGAGTGTATATTTATCAAGTGTTACCATCCGATTATTAGAATGTAAGAGTCTTAAATCCTCGACTCATTCTTAATTTGACCTTTAGAAGTAATTTCGAGGAGGAACTTATTATTATCGGCATGTTTGTAATATTTTCTTGCCATATATTATTACAGATCATGGTAGGTTCTTATAATAGCTTGTTTAGATTGGAATTGCAAAGCTTTTTGTTTAGGTAATCTTTCTCCTGCGGCCCTCCTTTGCAATTCCATGCTCTAGTATCATTTTATAGATTTCTAAGTCATGAAGTAGTATTTTGGATACCGCGGCTCCGAGCAGCCCCTTTGTCTTATTTAGTTGGATTATTATTATATATTGATGGTGTTACGGTGTTGGAGGAACTAGGGGGTTGGTAAGACTCTTATCAGGGTCGCGTACGACGGTTGTTAGATTAAACAGTATGAAATATGCCTTGTTATATTTCTCTGGAAGCTCGCTGCTCTTGTGAGATGTCAATTGCTTCTTGTCCTTGTCATTAGCTCTTGGTTTAGTAGAGATTATGATGGAATTTATTGAGTTAAACTGGGCTGGTCATAGTGATGACCTTAACGCTTTATCAATTGTCTATGGCTCATTCTTGCAGCCTTGTTGATTCTAGCAATTGTTGCATTACAATAGGTTGGTAGAGCTTCATAGATACACCTTTAAATATTTGATTGAAAGTTATGTTAAGGCTATTCCCTTCTTTCGACATGTTTTCTTAAATCTTAGGAGCAATACAATAAGATTGTTATCATTGATGTACTCGTAGCAGTGATTATTGGTTGTTGGCTGCTCGAGTTGTTATATTCCTCCCTAGTCGGTATTCTTATTCTGTTAGTAGTTGCCCTATGTTAGACAAGGCTTAGAGACTATTCATATAGGTTTCTTATAGCTAAATTGCTTGCCGTCGAGCTATTGGATTTTTGTTGTTGCTCTCGGGGCTAGTGTGATTAGCTTTAGAAATGTGACTTTTGCCTACGGGGCTATGTACAACTTGCCTAAAGGGATATTGAGATAAGTGGGAGACTACGGGTTATTCTAATCACCTTCGTGGCTAATATGAAGTCAATGGGATATTATGGTTACCTACAGGGTTATATTGAGGCCTGTTCACATACGGGCTACTCGATTGCATAAAAGGGCTACATATTGATGCCTATGGGGCTATGTTGATTTCTAAGAGGGTTTTCACATGCCTATGGGGGTATATCGATGCCTAAGAGGGATATAGGAAGCCTATGGGGCTAGTAGAAGATAGTGATTACCTCCGAGGCTATATAAAGAATGACTAAAGGGGCTATTATAAAATACAACGTGCCTAATAAGCTACTAGACATAGTAATGGCCTTTGGGACTATGTATAAAGTGCTTGTAGGGCTATTAAGATGTAAGGACTGCCTATGGTTCTAGAGGACTACTGATAGGGGTATATAGACTAAATTAGCACCTTCTGGGCATAAGAGGGCCTGTCGATGTGGTCTTGTTTATTGTTTGTACCTATCGAGCTTATGGGGGCTCGGTTAGGTTATCGTTTGATTATTATTAGAATGTCATGATCTAAGAGCAGGTAGGTACACTCGGTTATTATAATGACCCTCTAGGTCATTTTCTTTGTATTCATGCTTTTCCTACATTTTGAGCTTTCCTATAGCGACTATAGGTCATTTATGACTTATTAGGACTGATGGTTTGATTCTTTGGCAGTTCATTTGTATTTTAAGCCCATTTCCCTATTTTGAAACTCTTAAAGCTAGAAGAGTTGACTTTGGTAAACATTCCAAGAAGACGACCTCGAATAGAAATTCTGTCAGCGCTGTTAGCTATGGAACATTGACTTTGGGCTAGACGACCCTTTGGTTTGGGTCTCGAAGCTTCCAGACTCATTTTGGGCTATCGAGTTTCTTTTGGCTAAAAGTTGGTTTTGGGCATGGGGCCTATTTTTCATGGAAATGATATTCATTGGAGATTTTGTCGATTCCATTGAGTCCAGATTGCTGTTTCTAGTAGGGTAGCATATCTAGTTTGTGTTCTCGAGGGTCAAAATAAATTCCGAGGGTGTGGTTAGAGAGTTTAGAGTTGAGTCTGGTAGCTGGTTTTGTTGTATCTGTAATGGGTATGGCAGTAGTTCCTTGGCCGCATCTGCGCAGTTGCCCCTTCACTCAAATGCCACACCTACGATGCAAGGTGATGTCAGCAGGGTATCAACCCTGTGCTTCCTTCCCTCCCCCTCCGGTGCTGCTCCTGTGGCTTGCATACCGCACCTATGAAGTTGGAAGGTCCTATTGACCTCCACTCATGCAGTTTTCTCTCCTCTACGATGATGCCGCACCTGCATCAATATGACCGCAGGTGCGTCAATCGCTGGCAGTTTCTTAATGAAGTTCTTCTTCATTTACTTCACTCCAACAAACTATTTCCTCCATTGTTGAACTCGCCCAATTAGAAGAATCACCAATTCTGGTCATTTTCGCAATTGTTTGAGGTAAAACTCGTTTCCCCTTGTTTTATCTTGTATCTAGTGCTTTATTTTTGCATTTTGTTCTTTAATTGGAATCCTAACTTGCATGATCCTCCTTCCCTTTTAGGACATGTTTTCGGATCATTTGGGGTTCGAATTCTCTTCCAACTTTGCCCAAACTTGGGGCATGCACCCCGTAACTTGTTGGGAGCATATTTTTGAATTTCATTTTCTATTTCGTTAAACGGGCCCCGGGGTCATTTTTGGACTCAATTTCTGGCCCGAAATTTTGTATAGCAATATGGGTGTCATTTTTCTTGTCTTGACACTTAGTTTATGTTTTTGATAGCGTGGCAACATTCTGAGGATATCTAGAAGGGAAAGGCACATAATTGACAGTTTGTGTATGTTAGGGTAGGTTTTAGGTTAGAATTAGGCTTAAATCTTGTTTTCTGCTTATTTTGGCCATTTTCGGGACTATAGAGTAGTACTATCATGCTTACCCTTAGCTTAGGAGCTTGTAGCTTTTTTTCGGCTAGCCTAGAATCCCTAGAGTAGTTTAAGGAGGTTTTAGAGGTAGAGTAGGGTCCTTGGTTTGTTTTCATATTAAAGTTCTATTTTCTGCCTTTATTTACTGTTATTGTGTAACTATGGGCCCGAGGCCATAGCATGGGCTGGACGGAGTTCCAAGTAAGTACCCTATTTGGAGGGCACCCTTTCCCTATCTTATATATATATTCCTGCATTTACTTGGGTGGCGATCATGAACTTTGCACATATCTGGGTTTTTCTAAGAAAGAATGGTTGGTTTTTGAGTTAAAAAGAGGTTTTTTGCTGTTACTATGCATCTCGAACTTCAAAAAGGATTTGTACTACCTTACTGCTGATTTCAGATTTAAAAATTATACGCCTCCCTTTTACTGATTTGAGCTTCATGGAGGGCATTTTTACTTAGTGTACGTCTGATGTATGATTTTGGACTCATGTTTACTTATTGCATGTTCGATGTAAGATTCTGGAATCATGTTTACTTTTTGCACGTCTAATGTAAGATTTCAGACTCATTTGCATCGACCTCATATTGCATCACATCCATCTCATGCTATACCGTATTGTATGTTGATTGATTCTGCTTGAAATGCCTGATTTCCTCATCATTATTATCTTCACCATCTGGTAGATTACAACTCTTTTTGTTGATAACTAGATCTAGGTGGATCCCTGTAGTTAGCTTAGTTTCATGTATCCTATAATATATATATTATCTTTCTGAGCTTGATCGGCCTATGATGCCTACTGAGTACCCCGTGTATTGGTACTCATACTACACTCTGCATATTTTTCTAATGCAACACCTAGTACGAGCCACCCTCAGTGACTATCCTCTCTCATTCATGGCCAGCTGTTGTATGGATCATGGTGAGCTCCTGGCATTTGGAGTCTTTTACTGCTTTCCATCTACTCTTCTGCCTATATTTTGTATTTTGTATAGAAAGTATATGTTTTATAGAATTATTCCGTACTTTAGACGCTCTTGTACCGGTGAAACCAGGTCTGGGTTTGGTTCTTGCATACTTTTGTCTTCCTGGTCACTTTAGGGCCTTTTTTGTATATTTTGTACTGTTGGTATGTATCTATATTATTGGCCCCTATTTTATTATGTTTTTCTCTTTCTCTTCCTATATTTAATTGCTTAGTTAAATTATCGTATTCTTGGGTTGGCTTGCCTACTGGAGGATTTTAGTAGGTGTCATCATGGCCCAATTTTGGGCCATGATAGAGTGATATCAGAGCTCTAGGTTCACTGGTCTTACCAGTACAAGAGCAAAGTGTCCAGTAGAGTCTCTTGGATAAGTATGGTGATGTTCATATCCTATCTGCGAGAGGCCATAGGACATTCTTAGGAAAGATTCCTCATTGTTTGATTCCTTATCATGCATCCTTGACTCTATCAACTTCTAAAATATTTGTTGTTTACTCATTCTCAGATGGTTCAGATGAGATCAATGGAAGGTGAGGATGAGGCCCTTGCGCCTACAGTTAGAGACCCAACTAGGGGATGTGGTAGAGGTCAACCCAGAGGTTGAGGTAGGGGATGGGCTATGATGCCAGCTTAGGCTCAGTCAAGGTTACCGTCGCCAGAGTCAGATGTTGAGATTGAGGATATGTAGTATGAGCCGGAGGGTGTTGGTCCAGCCATCCCCCAATATGTTTTGTGGCTATGCCAGTTCTTTAGGACACATTGTTTTATGATGATGTTAAAAGATACTCTTCCTAAGAAGGTGGTAACGATTGCCAAGCAAAACAATAAGTACCCAATGAATGTCTGGGTTGAATCGACGGAGATTTGTACAATGACTTGCCACTAAGTGTAAAAAATTAATTCACTAAAGTAAGCAAGTTGTTCAAACAAGTGAATGAAAATTGGGGGAAATGGTTTGGGAATTTCTGATTCAAGTTGTAACAACTTAACGACGTAAACACAAGAGTTTTAATCAAGAGAGGAAGCCTATGGGTGTGCTTATGATGGGGTCATACAATAGGATAGGGGTTGATTATTCAAGTAAATTTTCAACTATTAGCATGGGTAGCTATGGTTTAAGCTATACTTATTAGTTTTTCAACCTACTAAATATGTTTATTATGGTTTATTTCAAGTCCCATAGTTGGACAATAAACCAACCAAATTAGCTTAGGTGAATCAAACTATTTTTAGATTTGACTGTTAGATGGGAATTTCCTATATCAAGCTATTTCTAGCGTCAATTTATGGAAGAAATCTCAAATCCCCACTATTGAAATCTTATCCAATTTATGAACTTGTTTTTCAAGCAAACACACATTAGTAAGCTAAATCAATATTTGCAACCATCAATTTTATAATTAAAACATGAAGAATTCAATAGATCCACACATAATAATTAATTATAAATACAAATAATCAATACCCATTCTCAAATTCAAACACCCATCATACACACACCCCTAGAATTGAGTTTAGCTACTTATAGTGAAGGAATAAGAGAAGATACTAATCGAGTTTTTCAAAATTCTGTTCATTCTTCAATAGCCAAATTCAAAATCCAAGCTCAATGTTAACAATGGTTTTTTTCACTCTAGAAAAGAATAAGAAAAAGAAGAAAATTGTACTCTATCAACTATTCTACCTGGGAATTGAAAAACCTGCAGTATATCATTTGCACAGGTCCCAAATTTTTTTTTGGAACCTTCCTAATTATGTCACACACATTTCGATGCTTTCCAATTAGGAGGCCACTGCGATCGTGCAACAAAACCAAATTTATAAACCCAACGGATGTCGGGGTCGTATCCAAGGGACTTGACTTAGCCAACTAGAGATTGTATGAGTTGATTTCAAGGGGAGAGTAATTTCTTAAACAAAAAAACAAGTAAAAATATTGGGGGAATTGGAAATGTTGTCACTACTAACACAATTCAACAATAAGCAATAAAACTAAACATGGGTGTACCAAGTGATTTAGAAGACTAGGGATGCATATCCGATGGTACATTAGCTATAGGATGGGGTAATCATTAATTCACTTCTACTCTCACCTATTGACATGAATAACATTGGTCATAGGTGTGGAATGCTATCTTACGATCGACATCCACATTTTCGATGATTTCGGTTAAAACATCATCAGTGTGATAAACAATAAACCAATATTAGCTTGGGAAGGTCATCCTATTCCTAGTTCAGACCCTTAAATGGGAGATTCCTGCGATTAGAGCTATTCCTAGCCTCCAATCTAGATGGATTCCCAAGTACCCACTAGCAATTTCACATCCACAACTATGAAATTCTCTCCCGAGCAATCACATAGCTAAGTAATGTAAATTAATATTTGCAACCACCAATTTTAGGATTAAAACTTGCTGAAATTACCAGACCCTTGTCAAATAAGCAATTATAAAGGTGAATTAACAACACCCACACCCGTTAGCTAAGCACCCATCATCAATACACCGCTAGATAAGAGAATTTAGCCACTCATAGTAGGAGAAGAAGAGATACCATCTGGGTAAGTCAAATTAGCATACTTTATAGCTGAATCTCAAGTTCTAGAATCAAATTAGGCACACAAATTGTTAACCAAGAGAGTTGGATTGAAACCCTCTTCTCAATGGAGGTGGAAAATTGTTTACAAAGCAAGAACTATCTCTAAAGCTCAGGTATGAAGTATTGTATAAACAAATTGGGCCTAAAATGGCCATTTATATGTTCCCAAGTCGTCACATAAATTTAGGACAAGTTTGCCCTTTCAGGAGGTGTGCGGTGTGACATGTGGTTCGCACATCGCAATGTGCACATCGCACACCTACTTTAACTCGATTAATGACTTCAGCTGAAATTGTGGGCTTCGTGTGAAGGTGGTGCATTTCGCACCACGGGATGTGCGTGTCGCACAACGACCGCACTTCTTTGCAGAATCTTCAGCAACTTTGAAAGCTTCATGCGGAGATGGTGCGAACCGCACCTCGGCGTGTGCGTGTCGCACAACCACCACATCTTATGACAGATTCTTCAGCTTTTCTCAACTCCTCACACTTAGCTCCTTTTTGGCTCTTTTTGGGTCCATATCCTTGTTCTTCATCTTCTATCAAAAGTACATGCATAGACATCAATAAAGGCTATAAGAACCTCTAAGTCAATTCAAAACATAGAAATAATTCATGGATATAGGCTCAATAAGTTGGTAGATTACCGACTTATCAAACCCCCAAACTTGAACTATTGCTTGTCCTCAAGCAAGATACTCACAAAGCAAGGAATGAATTATTCGAAGGCTCAATCAAGGCACAAAAGACTACTCTACACTAAAAATTTAAGAAAAATAAACAAAAAAAAGACTCAAACAAATGAATCAACTACTATGCTCATTTCAATTTGGACCACCACAAACTCAAGGCAATTGATCATTTCAAAAGGACATCATTTATCATTTAAAATCAAGGGAATTTTCCATTTAAAACAAGACATTTAAGCTGCTCAAGTCATTGGCATGGACCGTCAAGGTTTGCCTCTAGATTTGACACACAACTTGTCTCATTCATTCCCCTAAATTGAAATAGAGACTCTATGCTTCAATTCGAGTGCATGATGCCACTCACCACAAGAGAGAATCCCACTCACAATAATTCAATTCTCAAAACACGGGATTATAAGAGAACCAAGAAAACTCTCACTCTCTCAAGGAAGTTCAAGTGCATACCTGTCGAACCATAGGCTTGCCCTTCATGTAGATCGCCACTAATATAGGGTAGCCAAGCTCAGATTCACCAAAGACTTACGGGGTACGATGTTGGCTAGGGCTAAGTTGAGGACATCATTTGGTTCAAGTGACTACACCTCCCTAATGCTCTTTTTTATCATTTCGAACACCGCTCACATTTTTCCATTTCAACTTCACCTTATTCCTCCCTCGCACAACCCAATATTTCTTCTTTTTAACTCATGATCATTCATACCTTATATCACCTTCACTGGTAGCACCAATTTTTGCTTTTCAATTTGCTCATTGGATTGATATTTTGGAGCAATTTTCAATTTGAAATTAAGTTGCTACCTTGAACTTGAAGTTCACTTTCTTTCTTCTCCTCATTTAATCATATGCACCCCCAAACTTAGGCATTTGCCTATGTTGTCTTTTATTCCCCCCCAAACTTAGGCGTTTAGCCTACTTTTCATTTTCAAGCTATTAGGAAGGATGGGTGCCAAAATAAAGGTTCCAAAAAGGTCAAGGTGTTGACAAGGTGCCAAAGAATGGTCACAAGCTCAAAGGGGTTCACTAGGATTTGATGTCATTGGGAAGTCATTTGGGTGAAGTGGCTTATCAAAAAGGGCCTACGGTCATCTTCCAAGCTCAGTTACACCTAGATTTTTTCCTTGAATCACATTGAGGGAAAATTCTAGACGACACTTATGCACAAGAATCAAGGTACAACCTCACCACACAAGGCATCATGCCACAAGACTTCATTCACTAGTCCCACAATCAATTGGGGCAAATGACTTTTGACAAGCTATTCCGAGTTCATTACATACTCGTTTGTGAGTCAATCAAGCCAAAGCGAGAGTGTGCAAGTCATGACAAGAGAATAATTTTCCTCAAAAATTCATTTCCCTTCTTCCTTTCATTTTCAAAAATAAATTGCCATGAATTTTTTTTCGGTGGGCCCATTTCGAGACAAGCACTTACTGACTCAATTCTACACTAAAACTTGGCATTTTCCCTTAAGAACGTCGCCTCTCAATCTATCATATGGAAACACCAACCCAGTTTGACAGACAAAAACAAAAGAAAAGAGAAAGAGAATAATCAAAACTTTTGCTCCTTGGGAAAGAACCGTAGTATTAAGAATACCCTTGGATTTTATTTCTACACTACTATTAACAAGGCGATGTGAGCACCCCTCAACCAAAATCAAACATTGTCCCCAATGATATAAGCGACAAGAGATAGTAGACTCCCTGAACTGAGGTGCGAAAGGCACTACAGGTGATGCGGCCGCACTCTAATTGCATAATCAAGGTGGTCAAGTTCGATCCTTATTATGTTTGTTGCTGGTGCGACTAATGTGTGACTAATGTGCAACACACACTTGAGATCATGCGGTCCGCATTGAAAGCGCATGATGGCAAAGATTTCTAGGGGAAATTGTTAATTTTCTTGGATGAAGTGCGAAATGAGTGTGCAACGCGCACAACTGATCCTGCGATCGCACACCAATCGCACAAGATAATGCTTGATTTTCCAGCTATTCTGTTAAGCTCATGCAATCTGATGTGCGATGTGCACTTGCTGAGGTGCGATCGCATGGAGCCTCGCATTATCTGACCATTTCTCCCCATCTTTTAGCTTTAATCCCAACTACAAGGCTAACAAAGACAACATACAAAATAAAACCAGAAAGTAAAAAAAATATACAGAAGGAAAAAGAGCTTGGGTTGCCTCCCAAGAAGTTCTTGGTTTAATGTCATGGCTCAACGATAGTACTCCTAATCAAGGTTCTTCCAAGAAAATGTCCTCGACACATGCAACTTCACCCGGAATGCCCAAATACTTCTTCACTCGCTGCCCATTGACCTTGAAACCCAAGCCATCCTTATTTTCCAATTCTATAGCTCCATTTACGAAGACTTGAAGCAGTTTGAAAGGACCCAACCATTTGGCCTTAGTTATCCAGAAAAGAGCCAAAACCTCGAGTTGAACAATAGTACCCAATCTCCCAACTGAAACTATCGCCTTAAGATTTGTTGATCATGGTAGTGCTTCATCCGGGCTTTGTAGATAGAGGCACTTTCGTACGCCCACATCTGAAACTCATCTATTTCATTTATGTCTTCTATTCTAGTACGAGCGGCTTTTTACCATTCTAGGTTCAACTTTTTCAAGGCCCACATAGCTTTGTGTTCTAATTCAACCAGGAGATGACAATCCTATCCAAAAACTAGTTGATAGGGGGACATTCCAATCGGGGTCTTATAAGCTGTCCTATATGCCCATAGTGCATCATCCAACTTCCATGATGAATCCATTTGGTAAACATTTACTGACTTTGAGAGGATGGACTTAATCTCCCTGTTGAACACCTCAACTTGCCTGCTCATTTGTGGATGGTAAGGAGTGGACACTTTGTGTTTGATACCATAATTTTCAAGTAGTGCGCTGAACAACTTATTCCAAAAGCTCGATCCTCCATCGCTAATGATGGCATGAGGTGTGCCAAAACTTGCAAAGATATGCTTCTTGAGGAAAGCAGTCACACTTCTCCCCTCATTCTTTGGTAAAGTCACCGCTTTGACCCACTTGGACACGTAATCCACAACCACTAGAATATAGGTGTTCCTATGTAAGCTCATGAAAGGTCCCATGAAATTGATACCCCATACATCAAACAATTATACCTCCAAGATAGGTAATAGTAGAAGCTCGTGTCACCGAGATATGCCTCCTCCGCATTGACACTTGTCACACTTCTTTACTAAATCATGAGCATCTTGGAACATCGTGGGCTAATAGAACCCACTTTGCAATACTTTAGAGGCCGTAAGCATACCCCCGTGGTGTCCTCCAACAGGGGATGAATGACATGCTCTAAGAATGGGTAACATTTCAATTTCTGGAACATACCTTCTTATCATCCCATCAGCACAAATCCAGAACAAGTAGGGCTCATCCCAATAATATTTCCGAACATCGTGTAGGAATTTCTTTTTCTTATTAGAGTTCAATCCCTCCGGAAGTAGATCACTTGCCAAGTAATTGGCAAAATCAGCAAACCATGGTGTCAAGTCATGAGATGTAGCCAAAATTCGCTCATCCGGGAATGAGTCATTAATTTCAAGCTCCCCCACCGGCCTTCCTTATTCCTCCAAATGGGATAGGTGGAATGGGATATGTGGTCAGCCACCTGATTCTCACACCTTCTTCGATCCTTCACTTCAAAATCAAACTCTTGCAGAAGTAACACCCACTGAATTAATATTGGTTTGGCATCCTTTTTAGTCATCAAGTACCTTATAGCAGCATGATCAGTGTGCACCACCACTTTAGTTCCCAAGAGATATGCGCAAAATTTCTCAAAATCAAACACCACAGCCAATAATTCATGTTCCATAACTGTGTAATTTGTTTGTGCTGTGTTTAAAGTTTTGATTGCATAATAGATCGTGTGAAAAAGCTTCTCTTTTTGCTGACCAAGCACTTCCCCTAGAGCTACGCCACTGGCATCACACATGAGCTTAAAAGGCTTTGACCAATCCGGGGCAATGATAACCGGGGTGGAGGTGAGCTTCTCTTTCAAGGTGAGGAAAGCCGTCATGCATTTATCATCAAAGTCAAATTTTTCCTCCTTTTCTAAAAGCTTACACAGAGGGTGAGCCACGTTTGAGAAGTCCTTCATGAATCGCTGATAGAATCCAGCGTGCTCGAGAAAACTCTGGATGCCTTTCATAGTTTTTGGAGGAGGTAGCTTCGAGATAACCTCAATCTTTGCCTGATCAACCTCAAGCCCTTTTTCTGAGATCTTGTACCCTAAAACTATCCCTTCTTTTACCATGAAGTGACATTTTCCCTAATTTAACACCAAATTCATTTTCTCACACCTTTTAAGGACCTCCTCTAGGTGCTCCAAACAATCATTAAACTCATCCCCACCACCGAAAAGTCATCCATGAAGATCTCCATTATATCCTCCACCATATCTGAGAATATCAACATCATACACCTTTGGAAAGTGGACGGAGCATTGCAAAGTCCAAAGGGCATTCTTTTGAATGCAAAGGTGCCATACAGGCATGTGAAAGTGGTCTTTTCCTAGTCCTCTTGGGAAATTGAAATTTGGTTGTACCCTGAATAGCCATCTAGAAAGCAATAGAATCCACGGCCCGCTAACCGATCTAACATTTGATCCATGAAAGGAAGAGGGAAGTTGTCTTTTTCCGTCCAAGAATTAAATTTTCTATAGTCCATGCACACTCTCCAACTGGTCACGGGTTTGAGGGAAATCATCTCATCTTTCTCATTTGGCACCAGTGTAATTCCTCCATTTTTTAGAACACATTGCACAAGGCTAACCCATGTGCTATCCTATATGGGAAAGACTACCCCTGTATCCAACCACTTGATGATTTCTTTCTTTACCACCTCTTGCATAAGTGGGTTGAGTCTTCATTGGTGCTCAATCGAAGGGATACTTTCTTCATGGAGATTTATTTTATGGGTGCATATTCCCGGAGGTATACCTTTGATATCCGCAAGGGTCCACCCTATAGCGCTGATATGCTTCTTCAACACATTAAGAAAATCTTTCACTTGCTTGTTGCTTAGCTTGTTGGAAATAATGACCGGAAGGGTCTCGTTGGCACCTAAGTATGCATACTTCAAATGGGAGGGCAATGGTTTGAAGTTAGGAGGTTCAATGATGGAGGGTTTAGATGGTGGAGTTTCCCTGTTCTTGAGGTTGAGATCAAGCTTCTTTGGTGGATGAGAGTAGGATCCCATGCCCACCAATGCACAACAAACTTCGTCGAATTCCTCCGTACCCTCACCATCATGATTCAATAGTATGACTTCTAAGACTTCATCAATAAATCCTTCTCACATGTACAAATGGACACTTTCTTTGATTGTTTCAATTGTGAAAACCGCTTGAAGGTCACTTGGTTTCCTCATAGATCTACTCACGTCAAAAGTGGCTTCCTCATCATTCAATGCAAACTTTAATTCCCCCGAGTTCATTTTACTCAAGGCGTGCCCCATTTTTAGGATAGGACGTCCCAAGATGATGGGTATTTCAAAGCTCCCCTTACAATCGAGTACCACAAAGTCCGTAGGATACACCATTTGCCCCACTTTGATCAAAATGTTACAACCGATTCCAACTGGATGCCTCGTTGATTGGTCTGCCATGCCAAACTCCAAACATGTGCTAGCGGGCTGCCCCAATTCCATGCGTTTGAAAGTGGCTAACGACATTAAGTTGATGCTTGATTTTTCATCACACACTAGTCTAGCAGACTCCTTTCTAATCACAAACTGTGTGCACACCTGGCATCACCATTTCATTGGAGAAATTTCCCGCAAGAATCTTACTACTAAATTGAGATAATTGAATTATCCCCACCTCTTCTAAATTGCAAGTAGTGCATAACTCTTTCACGAATGTGGCATACTCGAGCATTTTGTTAGAAGTGGAACTCAGCGACGTGTTTATGGTGATTCTTTTCCATGAAGACTAAAAATCATTCGGACTCTCGTCCATTTTTTTTGCAAAAGTCATTGAGGGAATGGAGGCGGACAAGTAGGGAATGGTTTAAGAGATTTATCCTCCTTGCTCTCACGTTGAACAACCTTGGGTACACTATATCCCCGAATTTGATTTTTCTGAGGCTTGATTATCATTGGCATTTCATCATCCTCTTGGTCTAGAGAGCTCTTAGCACCACTACTCCTCTCTTCATCCTTGGATTTCCTATATTTGAATTGGGAATTGAGCCAACACATTCTCTTTTCAAGACGTTCAATGGACACTGAATGCAATTGAATAGTTTGGGAAAGACTTTCAAGGCTGTGGCTCAACTCCTCGATGACTCCGTAGGTTGCCCCTACTTTTTCTAGCACCTGTACAAGCATACTCTCTATTCTAGAGTCTTCATGTGGTTCATTCTGACCTTGATTCTCATGATCGCACCTGTCCACAATGTGAGGGCTATCATGGAAACCCACCTTGTCGTCAGCAGTGTATACTTCATCACTACCTTCATTCGAACTCACACCATCTTCTACAATCTTCATACCCTCAATGGCACCAATGGTGTTAATTATTTCTAGCCGCTCGTTAGAGACACTCTTTACCATGAATTCAAGGAGAGTGGAAGTGATTGATAACTCTCTAGCTCTCCGAACTTCATATTTTAACCAATCCTCTATCTATTTAGCAGAGGTAGCAGCCATTACTCCCTCGGCCCCCAAAAATCCAACTTAAAAAGGTCTAGCAAAGTATCAAGGTCAAGAGCAAGTGGGTTGAGTGAGAAGTACCAATCTTTATGCTTGAATGATGTGTGACTACAAGTCCACCACAAACAACAAACAAAAGTAAAAGAAAATAAATACTCTCAATTTGACTTCAAAACAACAATAAAAAATTAGCTAACACTCAAGTCCCCAGCAATGGCGCCATTTTTGATGAACGCTCAAATCATGCTCTCCAATTAGGAGGCCATGGTGATCGTGCAACAAAACCAAATTTATAAACCCAACGGATGTCTGGGTCGTACCCAAGGGACTTGACTTAGCCAACTAGAGATTGTATGAGTTGATTTCAAGGTGAGAGTAATTGCTTAAACAAAAAAACAAGTAAAAAGATTGGGGGAATTGGGAAAGTTGTCACTACTAACACAATTCAACAATAAGCAATAAAACTAAAGATGGGTGTACTAAGTGATTTAGAAGACTAGGGATGCATATCCGATGGGACATTAGCTATAGGATGGGGTAATCATTAATTCACTTCTACTCTCACCTATTGACATGAATAGCGTTGGTCATAGGTGTGGAATGCTATCTTCCAATCAACATACACATTTGTGACGATTTTGGTTAGAACATTATCAGTGTGATAAACAATCAACCAACATTAGCTTGGGGAGGTCATCCTATTCCTATCTCAGAACCTTAATGGGAGATTCCTGCGATTAGTGCTATTCCTAGCCTCCAATTTAGATGGATTCCCAAGTACCCACTAGCAATTTCACATCCACAACTATGAAATTCTCTCCCGAGCAATCACATAGCTAAGTAATGTAATAATGTTTGCAACCACCAATTTTAGGATTAAAACTTGGTGAAATTACTAGACCCATGTCAAATAAGCAATTATAAAGGTGAATTAACAACACCCACACCCGTTAGCTATGCACCCATCATCAATACACCCCTAGAAAAGAGAATTTAGCCACTCATAGTAGGAGAAGAAGAGATACCATCTGGGTAAGTCAAATTCCCATCCATTATAGTTGAATCTCAAGTTCTAGAATCAAATTAGGCACACAAATTGTTAACCAAGAGAGTTGGATTGAAACCCTCTTCTCAATGGAGGTGGAAAATTGTTTACAAAGCAATAACTATCTCTAAAACTCAGGTCTGAAGTATTGTATATACAAATTGGTCCTAAAATGGCCTTTTATATGTTCCCAAGTCATCACATAAATTTAGTACAAGTTTGCCCTTTCAAGAGGTGTGCGGTGCGATGTGCGATTTGCACGTCGCAATGTGCACGTCGCACACCTACTTCAACTCGACCAGTGACTTCAACTAAAATTGTGGGCTTCATGCGAAGGTGGTGCATTTTGCACCATAGGATGTGCGCATTGCACATCGACCACACTCCTTCGCAGAATCTTCAGAAAATTTGGCAGCTTCATGTGGAAGAGGTGCGAACTGCACCTCGGCATGTGCATGTTGCACAACCACCGCATCTCATGGCAGATTCTTCATTTTTTCTCAACTCCTCACACTTAGCTTCTTTTTGGCTCTTTTTGGGTCCATATCCTTGTTCTTTATCTTCTATCAAAAGTACCTGCATAAACATCAATAAAGGCTATAAGAACCTCTAAATTAGTTCAAAACATAGGAATAATTGATGGACATAGGCTCAATAAGTTGGTAGATTACTGACTTATCAGCATATCTATGCAATTTCTTGTTCTTCTGATTATCTTTGCACTTTGGCTACCATTTTTAGCTCCTTGGTTCAAATCTTTTTCTTTCTTCAATAAATCAAGAGTGCGTGCATACCTATACTATATTAAAAGTGTGAAAAACATTATAATTTGATTTGAACTTTTTGTCCTTCATTGAAAGGTCATCCAATAGACAAAATTGTCTCTTCTTATATTTCTCAAATAAAATTCTAATTATACATAAACACTAATATATATTTTTAATGACCCTTTCGATCATTTATGCATTTTTGACTTTCTTATACTATTAGATCTTGCCTGTAGTAGCCCCAAGTACTTTATGGCTTGCTAGGACCGGTAGTTTAGTGTCCGAGCCATTTATTTGGTCTTTTTGGTCGTTTCTTGTTTTGTAGCTTTAGACTTTGGAAATCATTGAATTTGGTCAACATTCTTGGTAAACATGCTGGGAATCGAATTTTGACAGTTTTGTTAGCTCCATAGCATGGACTTTGGTCTAGTTGGACCTTTGGTCGGGATCTGGGAGCTTTTTAGCTAGGAATTCTCTCTCATTCTGTGTTTTCAGGCCTGTTGGGCTTGCTTAGTTTACTTTGGTCAACATTCAGAGAAGACAGCCTCATATGGAAATTACGTCAGAACTGTTAGCTCCGAAATGTCAAGTTTGGGTTAGAGAAGTGGTTGGTTTGGGTCCCGGGTGAGCTGGGCTCATTTTAGATATTTAGGTTGTCTTAGCTAGTGTTGGCTTGGGTCAACATTCCTTCGAAACAATCTCGTATGGAAATTTCATCGATTTTGTTAAGTCTGAAACATCATTTCCACTCAAGTTTCACCTTTGGTTTGTGTGTATAGGGTTCCAATTGTGCCTGAAATATCTCGTAGAAGTTTTCATTTTTACTGGTTTTCTGCAACAGAAGATGTTCAGTGCCAATAACACTCAAGCAGCGCGATCGCGCTAGTTATTTTCCCTTCAGCGCGATCGCGCCAAGGCAACGCGATTGTGCTGGTCTGTGATCCTCCCTTCACCGCGATCACACCTCTTTAGCGTGATAGTGCTGGCCTGCACCCAAGCTTATAAATTTCTCTTCCTTGATTTTTCCAGCCTTTATTTCATAAATTCCCTAACTCCAAATAAGTTTCCAGTCTCTAGAAATTGCTCCAAGATAGTTCTAAGCTTTGGGGAATTCTCCAAGTTGGCTAATCACCTTGCTCCCATGTCATTTTGGTAAGCTTCTTCTTCACAAATTTGCTTCCTCTCCATAAGTAAACTCCATGGATGACTTTCTTGAAAGCTTAGGGAATATTCTTGATTGTAGCTGCTTGTTCTTAGTTGCATGCTTGTGGGTTTGGAGAATTCATTTTTGGGCATATTTCATCTCATTGTGGTAAGCAAATTCTCCATTTTATATCCGGTTTTCGTTATTAAATTCCATCCTTAATTCTTCACTTGAGGGGGCTGTTTTGAGCTCTTTCTCTTGGACAAACTCCCTCAAATTCTGAGTATGCACTCTCAGACTTGTTGTGATTATCGTGTTTCTTTACGTTTCTAATATCGAGTTGTGGGCTCGTGGGCTCGCTTTTGACCCGAATTTCAACTCGGCTACACTTATAGCATTATGGGTATCGTTGGACTTATCTTGTTGTGTAGATTATTCTTGTGACAATGCTCTCACAAGTTGGAGCTTCTCAGAGCAGTTCGAGCCTGGAAAATGTTTTTCCCACAACTAGTCATCGGACGACAGGTAGGTTATGACTTTCCCAACCTAGAATTTATGTATATAGGCTATAACTGCATTAATTAGATTCCTTAGGTTGGTTTTCTAGGTTGGTGCCCCCAGACCTTGTCCACCTTTTTCATCCATTTATTTCTTGCGTTGGTTGTAGCATTCATGTAGTATTGCTATTTCATCCTTGTGGCCTCGTATGGCCTTTGTTTATGACTCTGAACCATAGACGGTGGGATATTTGAGAATCGCCATGAGCCCCAGACATCGTGACCTTACTTTAGGCTAATTATCTGTATTGTAGAGCTGTTTGTGCCTGTGCAGGGACGATAGGAATATTTGTGAGCCATTTTGGGCTACTCTATTTGTGAGCATATCATGCATGAAAAAGGTTTTACCTATATGTTTTACTACTGATTTGGCTTCGAGCCTACTATAAATGATTTTCTAAACTTTGTATGGCCTCGAGGGCCCATTTTCAGTAAATAATTTTGAAAGGGTTCTGTAACTGGCTTTTATGAAACCTCTTGGAGAAAATAGGATATTACGGTGATTTGATTACCAATTTTCACATATACTAGGCTTGGCTGTGCCAGAGTTCTAGGCTTGATTACTTACTGTGTTACACTCGGATACGCTCCGGGCACCCTTTTAAAGGGTTACTGAGACTTGATTACTGATATAGACCCGAATACACTTTGGGCACCCTTCATAGGGTTTTTGAGATTACTACTACTAATTTAGACCCAGATCGAATCCAAGCATGCACTATGAGGTTCTGATTATTGAGCTATATTTTGAGTTTCGTGTTTAGTATGTGGTCTATGAGTAGAACTCCATAGACCCTACCATCCTAGACCCCAAGCTACAAGCTGAGGGTTCCAGGAGGAGGGGTGTATGGCATAGCAAAGGTACTCGAGAGAATTCCTTCCATAAATCTTGCCTCTATTGAGCCTTTGGGGCACAGGAGGGGGTAACATACGGCACTACGATCACACTTGGTTCTAAATTCATCATATCATATCATCATGCATATTTCACTCAGATTCCACCCTTGTTTGTTGTGTGTTAAGTATATGTTCGGATTGTATGGGCGACCAGAGGTTTTGCTTTCACTTGATCATATTCCTCGATTGTATGGGATGTCTTTGGGATTGTAGGTAGATTATATTACTCCTATCACTTTTTAGAGCTTATTGGGGCATTCGGTTTTGGGTGGATTAGCAGTTGTTAGCCTATTGAGGCTCCGATTATTGGACTTTGATTATTGAGGGGCTAGTGAGTCCTGAATTATTGGGGCACTATTGTGTGGTCTTCTAAGCGGATTGTGGGTTATGGACCTATTCTTTATCATGATTTTAAGTGGTAACTCTCGGTTCTTGTGGCTTAGTTACTCCATCTTAGGGTTGTACTTGTGAGGTTGATCTCCGTTTATGCTTATCTTGAAGTTGGATTTGTAATATGATTTTGTTATGTATATGGATTCCATCTTGAGTATGTTAAAATGCTTCTTTTCTTTCCTTTTTTATGTGAGGCTATCGGTGTACCACCGTGTTTCCAAACTCTCTCTTTATGTATACTGTTGTTGCAAGGATCTGAGGTGCGTTCTCCTTTGTTTCACCTGTGTTTCTGTGTATGTATAGCTTCTGTGCTAGCATTGTATGTTTAACTCTTGGTTGACTATTCTCCGTGCTAGTTCCGTTTTTTTTTCTCTATTGCTTCAGTGACTGTTTTCTTGCTATCTGCTACTTACTACTTTTATATCTTATATGCGCTCAGTCGGCCGATGATGCCTACTAGGTACCCGCTGCTTACCGATTGGTGCTCATAATATACTTCTGCATATTTATGGTAAATATATTAGTTGAGCTTTCACCATCGATCGCGTTAGAGACTCATGCAATTTTTGGATATTCGAGACTAGGGTGAGCGCCTGACGATCGGGGCTTGACCACATCTCATCTTTTGTACTGTTACTCTTTGTATATTCGAAGACAGTTGTACTTATCATTTTGTTACTTCTAACACTTGTATTCTATTAAAAGCTTCTATACTATCGATACCAAGTCTTGGGATTGGTGTAGTCCTCTTGTATGTATATATATTTGGGTTTTCAACTTGGAATTCTCTCTCGCTCTATGTTTTCAGGGTAGTTGAGATTGCTTGGTTGACTTTGGTCAACATTCAGAGAAGACGACCTCAGATGGAAATTTTGTCAGCACTTTTAGCTCTGAAATGTCGAGTTTGGGTTAGATAGGTGGTTTGTTTGGGTCTCGGGTGAGCTGGGCTCATTTTGGATTGTTTAGTTGGTCTTAGCTACTCCAAAACAACCCCATATGGAAGTTTTGTCTATTTTATTGAGGCCGTAACGTCGTTTCCACTCAAATTTCACCTTTTGTTTGTATGTATCAGGTTCCGATTGTACCCGGAACATCTAGTAGAAGTTTTCATTTTTGGTGGTTTTCTGCAGCAGAAGATTGTTCAGCGCCAATGGCACCCGGGAAGTGCGATCGCGCTAGTAATTTTTCCTTCAGTGCAATTGCGCCAAGGCAGTGCGATTGCACTGGTCTGTGATCCTCAATTCAACGTGATCGCGCTCCTTTAGAGCGATAGCGCTGGCCTGCGCCCAGGCCTATAAATTTCTCTTCCTTAATTTTTCCAGCCTTTGTTTCATAATTTTCCCAAATCCAAATCAGTTTCCACTCTCTAGAAATTTCTCCAGGATAGTTCTAAGCTTTGCGGAATTCTTCAAGTTGGCTAATCACCTTGCTCCCTCATCATTTTGGTAAGCTTATTCTTCCCCAATTTGCTTCTTCTCCATAAGTAAACTCCATGGATGACTTTCTTGAAAGCTTGGGGAATATTCTTGATTGTAGCTGCTCGTTCTTGGTTGCATGCTCGTGGGTTCGGAGAATTCATTTTTTGGCATATTTCGTCTCATCGTGGTAAGCAAATTCTTTATTTTATATTTGGTTTTCTTTCTTAAATTCCATTCTTAATTCTTCACTTAAGCGGGCTATTTTGACCCCTTTTTCTTGGCTAAACTCTCTCAAATTCTGAGCATGGACTCTTGGGCTTGTTGTGATTATCATATTTGTTTCCATTGTTGTGGGCCCACGGGCTCACTTTTGACCCAAATTTCAACCCGGCTATACTTGTAGAATTATAGGTATCGTTGGACTTATCTTGATACATAAATTATTATTGTGATTGTATTCTCGTGAATTGGAGCTTCTCGGAGCAGTTTAAGCCTGGACGATGCTGTTCCCGCAATTAGTCATCAACAGCATATAGGCTATGGCTTTCCCTACCTACACTTTGTGTATATAGGTTATAACTGCATTAATTAGCTTCCTTGGGTTGGATTTCTAAGTTGGTACCCCAAGACCTTGTCCGCCTTTTTCGTCCATTTATTTCTTGCGTTGGTTGTAGTATTCGTGTAGTGTTTCTATTTCACCTTTTTGTCCTCATGTAGCCTTTGTTTATGACTCTAGACCATAGATAGATTGTGACCTTACTTTAGGCTGGTTATCTGTGATGTAGAGTTGCTTGTGCTTGTGCAGGGCCGATAGGAATGTTTGTGAACCATTTTGGGCTACTCTATTATTTGCGAGCATATCATGCATGAAAAAGGTTTTCCCTACATGTTTTACTACTGATTTGGCTTTGGGCCTACTATAAATGATTTTCTATACTTTGCATGGCCCTGAGGGCGCATTTTCGATAAATAATTTTAAAAGGGTTCTGTAACTGTCTTTTATGAAACCTCTTGGAGAAAAGAGGATATTACGATGATTTGATTACCAGTTTTCACATATACTAGGCTCAGCTGTGCCAAAGTGCTAGACTTGATTTCCTACTGTTTTAGACCTGGAGATGCTCCGGGCACCCTTTTAGAGGGTCACTGAGACTTGATTACAGAATTAAACCCGGATACATTTCGGGCACCCTTCAGGGGTTTTTTGAGATTACAACTACTAATTTTGACCCAGATCGAATGTGAGCATGCACTACGAGGTTCCAATTATTGAGCTATATTTTGAGTTTCGTGTTTAGTATGTGGTCTACGAGTAGACCTCCATGGATCTTACCATTCCTGGACCCCAAGCTACAAGTTGAGGGTGCTAGGAGGAGGGGTGTATGGCGTAGAAGAGGTACTCAGGAGAATTCCTTCCATGGATTCTGCCTCTATTGGGCTATTGGGGCATCAGAGGGGGTAACATACGGCATTGCAATAACACTTAGTTCCTGTTTCATCATATCAGATAATCATGCATATTTTACTCGGATTCCACCATTGTGTGTTGTGTGTTTAGTGTACGCTCCAATTGTATGGGCGGTCGAAGGGTTTGTTTTCACTTGATTACGTTCCTCAGTTGTATGGGTGGCCGTTGGGACTGTATGTAGATTATATTACTTCTGTTGCTTTTTAGAGCTTATTGGGGCATCTAGTTCTTGGTGGATTAGCGGTTGTTAGCCTGTTAAGGCTCCGATTATTGGACTTTGATTATTGAGGGGCTAGTGAGTCCTGTATTATTAGGGCATTATTGTGTGGTCTTCTGAGCGGATTATGGGTTCTGGCCCTAATCTTTATCATGATTTTGAGTGGTAACTCTCGGTTCTTGTGGCTTAGTTACTCTATCTTAGGGTTGTACTTGTGAGGTTGATCTCCGTCTATGCTTATCTTAAAGTTGGATTTGTAATATGATTTCATTATGTATGTTGATTCCATCTTAAATATGTTAAAATGCTTCCTTTCATTCCCTTTTTACTTGATGTTACTGGTATACCGCGATGTTTCCAAACTCTCTCTTTATATATACTGTTGTTGAAAGGATCCCAGGTGCGTTCTCTTGTCTTTCACCTGTATTTCTGTGTATGTACATATTCTGTGCTAGCATTGTATTTTTAACTCTTGGTTGACTATTCTCCATGCTAGTTCCATGTGCTTTTTTCTATTGCTTCGGTGACTGTTTTCTTACTATCTTCTACTTACTATTTTTATATCTTATATGTGCTCAGTCTACCGATGATGCCTACTGGGTACCTGTTGCTTAGCAATTGGTGCTCATACTATACTTCTGCATCTTTCTGGTGCATATATTTGTTGAGCTTTCACCGTTGATCACGTTAGAGACTCGTGAATCTTTTGGATATTCGAGACTAGGGTGAGCGCCTGACGGTCGGGGCTTTACCACATCTCATCTTTTGTACTGTTACTCTTTGTATAATGAAGAGATAGTTGTACTTATCATTTTTTTACTTCTAGCACTTGTATTTTATTAGAAGCTTCTGTACTATCGATACCAAGTCTTGGGGTTGGTGTAGTCCTCATGTATGTATATATATTTGGGTTTTTTCCTTTCTCATTGTCTATCTTTATATTCTGCTTTCGCTTATTTTTACTTATCATGCGTATTGGTTAGGTAGTAGCCCATTCCTAACCATTTTCCGCTACGGGATTTGGTTCGCCTACTGGGGGGTTGTAGGTGCCATCATGACCTGAGAAATCAAGTTGTGACATCTTGATATCAGAGACAGGTTCATGGGTTTTTTTTGGTACAGAAGCAAGTGTCTAAGTAGAGTCTCGCGGATTGGTACGATGACATATGTATCTTATCTGCGGGAGGCTACAGAGAATTGTCAGGAACAGTTTTATCCTCTTGGCTCCTTATCGTGTGTTCCTGGATCTATTGACTTTTAAACTTCAGTTGTTTCATTCCTTCTCAGATACCTAAGACAAGTTTGACAATGGGTGATGTCGAGGCTTCTGTGCCTTTTGCTTCGGTGCTTCCGTTAGCACCAGGACTTCAGAGTGAGAGTTTAACATAAAAAATAGGAGGTGTGGGGTAGCCAAGCTTTTGATTGGATACATAACTACCCTAGTTCTTTAGGACACCATGGTTAGGACTCTGAGTCCTTCGGTAAGTGTTTTAGTACTCGGTTCTTTGAGTGGTGCTTTAGTTAGGGTTGAGCTTCCAGTTCTTCAGTAGGGTTGTATGTCAGTGTTGGACTATGAGGTGAGATTTTACAAGATGGTTAGGCGTACTGCCAGGACTGTGCCTTCAGAGGTTGATAGGGTTTAGAGCTTTGTTGGAGGTTTGATTTCACCGCTCTGTTTGGCTATCGAGTATATATGGTTACATTTGGGACGACCTTTCTTCAGGTAGGGGATCATGCTTGGGCTATTGAGGGTTTACGCTGTGAGGCTTATAGAGGTAATGCTAAGAAATGTCATCGCCAGGATAGTTCTCGAGGGTTTCAGACTCGAGATAGAGGGTCCTCCACTAGAAATAGGTTCCATTGCTTCTTATCTACTCGGCCAGTTTCAGTTACTCCAAAGGTTTTAGAGGGTGGAGGTATAGGGCATATCGAGCAGAGTGGATTTGGTATGGGTCAGATTCTTTGAAGTTCGCTTCTAGGTTGTGTAGGCTGTGGTGGACGATTAGGTTTAGTGAGATCTCCTTGCCCGAATGTATCTATTGGGATTTACTTTCAATGCAGTGAGCGTGGGCACTTTGCTAGGGACTGTCCCATGATCCCACCTTTCAGTCAGCAGGGCCAGTAGGTGTTATCTCCCAGGGCTCCAGTACTATCGGCTAGAGGTGGAGTGCAGGGTAGTAAGGGTGGTCTCCAGGCAACTAGAGGTAGTGTGAAGGGTTGTAGGGGTGGTCCTCAGATGGTTAGAGGTGGCTTTCAGCCAGGTGGTTCAAGTATCCGTCAAGAGTCGACATGTATTGTGCATCAGGGCAAGTCTTCCTTGGGTTGCTATGGTTGTGGAGTGGTTGGTCACTATCTTAGAGACTGTCCCCAGTGCGGGATGGTTTTATCCCTCAACTTTGAGTACCCAATCCAAAGTTAGATCCCATCAGTCCGATGCCCCTCCTGGTGGGCCAGAGGTAGCGGTTCCTGATATCGTTGCTCCAGGTAAGGCTTTTGTTACCTTCAATTTGTTATAGTACTATTGCATTGTGATTCTATCCGTTTTATCGTATATTTGCTTATATTCCTACATGCTACTGGTTTAGTTGTTTGACTACTTGAGTTGTAGTGTTTACGCGTGTATTTTCTTAGTAGATTGTTCTTTAGTAGTGGATGGGGTTGAATTATCCTTGTGAGGTGTTTACCTGGAGTTGTGGCTCGTGGGTAGTCCTTGTTAGTCTTTTTTCTTGTTGATTCTATTTTACTATTTTGTTGTGGCTCTAGACTTGTGTTGAGTCTCCCCTATTGAACGGTCCTAGATGGTTGTTGCCTAGGCTGTTGTCTAGCATTTGCTAGAAGCCCTTGTGTTAGTTTGGTGTTACCGGTGGTTGTGCTGGAGTTTGAGCTTCTGTCTTAAGTTGAGGGGTATTGGTTATGCTAGCATGTATTGATTGGTTTGGTTTCCCAGGTGTTTAAAGTCGACCTTCTTTGTTGGGTTGGTTTGGGGAGATTGGCAGGCATGCAGGTTGTTCCCATGGTTTCTTCTGTTTCTTGCCCATTTGGGCTGTCTTCTTGTCTTTCCCCAATTCCAATTTGTATGAATTTTGATCGTAGTCCTTTGGGTGATCTTTTGATTGCAGTATTGTGGTTGAGTTTTGGCTTTGGCATTTTTTTGGCTAAGTGTTAACTATAGCCTCGTAGTTGAGTTGTATTCGTAGTAGTTTGGGTGAGTTGGGCATCCGACCCATTCTTCTCCTGCCTTATTGAGTTTTGACAATATAGATGTGGGAGATAAGGGAATGGCTCAAGATTTTATTTGAGAAGAAGTTTGTAAGGTTCAGTATATGCTAAGGAAAGGTTTTATTTAGTTGGGAAAGGAGAGAGATGACTCCTTGTT
Source organism: Jaltomata sinuosa (assembly GCA_003996215.1). Lineage (NCBI taxonomy): Eukaryota > Viridiplantae > Streptophyta > Magnoliopsida > Solanales > Solanaceae > Jaltomata > Jaltomata sinuosa. Next base: position 209,905 of record QJPP01002003.1, on the reverse strand, counting down.
CGTGCTTATGTTTTTTAGTAAGTTGACCGAGGTGATGACTGAGAGTTGCTTTGGGTTGTGTGTTAGTGACTTGATTTGAGAGACTACAGATTGCAGTGGCTTTTCCTTCAATTGGTTCAAGGTTTCTGTAGCATCTACAGATTGGGCAACTTGTATCTTTAGAGCCTAGTAGGCTTCAGTTCCTAAATGTTCATTGGGCTTACTCAGGTGTTCAATAGAGGCATTGATTGGCAATTGAAGTTGGGTTTCAAAATTTAGGGTTGTCTAGTTACATCAGATGGTTCGTGAAGGCTTCTCTTTATTTGCAGCATCCTTGTCCGAAAGGCAGTGGGTGCGGGCAACTTAGCTCCCGTATTTCCATTTCTGAGTGGTAGTTGGTCTTGGACATCCAATCCTTGGCTAACCATTGGGTTAGGCTAGGCATTGCAGATCTTAATGGTGTTCTTGGCAAGAATGAGTTCCATTCTACCTTGGTTGAACAGATTCAGTAGCATAATTTTGAGAATCAATAGTGGTGTATTGTACGTTATCAGGTTGTGCAGGTTAAGACTAGCGAGGATATTTTTGGGTCCTAATGGTACTTTGAGACTGATGATCGCCCTTATTTGTCGAAGGGTTTGAAAGCTTATTTAGTTGATTCTTCAAGGGTTGTCATTTATGTGGGGTTCTAGTGTTGGTTAGACTCATCCAGTATGGACTAGAAGTTTGACATGGTTGTATGTTTTAGAGTTGGTAGTTTGTGTGCCGATGAAGTTGAATGGTTGATTCAAGATAGAGCGGTGAGTTGATGGGTTATGCAAATTTCTATAGCTGGATGGCGAACTTGGACTTTAGACATCCTTTTCCTTTGTGCACGAGGTGTTTGACTTGATATTTTCGACACGATGGACTTCTTTTTGAGGTAAGGTTAGTAAGGCGATGTTAACTCTGAATGGTGTTCGAGTATTGGGAGTAGCATCGGTACTTCTTAGAGTTTGGAGCTTAGTGATGGGTACAAATTTCATGGTAGGCTTACCATACTCCTTGCAGGGCCTTGGCTTTTATTTGGGGTCTTTTGGGCATGTTGCGCTAGTTCATTCGCTTCGAGTTGATTCAGACTTGGCACGGTTCAGCGAGGTTGAGTTCGTTCTACAGAGTAGAAATTTCTCCGTTAGCTCAGGGTGTTCATATATGCCTTTCGTAACCCTGGTGTGAAAGCTTCAGTTGGGTTCAGATGGGTTGCTTAGTTGGGTTTAGTTATCGAGTTGATGTTAGCAAAAGTGTTCATTCATTGGTTGATGGTCAGTCAGGACAGGTAACTCTAGTTTTGGAGGATATGCTACGGGTTGTTATCTTGGATGGCAAGGGCTAATAAGTTATAGCTTGGTTTGGAAGAAGTTTGGGTAAAAACAGGTGACTTCGTTTGTGGTGGAGTATAAGCAGAAACTATGGACCTCTGGGATGAAAGTTGATATTTTGAGAGTGGCCCGAGTGTTTGACTTATATGAAGTTTCATAATTATGGTGCAATAGGATTTAGGTCAGAATAAAGGGTTTTGCATTCAGTGGGTTCATGAGTTAGAGTTTTGGGTTGATGGCTTTTCTGGTAGACTTAGTTGCGGTTTCGAGGATTTGAGTTTTGTGTGTTAATCACCTTGGTTCTTTGGTTACGGTGTTGTGTCAGTGCTTTCTGGTTGGAATTCTTGAGGTTTAGTTTAGGTTGGCAGACCTTTGGAGTTTGGAGTTTAAGTTTGGAATCTATTAGCTAGTAAGGGGTTTAGGCTTGGTTGTTTTCTTTGGTTCGGTTCTATTGGGTGCCATCCGGTCGAGGAGGCTACCCGGGTTGTCTGAGAGAGTAGTGCAGGCTTTGTATCCACTATTCTTAAATCTCTAGTGCTTCCTTATTTCCTGACTTTTACGGATGAAAGTCTTTTTAGTAGTGGATGATGTAATAACCCTTCCAATTATTTACACATTTTTGCCTTTCTTGTACTGTTAGAGCTTGCCTATTGAGGCTCCAAGTCATTTATGGCTTGCTGGGACCGGTAGTTCGGTGCCTTGGACATTTGTTTGGTCGTTTTGTTCGTTCATTGCTTTAGAGCTGTAGACTTTGGAAATCATTGACTTCAGTCAACATTCTTGGTAAACATGCTCAGAATCAAATTTTGACAGTTTCGTTAGCTCCAGAGTGTAGAGTTTGGTCAGGATCCGGGATCTTTTTAGCTTTGAATTCTCTCTCGTTCTGCATTTTCAGGCTAGTTGAGCTTGCTTGGTTGACTTTGGTCAACATTCAGAGAAGACGGTGTCGGATGGAAATTCCGTCAGCAATGTTAGCTCTGAAATGTTGAGTTTGCGTTAGATAGGTGGTTTGTTCGGGTCTCGGGTGAGCTGGGCTCATTTTGGATGTTCAGTTAGTCTTAGCTAATGTTGACTTTGGTCAACATTCCTCCAAAACAACCTCATATAGAAGTTTTGTCCATTTCGTTGAGTCCGGAATGTCGTTTCCACTCAAGTTGCACCTTTGGTTTGTGTGTATCAGGTTCCGATTTTGCCCGGAACATCTAGTAAAAGTTTTCATTTTTGCTGGTTTTCTACAGCAGAAGATTGTTCAGCGCCCGGGCAGCGTGATCGCGCTAGTAATTTTCCCTTCAATGCAATCGAGCCAAGGCAGTGCGATTGCACTGGTCTGTGATCCTCCCTTCAGCGCGATCGCGCTGGCCTGAGGCCAGGCCTATAAATTTATCTTCCTTCATTTTTCCATCCTTTGTTTCATAATTTTCCAAATCCAAATCAATCTCCACTCTCTAGAAATTTCTCCAAGATAGTTCTAAGCTTTGGGGAATTCTTCAAGTTGGCTAATCACCTTGCTCCCTCATCATTTTGGTAAGCTTCTTCTTCCCCAATTTTCTTCTTCTCTATAAGTAAACTCCATGGATGACTTTCTTGAAAGCTTGGGGAATATTCTTGATTGTAGCTGCTCGTTCTTGGTTGCATGCTCGTGGGTTCGGAGAATTCATTTTTTGTCATATTTCATCTCATCGTGGTAAGCAAATTCTTTATTTTATATCTGGTTTTCTTTCTTAAATTCCATTCTTAAATCTTCACTGGATCGGGCTATTTTGACCCGTTTCTCTTGGCCAAACTCGCTCAAATTCTGAGCATGCACTCTTGGGCTTGTTGTGATTATTGTGTTTCTTTCCATTTTAGATTTTGAGTTATGGGCCCACGGGCTCTCTTTTGACTTGAATTTCAACCCGGCTACACTTGTAGCATTATGTGTATCGTTGGACTTATCTTGATGCATAAATTATTATTGTGATAGTATTCTCGTGAATTGGAGCTTCTCAGAGCAGTTCAAGCGTGGATGATGTTGTTCCCGCAATTAGTCATCAGACAACAGATAGGTAATGGATTTCCCTACCAAGACTTTGTGTATATAGGCTATAACTGCATTAATTAGATTCCTTGGGTTGGTTTTCTAAGTTGGTAACCCATACCTTGTCCGCCTTTTCTGTCCGTTTATTTCTTGGTTGGTTGTAGTATTCGTGTAGTATTGCTATTTCACCCTTGTGGCCTCGTGTGGCTTTTGTGTATGACTCTGGACCATAGATAGTGGGATATTTGGGAATGTCTGTGAGTCCCGAGCATCGTGACCTTACTTTAGTTTGGTTATCTGTGATGTAGAGCTGCTTGTGCTTGTGTAGGGCCGATAGGAATGTTTGTGAACCATTTTGGGCTAATCTATTGTTTGCGAGCATATCATGCATGATAAAGGTTTTCCCTACATGTTTTAATACTGATTTTGCTTTGGGCCTACTATAAACGATTTTCTATACTTTGCATGGCCCCGAGGGCCCATTTTCGGTATATGATTTTAAAAGGGTTTTGTAACTGTCTTTTATGAAACCTCTTGGAGAAAAGAGGATATTACAATGATTTGATTACCAGTTTTCACATATACTAGGCTCAGCTGTGCCAAAGTGCTAGACTTGATTTCCTACTGTTTTAGACCTGGAGATGCTCCGGGCACCCTTTTAGAGGGTTACTGAGACTTGATTACAGAATTAAACTCGGATACATTTCGGGCACCCTTCAGGGGTTTTTTGAGATTACAACTACTAATTTTGACCCAGATCGAATGTGAGCATGCACTACGAGGTTCCAATTATTGAGCTATATTTTGAGTTTTGTGTTTAGTATGTGGTCTACGAGTAGACCTCCATGGATCTTACCATTCCTGGACCCCAAGCTACAAGCTGAGGGTGCTAGGAGGAGGGGTGTATGGCGTAGAAAAGGTACTCGGGAGAATTCCTTTCATGGATCCTGCCTCTATTGGTCCATTGGGGCACCGGAGGGGGTAACATACGGCACTGCAATCACACTTGGTTCCAGATTCATCATATCAGATAATCATGCATATTTCACTCGGATTCCACCATATAACATTCTTCTTATGGTCAGGGGTAGCGAGACCTGAAAGAAGCGTTAAAGAATCGAAGGGAAAAAAGAACAAGAAGTGCAGCTATCTCCGCCTCACAGCATCAGTTTACCGCTCAAGCATCCTTTTCCTTTGATTTTGGAATTTGGCACTATTTAAATCAAAAATAACCTTGTTATGTGTTTAGTGTACGCTCCCATTATATGGGCGGCCGAAGGGTTTATTTTCACTTGATTGCGTTCCTTAGTTGTATGGGTGGCCGTTGGGACTGTAGGTAGATTATATTACTCATGTCGCTTTCTAGAGCTTATTGGGGGATCTGGTTCTTGGTGGATTAGCGGTTGTTAGCCTGTTGAGGATCCGATTATTGGACTTTAATTATTGAGGGGATAGTGAGTCTTGTATTATTAGGGAACTATTGTGTGGTCTTCTGAGAGGATTATGGGTTCTGGCCCTAATCTTTATCATGATTTTGAGTGGTAAGTCTAGGTTCTTGTGGCTTAGTTACTCCATCATAGGGTTGTACTTGTGAGGTTGATCTCCGTCTATGCTTATCTTAAAGTTGTATTTGTAATATGATTTCATTATGTATGTTGATTCCATCTTGAGTATGTTAAAATGCTTCCTTTCTTTCCCTTTTTACTTGATGTTACTGGTATACCGCGATGTTTCCAAACTCTCTCTTTATATATACTGTTGTTGAAATAATCCCAGGTGCGTTCTCCTTTCTTTCACCTGTATTTCTGTGTATGTATAACTTCTATGCTAGCATTGTATTTTTAACTCTTGGTTGACTATTCTCCGTGGTAGGTCCATGTGCTTTTCTTTATTGCTTCGGTGACTGTTTTCTTACTATCTGCTACTTACTATTTTTATATCTTATATGCGCTCAGTCCGCCGATGATGCCTACTGGTACCCGTTGCTTAGCGATTGGTGCTCATACTACACTTCTGCATCTTTCTGGTGCAGATATTAGTTGAGCTTTCACCATTGATCACGTTGGAGACTCGTGAAGCTTTTGGATATTCGATACTAGGGTGAGCGCCTGACGATCGGGGCTTGACCACATCTCATTTTTTTTACTGTTACTCTTTGTATACTCAGAGACAGTTGTACTTATCATTTTGTTACTTCTAGCACTTGTATTTTATTAGAAGCTTCTGTACTATCGATACCAAGTCTTGGGGTTAGTGTAGTCCTCTTGTATTTATATATATTTGGGTTTTTCCTTTCTCGTTGTCTATCTTTATATTCTGCTCCCGCTTATTTCTGCTTATCATTGGTATTGGTTAGGTAATAGCCCATTACTAACTGTTCTGGGCTACGAGATTTGGTTCGCCTACTAGGGGGTTGTAGGTGCCATCATGACCTAAGAAATCGAGTCGTGACAATATTACAATACTAATAATATTATATTTTATAAATTTCCAAAAAGAAAAACCTTCCTTACATTTCCAACAAAATTACCATAAAACAAATAATATTATATTTTCATATATACTGCCTTTTCTCTTCCGTAGTTTTTTATTCCAAATAAAATTGTGTTTTCCTTTATTACATAAATAAAATTTTAATTATACATAAATACTAAAGAAATCAATTAAAGTCCTTACTTGATCTAGGTAAGAAATCATAATATTTAACACTTTCAAATTAATTAGAATTTACCTTATATAAAAATAATTTTCTACAATTTTATTTAAGTAATATTTTTTAACTCAATTTTTTTAATATTTAAGGATAATAATTTAATTATTTATTTTTTCCTTATTTGAGTTATACAATTTAGGACTTCTAAACAAACTAATATTTTGTATTAATTTTTTCCTTAGGATTCATTATATATAGAGAGGAGAAACACCAACATCAGAGACCTCATAGTATGTTTCTCGATCATACACTTTTTCTTCTTTATTTTTTTTTGCAATTATTTGGTGGTAGAGATAGTGTCATAGGGTTGCAGGTTGCAGTCGGTGCTGGAATGTAATGGGTTTTTTTTTTGTTGTTATGTGTGATTTTAGAGTTGCTACAGATTCAAAACTTTTATTTCTTTAATGACATATTGACGCTACAAAAGTGCTTTCATGTGTTAACCTATGCACAATGCATATCAAGCAGGGTCTGGAGCATAGAATTTTTATCGATGAATTGAAAATATTATTGTGAATTATGTAAAATTGTTATTTTTTACATTAATGATAAATAGGTAAAAGATTTGTTATAGAAATATTAAGCATGTACACTATTATTATATCCAGGTTATTTGTATATATTCAAGAATGTATTTATTGGTAAACTAAAATACTACGTCACTAAAGTAATATCAAATATATAAGTTTCTGATTTCAAATTAATTGCTTCTACTTTGTAGAATATTTTGATTTATGTTTTATAGCTCAAAAAAGTATTAAAATATGTGTGTATCATTTAAATTTACCGTATAGTAATATAATTTTTTTACTAATATATTGAGATAAATGTACAACACACATTTCTAGAAACTAGTAAGACAATAAAGGCATAAGATTCTTTTAAATCACATCAAATCATGGCAATAATTCATGAATACATGCCAAATAAGTTGGTAGATTGCCAACTTATCAAACCTCCAAACTTGAACTATTTCTTGTCCTCAAATAAGACACTCGTAAGGTAAGAATTGAAACAAACTTCTCAAGACATAAGTGTTGCACAAAGGTTATACTGACTCATAGACTCAAGAAAATACTAAACAAAGGACTCAAAACAAAGGTGCTCATCTAAATTGGTACCACCGCAATCTCAAGGCAAATACACGTTTCAAAACTTTTATGAAAAGACTTCAATTTTCTTTCAAAATCAGGTGATTTGTCATTCAAAACAAGATCATTCAGTTTCTCAAGTCATTGACATTGACCCTCAAGGTTTGCCTCAAGATTTACCACACAACTTATCTCATTCATTTCTCTCAATTGAAATCGAGACTTTGTTACCTACTTCAAGAATGTAATGCCACTTACCACAAGAGAGAATCTCACTAATAATCATGCAGGTTATAATATCAGGATTATAAGAGAATACAAAGACTCTCACTCTCTCAAACAAGTTAAAGTACATACACATTGAACCATAGGCTTGCCCTATGTAATTCGCCACTAATGTAGATTTGCTAAGCTCAGAATCACTAAGGACTTGCTGTCACGACCAAAAATCGGGACATAATGGCGTCTACATAACCCCCCAGTAGACAAGCCAAAATCCAATGATGAGGAAGACAATAATAATAATTAAACTAAGAAAAGTAGAAAATATAAATGAAAAGACAGGGACAATAACATATATACATACCAATGTACAAAATATATAAAAGATGGCCTTAAATTTACCGAATAGACAAAATAACATGAGAACAAACCCGGACCTGGTATCACTAGTACAAGAGCGACTAAGGAAGGAGTAGCTATACGACAGACTCTGTCTATCCAAAATACAAAAAGATATAGACAGAATATCAAGATGGAAAGCATGTAAAGTCTCCAAAAGCGCCGGGAGCTCACCGCGATCCGAACTACAACAGGCCTCGAACGATAGGAGGGTCAATGAGGGTGACTCGTACTAGGTGTTGCATCAGAAAAAGATGCAGAGTGTAGTATGAGTACCAAGACAATGGGTACCCTGTAGACATCATAGGCTGACAAAGCATAGAAAGATAATATATAAAATAAATTATAGGAAAATACACAAAATACAGGGTTACACCTAAATGTACTTACAAAATTGAAAACAAAAATATCCTAACCAACAAGAGGGCAATAATAACAAAATCAATACAAGCAACCGACAATCCAAGTACACTCAAGTCGATGCAATGCTACGAGATATGATGTGATGTATGAATGCATAATAGTATAACCCCGAAATACGGCATCGGGCACCCGAAATATTGCATCAGACTATGCATATATATGTATGTGTGCATATAGGAAGTAAAAACCCAGAATAATTCATCGGGGGTCCAGAATACCGCATCGGACTATAAGTATATATATGAATGAAAATAAGGCCCGGAATAACGCATCGGGTGTTCGGAATACCGCATCGGACTATGAGTATGCATTTTTGAAAATAGCGGAGAAAGGACTGGGTATATCCCATGGACCGGCATAAAAGTAGTACTTTTCCTTTCAATTCAGAAATCAGTAGTAAACCCAGTATAACTCTTCAAACATCCAAGAACCACAATATTAATAGTAAATCTCCAATTTTAAATCCAAAAGCCTCGAAAACCTTCCTTTTTTGTATCGATAATATGCAAAGCAGTATGAGCATGAAGTATCCATAACCAAAGAAAGTAGCACACCATAAGGCAAAACAGGGCAAAATACCCTCCAAAACAAGAGAACTGACCTGGAAACTCCGTCCAAATCCAAGCTATGGCCTCGAGCCTACAGTTACACACAACTAACAATTAAAGAGAAAATAGCAGAAAATGATTACGGAGACCACTACGAGCATCTACTCTACTTCTAAAATCTCCTAAAAGCATACTAAGGATTCTACGCTAGGCATAACAATATTACGGGCTCCTAGACTAAGGATAGCATGAGTAAATTCTAATCTATGATCTGAAATGGCCATAATAATATAAATCACAAGATTTAAGACTAATACTATCTAAAGTCCAACCTAACGTTCCAGTAACATACGATATATAAAATCTAACTAAACTCAGTTTAGAAAGTAAATCGTAACCTACCTCGGGGATGAACTGCAAACACGAACCATTACTCATGTGCCTTCCCCTTCCGAATAGTCTCAGAAAGCTTCCACACTATTAAGAACATAAACTAGGTGTCAAGATGAGAAGAACGACACCTATATTGATATATAGAAAATCAGGTCAGAAATCAGGACAGAAAATAACCTTCGGGGCTCGTGCTATGAAACAAAAAATAAAATTCACATTTATGGTCGCGGTGGGTTAAGGAACCCATGCTCAAAACTTGAGTGTGAACGGGGCTCATTTCAGGGCCCAAAATAGCCCCAAAGTGCTACTAATACAAGGAAAAAAATAATGGGGATTACGGGCTTTTAACGAGAATTTAAACGACGGAAGGGAGGAGAGGTGTAGAGGGGACTTACCAAATGAAGTAGAATGAGAAAAGGGATTGAAACCGGAGCTTGGAAGCTTTATCAATGGGAGAACAATGAAAATATGAAGGACAAAACGATGTTGGTAGCTTAAATAGCTGCCATGTGTCCTTTATCATGATCGCGAAGGACCCCACGCTTTTGCGAGGGAACGCTTGCCAGACCATCACGATCGCAATGGTCCAGCCCTGTGGTCGCGAAGAGAAAACTAGGCCGGGTCGCAGCTAGCTTCATTGCCATCGTGAAGGGCAACCCACGCGATCACAATGGTCAAGAACTAGACTATCGCAAATGCGATGGCCACCTCACCATCGCGATGACCAACTAGTCTGCAACTTTTATAGCAGCAACCAGAAATTCACAAAGGCCAAAAGTTCATATGACTGACACTCGATATTCATTCGGAACCCCGTGAACACAAACCAACCATGCTACCTAACCAAAAACAACATTCAGGACTCAATGGAAATGATGAAACTCCCAATGGAGATCGTTTTAACAAAAAGTAGGCCTCGAGCCCAAAACTGACTCAGAACTCAATACCTCAAATCAAGTCCAACAACCTCAAGACCCAAACCCAAGGTCCCTCTAGCCCAAAGTCAACATTCCGAAGCTAACAACGCTGATGGAAATTCCATCCGAGGCTATTTTCTCTGAATATTGACCAAAATCAACCCTACCAGCCAAACTGGCTTGAAAACACAAAAAACAACACCAAAACAAATCGAAAGCACTCAGGCCTAGATCTATGGTCCCACTAGACCAAAATCCCCATTCCGGAGGCAATGGATATGTCAAAATTTGATTCTAAGCACGTCTACCAAGAAAGCTAACCGAAGCCAAAGATTTTCTAAGTTCAAGTTCTAAAATAGGGAAATGGTCATAATGACCTAACGAATGGCCCGGGCACTGAAGTGTCAGTCCCGGCAAGTCATAAATGACCTAAGCCACTGAGAGAAAGCTCAAAATGCAGAAAAAGTACAAAAAAATAGAAAATGACCTGGAGGGTCATTACAACATCCACTACTAAAAGAACTTTTGTTCGCGAAAGTTAGAAAAAGGATATTACCTGAAGACTCAAAAAGACCAGGATAACGGGTCTGCATGTCAACCTCGATCTCCCAAGTAGCCTCCTCGACAGGACTATGCTGCCACTGAACCTTAACTGATAGGATCTTCTTGGACCTCAACTTCCTAACCATCCAGTCCAAAATAGCAACAGGATCCTCCTCAAAGAGTAAGGACTCATCCAACTGAACTGACTCTAACAGAAGCACATGAGACTCATCCGGAATATACCACTGTAGCATAGAGACATGAAACACAGGATGCACACTAGAAAGAGCAGGAGACAAGGCTAACTCATAAGCAACCTCTCCAATACGATGAAGGGTCTCAAATGGACCAATAAACCTCTGACTGAGCTTACCCTTCCTCCCGAACCTCATCACGCCCTTCATGGGCGATACCCAAAGGAACACACTGTCACCCACCATGAACTCTAGATCTCAAACTCTCCGGCTAGAATAACTCTTCTGCCTACTCTGGGCAGTGCAAAGTCTCTCTTGAATGACTCAAACTCTATCCATAGAATTACAGAGCAAGTCGGTACCCCATGGCCTAACCTTGAAAGCATCAAACCAACCCACCAGAGGTCTGCACCGCCTACCAAACAAAGCCTTGAACAGAGCCATCAGAATGCTAGAATTGCCAAAGCTAAACACTAGTCCTACTGACGACCAAAATCAATAACACAGGCTCGCAATATGTCCTCTAGAACCTGAATGGTATGCTCTGACTGACCATCTATCTCCAGATGAAAATCGGTTCTAAGCTCAACTCTAGTACCCAACTATCTCTGAATAGATTTCCAGAAGTGCAAAGTGAACTAAGTACTTCGGTCAGAGATGATAGAAACTGGTACACCATGCAAATGGACAATCTCCCGAATATACATCTGAGCCAACTTCTCAGAACTATAGGAAGTCTGAACCAGCAAAAAGTGAGCAGACTTCATCAACCTATCCATGATAACCCAAATAGCATCAAATCTCCACAAAGAATGTGGCAAACTGACTACAAAGTCCATGGCTATCCGCTCCCATTTCCACTCTGGGATGGGTAGCCTTCGAGACAAACCATTGGGCCTCTGGTGCTCAAACTTCACCTGCTGACAGTTCAAGCACCTAGATACGAAAGTTGAAATATCCCTCTTCATCCCACACCACCAGTAGTGCTCCCTCAAGTCAGGATACATCTTAGCTATCCCGGGATGAATGGAATATCTAGAACAATGAGCCTACTCCAATATCAATTTGACCAAGTCACCAACTCTAGGAACGCAAATATGACCCTCGATCCTTAGAATGACATCTGAATCTAAGTTGTCTTCCTAGCCTCACCTCTCAACACCTTGTCATGAATGATCCTCAACCTTGCATCATCAAGTTGTTCTGACTAAATCTGCTCCAGCAAGTTAGATCTAGCCTCAACACAAGCAAAATATAGCATGGCTCAGAAATGTCAAGTCTAACCAACCTGTTAGCCAAGGACTGGATGTCCCAAGCTAAGGGTCTCTCCTCTATCGTTAAGAAAGCCAAGATACCCATACTCACCACCTTCTGGCTTAAGGCATCCGCCACTACATTTTCCTTACCGGGATGATAGAGAACAGAGATGTCATAGTCCTTCAGTAACTCCAACCACCTATGCTGCCTCAAATTTAGATCCTTTTGGCTGAAAATGTACTGAAGACTACGATTGTTAATAAAGATCTCACAATGCACGCCATAAAGATGATGCCTCAACATATTCAACGCAAAGACTACAACCACTAACTTCAAGTCCTGTGTGGAGTAGTTTCTCTCGTGAACCTTCAACTATCTGGAAGCACATGCAATAACCTGGCCCTGCTGCATCAACACAGAACCCAAAACAATACCTAAAGCATCACAATATACGGTGAAACCCTAACCCTCGATCGAAAGAGTAAGAATCGGAGCTAAAGTCAACAAGGCCTTGAGCTTTAGAAAGCTTGCCTCACACTCATTTGACCACTAGAAGGGAACATTCTTCTGAGTCAATCTAGTCAATAAAGCTTCTATCGATGAAAATCCCTCCACAAACCGTCTGTAATAACCTGCTAACCCGATGAAACTGCGAACCTCAGTAAGAGAAGTAGGCCTAGACCAATCATGAACTGCTGCAATCTTCACCGGATCTACCATAATCCTATCCTTGGACACCACGTGTGTAACACCCCAGAATCTGAACCAGCTACTAAAGTACTCAACATAAAAATTTTAGAAAAAAAGTTCAAGTTTCCAAGAACCACGGTTGAGATCACTAATCGTAGTTTGGAACCACGTTCCGTCGTCTGAACCATAGTCCCCATTTCTAGTAGACCCCCAGTTTATGCCTCAGGAACCACGAGTCAGACCACGGACCATATTTTAGAACCATGGTCTATCCTATGACTCATGGTTTCCCTAAATCAGAGGACCATCAATCCAAGGCACCATAACCATGAGTCACACAATGAACCATCATTCAGGACCATAGCCCTTGTATCAGAAACCACGAGTCAGGTTATGAGCTATAGTTCAAAACCACGATCCATCCTTTGACTCATAGAATCACTAGACCAAACTATAGTCCCAGGAACCACGAGTCACATGACAAACTGTCATTCAGGAGTATGGTCCATCTTGTAAAGTTGTGGTTATCTTAGATCAGAGAACCCCCAAGACACTTGGATAGGACCACGACTCATTTGATGGTCCATCATCCAAGACTATGGTCCGTCAACCAAGTCGTGAACCCTGAGTCACAGTTTTAAGTAGAATTCTTTTAAATTTCCTAGGGGTATTGAGGACCTTTCCTACCTCTTTTAAGGCATATGCTACATTGTTTTACATCGTCTAAGCCTAATAAATTAATAAAAACTACCTAAAACCTCTTTTCTCCTAGAATCATCAGACTTAGAAAGAAAAGAAATAAAAGAGGCAATAGTTTTCTCTCAAGAACAAGCAGAGGTCTTCTTCAAGTTCAGCCCTGAAATCCAAAGGATTTCTTTGTAGTTTTCTTCACCAGGTATGTGGGATTTAACTAGTGGGTTCCTTTCATCCATTAGGTCCCTAGAATTCAGCCAGTTCTTTAGTTCTCCATGAATTTATTCAGACCTAGGCTTCCTAAATCTTAGAGATTTATTGTAATTCAAATTCTATTGCTTATGTTGATACCTATTTCATGTTTCTTGGAGAATTAGCATAGTTATGTATGGAATTCAGAAACCCTAGCTATTGTAATATCATTATTTCAGAGATTATGCTTGCTAGGCAGATTAATGAGACAATCATGCTTCAAAATTTGAATGCCATATCTTTCAGTATTTATATGTTGCATTCTCAGATTATATCAGTGTTTTGAGCTATCCAGTACTACCATTGCATTTTTAACTTTATATTCAGTTGGGAGTAAACTTAGCATTGAGCTAATGAAGGGATGAAGGCTCACCCGCCAGTTCAGGCTGAGACCTTTAGTAGCAATCCATGAGTCCAAGAACTATGGCACCACCGTATGTTCTAAAGGGGTCACCCATCATATTAGGCTTGACACCCTTGTCCCTTGTGGACATCAGTTAGTGGATTCACGTTAGACTTTTTCGTACCCTTGGCAATGTATGAACACCCTCCCATCCAGGGTTATAGGTTGGCCCCGTAGTTAGATCAACTTGGTGTATATCGATTAATAGTATCTCCCACAGTATGGCTCATGTTGCATTGACCATGTACTCAATATTTATGTTAGTATTCAGTCAGCATATTTGTACTTGGTCATTGTCTCCAACTAGCTTTCTGTTTATGCTTGTATATATATACTTCCATGTTAGATTCCTATATTTTTCAGTACAGTACCTATCCTGAATGCTCAGTACATTCAAAGTACTGATGCATACTTTTGTGCTACATCATTGTATGATATAGGTTCAAGCATTCAGCATCCAGACCGTACTTAGTTTGACTTCCAGTCCATACTCAGTAGCTTCATTGGTGAGTCCTCATATATCGAGGATGAGAGACATGTTTTACTTTCCAATTTTCTTATTTCAGTTTTCAGATTTTTAAAGTTAGCTGGGGGCATATCCCAGCAACTCATATCAGTTAGAGGCTTTCAGACATAGACTAGATTGAACTTGAGTTGTTAATGTTGTTTTTAGTCATCACTATACTCTTTATATATTTTATATTCAGACATGTTTTGGGCTTTTCCCACTTCATATATTAAACTATTTTTCTTTTTCCTTCCGCACAATATATGATTTTAACTTGAAATTGTATAGATATGCTATGCCATAGGTTAGCTTGGGGTTACTTGTGACACTGAGCACCATGTTGCGTCTAGGGGTATCTTCGGCACGTGACAAACTTTGTATCAGAGTATCAGGTTTAAGTGTCCTAGGGTGTCTGAAAGTCGTGTCAAGTTGAGTCTTCTTCATGGGTGTGAAGTGAACCACACTTATGAGGGAGGAGCTATAAGACGTTATTAGGAACAACTTCCCTTCTTTATTTTCCATCTCGTACTATAGAGTATAAACTCTATTTAATCTTCTTTTATTCTAACTCATGCTCTTTGCATTTCAGAAAAAGCCTCCTAGAGGAGCTAACACTAGCAATTAGCCGATAGCTCCAGCAGACCCATTGAATGAGCAAGTCATGCATGCCATATTCATGGCTTCTTTCTAAGTGCTTGCTCAGGCCATGGCTGCCTAGGTCAATCAGCAGACTGCAGCACCAGCTCCGCCTCAGGCTAACACTGCTGCAACAAGAATCTTGGACTTCACATAGATGAACCCTCTAGAATTTCATGGGTTTAAATCAGAAAATGATCCACAAGATTTTTGGATGACATTCAGAAGGTGACAGATATTATGGGTGTCACTCCAATCGAGGGTGCAGATTTGGCTGCCTATCAGTTGAAGGGAGTGGCCTACACTTGGTACCAGCAGTGGAAAGAATCTCATGGTCCAAATGCAGGTCTAGTGAGTTAGAATCTTTTCAAGACTCCTTTTTTAGACCGGTTCTTCCCACTAGAGCTCAGGGAAGCCAAGGATCAGGAATTCATTAATCTGAAGCAGAATAACATGAGCGTGAAGGACTATGCTCTCAAGTTCACACAACTTTCCAAGTATGCTCCAGCGATAGTAGTTGACTCTAGAGCTCGTATGAGCAAGTTTGTGTCTGTGGTGTCCGATGATGTGGTCAAGGAATGGAAGACCACCATGCTCATTAAGGAAATGGACATCTCTGGGTTGGTCACTTATGCTCAATAGATTGAGGAGGAGAAAATCAAGGAAAGGGGCAGAGATAGTAAGAGGGCTAGGACAAACAACTTTAGCTACTCTCAGCAGAGGTCAGAGGGTGGAAACCGCTCTTAGTTCCATTAGAAGACTTTAGATCCAGCTCCATCTTCTGCTAGTTCCCCTATGCTCAAGTTCAAGAAGGATCAACAGGATAAAGCGTCTGGCTTTAAGTCCCAAGGTACAGTTACTAGTGGGTGCACTCATCCAGTGTGTAAGAAGTGTGGTAAGAACCATCAGGGTGAGTGCATGGTAGGTAGTGGAAATTGCTTTAGGTGTGGTAAGCCAGGCCACAGGATGAAATAATGCCCTGAAAATTATCGGAAGGGCAGGGATACTCATTCACAGAATCAGGCCAGCTCTGCAGCATCTCCAGCAAGTCACCCCACTCAGCAGGGTGCCTCATCTTGTACAGGTGGTGGTCAGTGCCAGAACAGGGTGTATGCCCTTAAGACTTGACAGGACCAGGAGGATTCCCTTGATGTGGTCACGGGTACATTACAAGTCTTTCATTTAGATGTTTATGCATTGCTATAACCAGGGGCTACACTTTCCTTTATAACTCCATATATAACAATAAATTTTGGTGTCTGTACAGAAGTCCTCCCAGAACCTTTCTTAGTCTCTACTCCAGTTGGTGATCCAGTTATAGCTAAATGGGTATACAGAAATTGCCCTATCACCATTTTCTCGAAAGTCATCTTAGCTGATCTTGTAGAGTTATAAATGACTGACTTTAATATTATTCTAGGCATGGATTGGTTACATTTCTATTACGCCTCAGTTGATTGTAGGACTAGGATCATTCGATTTCAGTTTCCAATGAGCTAGTCTTAGAATAGAAGGGTAGTCCCTCAGTGCCCGTAGGTCGATTCATCTGCTACCTTAAGGCCAGAAAGATGATTTCCAAAGGGTATGTCTATCATCTTGTTCGGGTTAAGGATTCACACTCTGAGATCCCAACTCTTTAGTAAATTCCAGTGGTGAATGAATTTCCAGAAGTGTTCCCAGATGATCTTCCCGGAGTTCCTCCCGAAAGGGAAATCGACTTTCGAATAGATCTCCTTCTAAATACCCAGCCTATTTCGGTTCCTCCTTATAGAATGTCTCCAACTGAGCTTAAGAAATTGAAAGAGCAGTTGAAAGACCTTTTAGATAAGGGATTCATCAAACCCAGCATCTCTCCATGGGGTGCTCCTGTATTGTTCATGCTTAAGAAAGACGGTTTTCTTAGGATGTGCATTGACGACCGCTAATTGAACAAAGTCACAATCAAGAATAAATATCCCATCACCAGGATTGATGACTTGTTCAACCAGCTTCAAGGTACTAGTTGATTTTCTAAGATAGACCTCAGATCCGGCTATCATCAACTCAGAGTCAGAGAGAGTGACATCCCGAAGACACCCTTCAGGACTCGGTATGGTCACTATGAATTTGTTGTTATGTCTTTTAGACTAACCAATGCTCCTGCAGCTTTCATGGACTTAATGAACATGTTGTTCAAATAGTATTTGGACTTGTTTGGAATTATTTTCATTGATTATATCCTTGTGTATTCTCGAAATGAGGAGGAGCATGTGAATCATCTGAGGGTTGTTCTGCAGACTGTCAATGAGCACCAATTATTTTCCAAGTTTAGTAAGTGTGAGTTCTGGTTGAAATCAGTTGCCTTCCTTGGTCATGTGGTATCCAACAAAGGGATCTGAGTGGATTCTCAGAAAATTGAGGCAGTAATGCACTGGCCCAGACCCATCTGTTTGACTGATATTAGAAGTTTCTTGGGTTTGGATGGTTACTACAGGAGGTTTGTTGAAGGATTTTCATCCATAGCCACCCCATTGACCAAGTTGACTTAGAAAAGGTCAAGTTTAAGTGGTCAGACGAGTGTGAGAAAAGCTTCTTAGAACTAAAGATCAAGTTCAGTACAACCCCATTTTGACTCTACCAGAGGGTTCAGACAGTTATGTGGTTTATTGCAATGTATCTAGGGTCGGCCTGGGTTGTGTCTTAATGTAGCAGGGTAAGGTCATAGCTTATGCTTCCAGACAGCTTAAGCTCCATGAGAAGAACTACCCAACTCATGACCTCGAGCTTGCAGCAGTTGTGTTTGCCCTAAAGATTTGGAGACACTACTTGTATGGTGTTCATATTGATGTGTTCACATATCATAAGAGCCTCCAGTATGTGTTCACCCAGAAAGAGTTGAATCTTCTTCAGAGAAGATGGCTTGAGTTCCTGAAAGTCTATGATATGAATGTGCTCTACCATCTGGGTAAGGCTAATGTGGTTGCTAATGCCCTCAGCAGACTATCCATAGGTAGTGTGTCACATGTAGAGGAAGAGAAAAAGGAACTAGCCAGAGATATTCAGAGGCTTGCTCATTTAGGAGTTTGCCTTATGGACACGACATATGGTGGTGTGATAGTTCAGAATGGGTCATAATCGTCATTAGTAGTAGTGGTTAAGGAGAAGCAGGATAGTGATCCTATATTTCTTTAGTTTAAAGGTGCAGTTGGCCAGTAGAGAGTTGAGGTTTTCTCCTAAGGGGGAGATGGTGTGCTTCATTACCAGGGTCGCTTATGTGTCCCTAACGTGGGTGAGTTGAGACAGCAGATCCTTGCAGAAGCCCATAATTCCAGATATTCCCTTCATCCGGGTGCCACTTAGATGTACCATGATCTACGAGAAGTTTATTGGTGGAACGGTATGAAGAAGGACATCACAGATTTTGTGGCTAAGTGTCCCAATTATCAGTAGGTTAAAGTAGAACATCAGAAACTAGGAGGTGTGACTCAGGAGATTAGCATTCCTACTTGGAAGTGGGAAGTGGTCAACATGGATTTCATTATGGGTTTACCTTGTACTCGCAGACAGCATGACTCTATTTGGGTGATAGTGGACAGAGTCACTAGGTCATCTCACTTCTTGGCTGTCAAGACTATAGATTCAGCGGAGGATTATGCCAGGCTCTACACCAGTGAGATAGTCAGGTTGCATGGGGTTCCCTTGTCTATCATCTCAGATAGAGGTCCTCAGTTCACAACTCATTTTTGGAGATCATTTCAGAAAGGTTTTGGTACTCAAGTGAATCTTAGCACAACTTTTCATCCTCAGACGGATGGTCAGGTCGAGTGTACCATTCAGAAATTAGAGGATATGTTGAGAGCTTGTGTGATCGATTTCAAGGGTAGTTGGGATGATCACCTACCTCTCATAGAGTTCGCCTATAAGAATAGCTTCCATTGTTGTATTTAGATAGCCCCTTATGAGGCACTTTATGGGCATAGATGCAGGTCACCGATTAGTTTGTTTAAAGTAGGTGAAGTAGCCTTGGTTGGACCAGATTTGGTACATGAGGCTATGGACAAAGTTCAGCTAATCATAGAAAGATTGAAAATAGCTCAGAGTCATCAGAAGTCCTATGCAGATGTAAGGAGAAGGGACTTAGAGTTTGAGAGCGATGATTGGGTTTTCTTGAAGGTGTCACCCATGAAGGGTGTAATGAGATTTGGAAAGAAAGGGAAGCCCAATCCCCGATATGTAGGTCCTTACAGAATCTTAAAGAGGATTGGTAATGTGGCCTATGAGTTAGAGTTTGCAGTAGAACTAGCAGTGGTCTTTCACATTTCTTTGTTGAAGAAGTGTGTTGGTGATCCGACAGCGATAGTGCCTTTAGAGAGTGTGGCTATGAAGGATAGCCTCACCTATGAGGAGGTTCCAGTTGAGATTCTTGACTGTCAGGTTTGTCGATTGAGAAATAAAGAGGTCGCTTCAGTAAAAGTTTTGTGGAGGAATCAGTCCGTAGAGGGAGCTACTTGGGAAGCAGAAGCAGCCATGATGGCTAAGTTCCTTCCGATTCAGTTTCAGCTTGAAGTAATAGTTCCTCTCCAGCCTATCAGTTTACTATTGTGTGTTTAAGTTTCAGTATCATGATCCCTCAGTATCTTTGCATTTCAGCATGTACGTGTTGAGGGAACTACATTCAGTAAGATATCAGTTTCTAGTGCTTAGTTGGTAGGGATTGCAGCTCCTTCCCTCTAAACACAGCTTGTTTAGTCTTCATTAGAGGACGAATGATCCCAAGGGGGAGATATTATAACACCCCAGAATCGGAACCAACTACTGGACTGTACTCAGCAGAAAAATTTCTGAAAAAAATTCAAGTTTCCAGGAACGACGGTTGAGATCATGGACAATAGTTTAGAACCACGGTTCGTCATCTAAACCATAGTCCCCATTGCTAGTAGACCGCCAGTTCATGCCTCAAGAACCACGAGTCAGACCATGGACCATAGGTTAGAACCATGGTCCGTCCTGTGACTCGTGGTTTCCCTAAATCAGAGGACCATCATTCCAGGGCTCAGTAACCATGAGTCACACGATGAACCATCATTCAGGACCATGGTCCGTCCTGTGGACTCATGGAACAAGAACCTTAGAGACCCTTAGCCCTTGTCCCAAAAACCATGAGTCAGGTTATGCATTGTAGTTCAGAACCACGGTACATCCTTTGACTCGTGGAATCCTAAGACCAGACTAAAGTCCCAGGAACCACAAGTCACATGATGAACCGTCATTTAGGAGTACGGTCTATACTATAGAGTAGTGGTTCCCTCAGATCAGAGAACCCCCAAGACCCCTAGACAGGACCATGACTCAGTTGATGGTCTGTCGTCCAGGACTATGGTCCGTCAACCAAGTCGTGATCCCTGAGTCGCGATTTTCAGCAAAATTCTTTTAAATTTCCTAGGGGTATTCCAAACCTTTCCTACCTCTTTTAAGGCCTAAGTTACATTGTTTTATGTCGGCTAAGCCTAATAAATTAATCAAAAACTACCTAAAACCTCTTTACTCCTCGAATCATCAAACTTAGAAAGAAAAGAAACAAAAGAGGCGATAGTTTTCTCTCAAGAACAAGCAGAGGTCTTCTTCAAGTTCAGCCCCGAAATCTAAAGGATTTCTCCATAGTTTTCTTCACCAGGTATGTGGGATTTCACTAGTGGGTTCCTTTCACCCATTAGGTCCCTAGAATTCAGCCAGTTCTTCAAATCTCCATGAATATGTTCAGACCTAGGGTTCCTAAATCTTAGGGATTTATTGTAATTCAAATTCTACTGCTTATATTGATACCTATTTCATGTTTCTTAGAGAATTAGAATAGTCATGATGGAACTCAGAAACCCTAGCTTGTCTAAATATCAGTATTTCATAGATTATGCTTGCTGGGAAGATTAGTCAGACAATCATGCTTCAGAATTCGAATACCATATCTTTCAGTATTTGTATTTTGCATTCTCAGATTATATCAATGTTTTGAGCTATCCAGTACTACCATTGCATTTTTAATTTTACATTTAGTTGGGAGTAAACTTAGCTCCGAGCAGACGAAAGGATGAAGGCTCACTCGCCAGTTTAGGCTGAGACCTTTAGTAGCAATCCCTGAGTCCCAGAACTACGGCACCACCATAGGTTCTAAAGGGGTCACCCGTCATATTAGGCTTGACACCCTTGTCCCTTGTGGACATCAGTTAGTGGATCCACATCAGACTTGTTTATGCCTTTGGCAAGGTATGAACACCCTCCCATCCAGGGTTATAGGTTGGCCCCATAGTTAGCTCAACTTGGGGTATGTTGGTTAATAGTATCTCCCACAATCAGGCTCATGTTGCATTTACCATGTACTCAGTATTTATTTCAGTATTCAGTTAGCATGTTATATTCATGATTTGTACTTGGTCATTGTATCCAGCTAGCTTTCAGTTTATGCTTGTATATATATACTTCCATGTCTAGATTTCTATATTTTTCAGTACAGTACCTATATTTCATGCTCTGTACATTCAAAGTACTGACACATACTTTTGTGCTACATCATTATATGATGTAGGTTCAAGAATTCAGCATCCATACTGTTCTTAGTTTGACTTCCATTCCATACTCGGTAGCTTCATTAGTGAGTCCTCATAGATCGGGGACGAGAGACATGCTTTACTTTTCAATCTTCTTATTTTAGTTTTCAGATTGTTAGAGTTAGCTGGGGGCATGTCCCAACAACTCATATCAGTTAGAGGCTTTAAGACATACACTAGATTCATCTTGAGTAGCTAGTGTTGTTTTTAGTCATCACTATACTCTTTATATAGTTTATATTCACACATGTTTTAGGCTTTTCCCACTTTAGATATTAAACTTTTTTTCTTTCAGCTTCTGCACAGTATATGCTTTTAACTTGAAATTGTATAGATATGCCATGCCATGGGTTAGCTTGGGGTCACTTGTGACACTGAGCATCGTATTA
The DNA here is from genome assembly GCA_003996215.1 of Jaltomata sinuosa. Lineage (NCBI taxonomy): Eukaryota > Viridiplantae > Streptophyta > Magnoliopsida > Solanales > Solanaceae > Jaltomata > Jaltomata sinuosa. Next base: position 187,699 of record QJPP01002003.1, on the reverse strand, counting down.
CATCTAGGGGGTAGCTTTGGGGCGTGACAACGTGCCCCATAAATGCCACAGACTCAAGCCAAAACTCACACTTAGTGAACTTGGCATACAATTGGTGGTCTCGTAAGGTCTGAAGTACAAATCTATGTTTCTGCTCATGCTCCTCTCTACTCCTCGAATAAATCAGAATGTCATCGATGACATAATCACAAATGAGTCCAAGTAGGCACTGAACACACAGTTCATATAACACCCCAAAAATCCTAAGATAATGCCCGAACCTTTTCCATGAGTGTAATGATCATTTCCCTAGTGTGGTGAGTGCTTTTGATGCGAATCATGTTCATAAGAAACTCCTATCATCAAGTTATGTTGCAAGCACCTCAACCAAATGAGTTTTCATGTAAGATTAAATTAGGGTCAACTTCAAATGATCATTTCTCATAGAATATAAAGAGTTAGATGGCCTAATACCTAAAAAATTAAAGGTTTTTGAGTCTTCTTTCCAACTCCACTGACCGTGAAATAATTTGAGTCCAGAGTAAAATGCTATGGGTATTTTACTGCAGCACTGTAAATGACTACAGACGGGATGACGAACTGTGATTCTGAACCACCGGTCGTACTGTGACTCGTGATTTCAGACCTGAATCTTAAAATTTTCATCTTTAAAACCACTGGTTGGTTCACTACCCGTAGACCAAAACCTCGGTCCATAGAGTGACCTGTGGTTTGTCAAAAATTTAGCTTTTCTTCCTTCGATTCCATGAGTGACTTGACGGGTCATTATTTTGAATGATTGTCCATCCTATAACGCGTGGAATAACCTTCAGAGAGGTACTAATTCCTCTAAATTCCATGATTAGGTTGACGACCCATCAACCCATTCCATGACCAGTCCTTCCACCCATAATCCCTGAGGATCCTCATATCCTAAAGTCAGGAACCACGAGTCACAAGATGGTCCGTCATCCTGAATCACAGAATGTAGAGTGACTCATGGTGTTGAGTTCCAGTAGACCCCCAAAAGTGGCATTTGAAACCAAGGATCAGTTGACGGTTCATCCTTTAGGCTGACAGACTGTCATGCCTTGAGGCTACCCCTTGGACGTAACATGGGACCTGGGACCACAAGTGTCCCAAGCTAACCCTTAGTCATAGCATAACTCAGGTATATCAATTAAGCATAGCAAAAGCATAATACGAATTTAGATAACTCAATACATAAGATAAAATCGAAAGAACATAAATAGAAGAAGACTCGAATATCGTCTATGTCTGAAAAGCCTCTATACATGACATAAGGAGTTGCTAGGATAAGACCCTAGCTAACTCAAAGTATGAACATAAGTAGTCTAAACAAAATAGAGTCATAACAAGCCCTCAAACAATGAGGACTCACCAACACTGACTGGATATCCGGATTCGTCTATCCACGAGCCTGATGGGAATCACCTGAATCTGCATCATCAGGAGGATGCAGTGCAAAATATGCGTCAGTACTATAGGATGTACCGAGTATGTGAGATATGCATGATCATGACAAAAATATACTTAAAACATGCTTAAGGTTAACCTTTTCATAAGGAAATAACATAAGAGGATTATCAAGATATAAGACATGAAAACATGAAGTACGCTTAAAATTCAAAGTATGATATCATATACCTTCATATCTTGAAAATAATCATGTGGGAGTTTCTCTTAACCAACATATACCATGCTGAGCTACATGGAGTCAAGTGTCATGCACCCATACTAAAAAAGGTTGTCTGAACCGGCCAAAGTTAGAACCATGTTCATAAGGATCCTATCATTAGCCACGGAGGGCAACCTACAATGGTAACTTAGTTTTGGACTTGGGTTATCTAGAACCCTCATCGATTGGTGCTAAATACTACTCCCAAAATATATAACATAAGGCTCACATTCATGTGACATTTCGAGATGTCAAGCTTGTTCATAACATGTTCATACCCAGATCTTCATACTACTCACGAATATTGGTTTAGAAAATGAATCATGAGCATTGATGGCACATCGGGTGTCCTGCTTTGCATAATAATTCATAACTTGAAAACTTGCATGTCCTTAGTTCAATTTCATAATAACATATACTTTCATAAAAAGTAGGAACTAGGCATGCACTTACTTGAAATTCATGAAATCATGCTATCAATTTCCCCAATTTGCTTAAATCAAATTGTTAAATACCCACATACCTTGATTGGAGTTAACCCACTTGAAATTGAAAAGATTAGGAGACTTGGACTTGGAGCTTGAGACCTTGAGCTTGAGAGAGTTCTTTTCCTTTTTGGGAGGGATTGCAGCTCCTTCCCTCTAAACTCAGCTTGTTTAGTCTTCATTAGAGGATGAATGATCCCAAGGGGGAGATATTGTAAGACCCCAGAATCTGAACCAACTACTAGACTGTACTCAGCAGAAAACTTTCAGAAAAAAATTCCAGTTTCCAGGAACGACGGTTGAGATCATGGACCATAGTTTAGAACCACGGTTCATTATCTGAACCATAGTCCCCATTGCTAGTAGACCGCCGGTTCATGCCTCAGGAACCACGAGTTAGACCGTGGACCATAGTTTAACACCATAGTCCATCATGTGACTCGTGGTTTCCCTAAATCAGAGGACCATCATTCCAGGGCTCAGTAACCATGAGTCACACGATGAACCATCATTCAGGACCACGGTCCGTCCTGTGGACTCATGGAACAAGAACCTCAGAGACCCTTAGCCCTTGTCCCAAAAACCATGAGTCAGGTTATGGATTGTAGTTCAGAACCACGGTCCATCCTTTGACTCGTGGAATCCTTAGACCAGACTAAAGTCCCAGGAACCACGAGTCACATAATGAACCGTCATTCAGGAGTACGGTCTATCCTATAGAGTAGTGGTTCCCTCAGATCAGAGAACCCCCAAGATCCCTAGACAGGACCATGACTCATTTGATAGTTCGTCATCCAGGACTATGGTCCGTCAACCAAGTCGTGATCTCTGAGTCACGATTTTCAGCAGAATTCTTTTAAATTTCCTAGGGGTATCCAAACCTTTACTACCTAAAACCTCTTTTCTCCTAGAATCATCAAACTTAGAAAGAAAAGAAACAAAAGAAGCAATTGTTTTCTCTCAAGAACAAACAGAGGTCTTCTTCAAGTTCAGCCCCGAAATCCAAAGGATTTCTCCATAGTTTTCTTCACCAGGTATGAGGGATTTCACTAGTGGGTTCCTTTCACCCATTAGGTCCCTAGAATTCATCCAGTTCTTCAAATCTCCATGAATATGTTCAGACCTAGGGTTCCTAAATCTTAGGGATTTATTGTAATTCAAATTCTACTGCTTATATTGATACCTATTTCATGTTTCTTGGAGAATTAGCATAGTCATGTATGGAACTCAGAAACCCTAGCTTGTGTAAATATCAGTATTTCATAGATTATGCTTTCTAGGAAGATTTGTCAGAAAATCATGCTTCAGAATTTGAATACCATATCTTTCAGTATTTCTATGTTGCATTCTCAGATTATATCAATGTTTTGAGCTATCCAGTACTACCATTGCATTTTTAACTTTACATTTAGTTGGGAGTAAACTTAGCTCCGAGCGGACGAAAGGATGAAGGCACTGAACACACAGTTCATGTAACACCCCAAAAATCCTAAGATAATACCCGAACCTTTTCCATGAGTGTAATGATCATTTCCCTAGTGTGGTGAGTGCTTTTGATGCAAATCATGTTCATAAGAAACTCCTATCATCAAGTTATGTTGCAAGCACCTCAACCAAATGAGTTTTCATGTAAGACTAAACTAGGGTCAACTACAAATGATCATTTCTCATAGAATATAAAGAGTTAGGTGGCCTAATACCTAAAAAATTAAAGGTTTTTGAGTCTTCTTTCCAACTCCACTGACCATGAAATAATTCGAGTCCAGAGTAAAATGCTATGGGTGTTTTACTGCAGCACTGTAAATGACTACAAATGGGATGACGAACTGTGATTCTGAACCACCGGCCGTACTGTGACTCGTGATTTCAGACCTGAATCTTAAAATTTTCATCTTCAAAACCACTGGTTGGTTCACTACCCGTAGACCAAAACCACGGTCCATAGAGTGACCTGTGGTTTTTCAAAAATTTAGCTTTTCTTCCTTCGATTCCATGAGTGACTTGACGGGTCATCATTTTGAATGACGGTCCATCCTGTAACGCGTGGAATAACCTTCAGAGAGGTACCAATTCCTCTAAATCCATGAGTAGGTTGACGACCCATCAACCCATTCCATGACCCGTCCTTCCACCCATAATCCCTGAGGATCCTCATATCCTAAAGTCAGGAACCACGAGTCACAAGACGGTCTGTCATATTGAATCACAGAATGTAGAGTGACTCGTGGTGTTGAGTTCCAGTAGACCACCAAAAGTGGCATTTGAAACCAAGGATCAATTGACGGTTCATCCTTTAGGATGACAGACTGTCATGCCTCGAGGCTACCCCTTGGACGTAACATGGGACCTGGGACCACAAGTGTCCCAAGCTAACCCTTAGTCATAGCATAACTCAGGTTTATCAATTAAGCATAGCGAAAGCATAACACGAATTAGATAACTCAATACATAAGATAAAATCGAAAGAACATAAATAGAAGAAGACTCGAATATCGTCTATGTCTGAAAAGCCTCTATACATGACATAAGGAGTTGCTAGGATAAGACCCTAGATAACTCAAAGTATGAACATAAGTAATCTAAACAAACTAGAGTCATAACTAGCCCTCGAACAATGAGGACTCACCAACACTGACTGGATATCCGGCTTCGTCTATCCACAAGCCTGATGGGAAACACCTGAATCTGCATCATCAAGAGGATGCAGTGCAAAATATGCGTCAGTAAAATAGGATGTACCGAGTATGTGAGATATGCATGATCATGACAAAAACATACTTAAAACATGCTTAAGGTTAACCTTTTCATAAGGAAATAACATAAGAGGATTATCAAGATATAAGACATGAAAACATGAAGTAAGCTTAAAATTCAAAGTGTGATATCATATACCTTCATAGCTTGAAAATAATCACGTGGGAGTTTATCTTAACCAACACAAACCATGCTGAGCTACATGGAGTCAAGTGTCATGCACCCATACTAAAAAAGGTTGTCCGAACCGGCCAAAGTTAGAACCATGTTCATAAGGATCCTATCATTAGCCACGGAGGGCAACCTACAGTGGTAACTTAGTTTTGGACTTGGGTTATCTAGAACCCTCATCGATTGGTGCTAAATACTACTCCCAAAACATATAACATAAGGCTCACATTCATGTGACATTTCGAGATGTCAAGCTTGTTCATAACATGTTCATACCCAGATCTTCATACTACTCACGAATCTTGGTTTAGAAAATGATTCATGAGCATTGATGGCACATCGGGTGTCCTGCTTTGCATAATAATTCATAACTTGAAAACTTGCATGGCCTTAGTTCAATTTCATAATAACATATACTTTCAGAAAAAGTAGGAACTAGGCATGCACTTACTTGAAATTCATGAAATCATGCTATCAATTTCCCCAATTTGCTTAAATCAATTCATGCATGTAGGATTTATCATAATTGACCTTCAACTCATGAAATAGGAACTCATATGTAAAAACTCATGCAAAATCAAGCAATTTAATAAAATTTCATAATAAAATCATGAGAAGGTAATTTATAGAAAAACCCATAAGAATTGGGTAAGAACCCTAATTTGAAAGTTCATGAAATCAAAAATTGAAATTTAGAGTTTTGGGCACAAGGGTGGAAGGAACCCATTGTTAAATACCCACATACCTTGATTGGAGTTAATCCACTTGAAATTGAAAAGATTAGGAGACTTGGACTTGGAGCTTGAGACCTTGAGCTTGAGAGAGTTCTTTTCCTTTTTGGGAGATGAATGAGGTAATGAGGAGGGACTTAGGCTAATAGGTTTAGAATTCATACTAAAAATTGTCAAAATGACCTCACTTAGGAGTTAAAAGGGTGGATAATGGCTGAAATACCCTTGGGACTTAATCAAGAAAAAGCTGATTTAAAACTCGGCTTCAAGTTCCATGGGTCTTTTCCACGGACAGTAGAACTAACCACAACTCATGGAATGGAGTCGTGTTTCCTGAGGCAAAGTATCAGCCTGCAGATGAGTTCCTACGACTCAACAGGATGACCCATAGAAACTTTTACATGTCGTGGAACCAATTCGTGGTTTCAGGGAAAGTGACTACTCTCTGTCTGAGTTCCACAGGTTGGTTCCATGACCCATGGAAGTTTCCATGAACCGTGAGACTGAACCGTGGTTCTCAGACTTAAGGGTGGTCTGCAGGGCTGGAATCATGAGTCCTTTCCATGACTCGTGTAACTTTCCACGGCTCGTGGACTTGACTCGTGATCCCTGGGAATTCAAAATTTTGGCAAGTTTTCTGAGTTTAAAAGCTAGATTGATTTTTGGGGTGTTATAATATCTCCCCCTTGGGATCATTCTTCCTCGAATGAATACTAAGCAAGGGAAACTGAAGAGAAAATAGCCCAACTAGAAACAAAACATGGAAATCAAGGAATAAACATGAAAACTGAACTTTTCAACTTAAAACATGGTTAAATCAACTTCGAAAACATGAATGCATGCTAGGATCATGAGAGTAACTGATGGAATAGGATCGCAGGAACATACTAAGGAGGAAAATATTACCTCAAGCTGAAACGGAATTGGAAGGAAAGAGGTGAGGGTACTTGGCTTTCATGGCTGATTTTTCTTCCCAAGTAGCTCCTTCAACAAGCTAATTTCTCCAAAGAACTTTTACGGAAGCGACTTCTTTATTTCTCAACCTCCGAATCTGACGATCAAGGATCTCTGCGGGAACCTCCTCATAAGTGAGACTATCCTTGTAACCTACATCCTCTAAGGGAACAATCAAGGTCGGGTCACCGACACACTTCTTCAACAAGGAAACATGAAAGACTGGATGAACCGCTTCTAAATCTGATGGCAAATCCAAATCATAAGCAGCCTTACCAACCTTCCTCAGAATTTGATAAGGACCTATAAAACGGGGACTAAGCTTGTCTTTATTGCCAAATCTCATCAGACCCTTCATGGGTGACACCTTTAGAAAAACCTAATCATCAACTTCAAATTCTAATTCCCTTCTCCTCACATCCGCGTATGATTTCTGTCGACTCTGAGCGGTCTTCAACCTCTCCCTAATCAGCAGAACCTTCTCCATGGTCTCATGCACCGAATCTGGGCCAATCAAAGCTGCCTCACCTACCTTAAACCAACCAATAGGAGATCTACACCTCTGACCATAAAGTGCCTCATACGGAGCCATCTGGATGCTAGAGTGAAAGTTGTTGTTGTAGGCAAACTCGATAAGAGATAAGTGATCATCCTAATTACCTTTGAAATCAATCACACAAGCTCTCAACATATCCTCCAAAGTCTGAATAGTACGCTCTACCTGGCCATCTGTCTGAGGGTGAAAAGTTGTACTAAGCTTCACCTGAGTACCAAAACCTCTCTAAAATGATCTCCAAAACTGAGAAGTAAACTGAGTACCCCTATCTAAAATGATGGACAAATGAACACCATGCAAATGAAATATCTCCTGGATGTAGAGTCTGGCATAATCGTCTACTGAATCCATAGTCTTAACAGCCAAGAAATGGGATGATTTAGTCATCAGGTTGACAACCACCCAAATCGAATCATGTTGCCTTCGAGTAAGAGGCAAACCCGTAATGAAGTCCATATTGGTTGCCTCCCACTTCCAGTAGGGAGGTCAATATCCTGAATCATTCCACCCGGTCGCTGATGCTCTACCTTCACTTGCTGACAGTTGGGACACTTAGCCATAAAACCGGCTATGTACCTCTTCAAACCATTCCACCAATAGATATCCCATAGATCACGATACATCTTGGTGGCACCGAGGTGAATGGAATATCTGGAACTTTGAGCCTCAGTCAAAATATGCTATCGCAACCCATCTACATCTGGTACACAAAATCGACCCTGATAGTGAAGCACACCATCTCCCCCTTGGGAGAAAACCTCAACCCTTTGCTGATGGACTACACCCTTAAGCTGAAGTAAAATGGGATCACTATCTTGCCTTGCCTTCACTTAAGCTACCAAAGATGATTCGGAACCATTCTGGATAATAACACCACCTTCGGTCGAGTCCATAAGTCGCACTCCCAATCGGGCAAGTCGATGAACATCCTTCACCAATTCCTTCTTCCCATCCTTAACTGAAGACACACTACCCATCAACAGTCTACTAAGTGCATCCGCCACAACATTGGCCTTACCAGGATGGTAAAGCACACTCATGTCATAGTCCTTAAGAAGGTCAAGCCATCTTCTTTGTCACAGATTCAATTCTTTTTGAGTGAACACATACTGAAGACTCTTATGATCGGTGAATACATCCACATGCACCCATACAATTAATGTCTCCAAATCTTCAAAGCAAAGACCACGGCTGCCAACTCAAGATCATGAGTAGGGTACTTCTTATGAGTCTTAAGTTGTCTTGAAGCATAAGCAATCACTTTACCATGCTGCATCAAAACACAGCCCAAACAAATCCTAGAAGTATCATAATACACAAAAAAATCATATAGGCCCTCGGGTAGAGCTAACACTGGAGCTGTGGTCAATCTAGTCTTCAATTCATGAAAGTTCTTCTCACATAAATCAGACCACTGGAATTTTACCTTCTTCTGAGTCAATCGAGTCAAAGGGGCAGCAATGGAAGAAAATCTTTCCACAAACCTCTGGTAGTAACCAGCCAAACCCAAAAAGCTTTTAATATTAGACGGGGAAATGGGTCTAGGCCAGTTCTTTACTGCCTCAATCTTTTGAGAATCAACTCGAATTCCATCCTTAGTCACAATATGACCCAGGAAAGCCAAAGACTACATCCAAAACTCACACTTGCTAAACTTAGCAAATAATTATCGATCCTTGAGAGTTTGAACCACAACTCTCAAATGGTCCGCATGCTCCTCCTCACTCCGAGAGTAGATGAGGATATCATTAATTAAAATAATCACAAACATATCTAGATATTGCTTGAACACACGGTTCATCAAATCCATATAAACTGGAGGAGCATTTGTTAGACTAAAAGACATCACAACAAATTCATAATGACCATACCGAGTCCTGAAGGCTGTCTTTGAAATATCACACTCTCTAACACGAAGCTGATGATAACTGGATCTAAGGTTGATCTTGGAGAATAAACTAGCACCCTGAAGCTGATTGAACAAGTCATCAATCCTAGGAATAGGATACTTATTCTTGATTGTGACCTTGTTCAATTGGCGGTAGTCAATACACATTCTGAGTGAACCATCTTTATTTCACACGAATAAGACTGGATCACCCCATGCATAAATGCTAGGCCTGATGAAACCCTTATCAAGAAGATCCTTCAACTGATCCTTTAAATCCTTAAGTTCTGCAAAGGCCATTCTATAGAAAGGGATAGAGATAGGATTCGTATCTAGAAGAAGATCTATCCCAAAGTCGATTTCCAGCTCGGTAGGGACTCTAGGTAAATCCTCGGGGAACATTTCTAGAAATTCCTTCACAATGGAAACAAACTGAAGGGATAGGGTTTCGGACTCCGTGTCTATAACCCTAACTACATGATAAACATACCTACTTGAAATCATCTTCCTAGCATTAAGATAAGATATGAAATGACCTTTCGAGGATGGGGGACTACCTTGCCATTCTAAGATGGGTTCATTTGGAAACTTGAAACTAACAACCTGAGTACGACAATCAACAGAAGCGTAACAAACATGTAGCCAATCCATACCAAGAATAACATCAAAATCTATCATCTTCAACTTTACTAAATCCGCTGTAGTGACTCTATGAAGGACTGAGATAGGGCAATTTTGGTAGATTCTTTTGGCCAAGACTGACTCACCAACAGGAGTAGAAACACAAAAGGGTTCTAAAAGCAATTCAGGACATACTTCAAATTTGCATTCTATATAAAGCGTCACAAAAGATAAGGAGGCACCGGGGTCCAACAAAGCATACACATCAAAAGAGAAGACTTTCAACATACCAGTAACAACATCTGGGGAACCCTCCTGGTCCTGACAAGAGGACATAGCATAAAGGCAGTTTTGGCGCTGACCACGAGAACTAGAAATTGTGCCCTGCTGGGCTGGTTGACCTCCTAGGGCTGCTAGAGCAGACTGAACCCTACTACCTCCCTTCCCCTTCTTAGCTGAAGGGTAGTCTCTAATCATGTGTCCAACCTGTCCACACCCAAAGCATGCACCTATGCCCAAATGATACTCTCCCGGGTGAGTCTTCCCATACTTGCTACAAATAGGGTGGGAAGATCCCTTAGTAACACTCCCCTGAGACTGTGAATAGGAACTAGAACCTCTACCACTCTGATCATTATAAGTCCTTTAGGTCTACATAGGAGCACTAGTAGAAGAATGAACGGGTCCTAATGACTTCTTCTGGAATGAGGAGCGATGTCCGCCACCGGACCTCTGATGACCTAAACCTGAACTCTCAGATCTAGCCCTTTTGTTCTCTCTATCCATCTACCTAAGCATGTCTCCCTCGATCTGGTAAGCATGGGTCATGAGTTTGGAAATGGTCATATCACTCAACAACATAGCAGACCTACACTCCTTTTTCGCCAAATCTAAAACCCCATAGATAAACTTGCTCATCTAATCATGCGGGTCTGCTACCATAGAGGGGGCGTACCTACACAACTAAGTGAACTTCAAATTGTACACTTGAACAGTCATAGATACTTGTCTCAAGTTCACAAACTCCTCAGTCTTCGCTTGCCTCAACTCTTGGGGAAAGAACCGGTCAAGGAAACCTCTCTCGAAACACTCCCAAGTCATAGGGACCTTGTCCCCAGCTCTAGCTTTCTTCCATTTCATGAACCAAATATGATCTACATCCTTGAGTTGATAGGATGCGATCTCCACACAATCAAAGCCAATCACTTGCATCACATCAAAGATTTTCTTCACTTCATCAATAAAATTTAACGGATCCTCATTCACCTTTGAACCCTAAAACTCTGGCGGGTTCATATGGATAAAATCACGAACTCGGGTCGCTACCCTACCTTGAGGGTGGATGGGGATAGGAGCTGGCTAGTTGGTCTGAGCGGCTAAGGTCTAGGCTAGCAAATGGATGGCATTCCTAAACTTCTCATTTGTGACCTCGAGGGCCAGAACTGGAGGAGTGTCATTCCGAGCGGCTCGATAAGGCATAGTACATCGAGGTATGATCTGAAATGTACTAGGTAAGGATTAGAGGAACATTAGAATTAAGCTCTATCACACGATATAATTATGAAAGAAGTGAAGTTTTCTTAGACACCTCATAGCTTCTCTCTCATATATATGGCGTGCTTCACACACATAAAAGAGACTCTACTCGATGCGGCTTTTAGAAATCCTAGGACTCTTGAACTTGAGGCTCTGATACCAAGTTTGTCACACCCCGAGGCTACCCCCTGGGCATAACACGGGACCTGGGACCACAAGTGTCTCAAGCTAATCTTTGGTCATAGCATAACTCAGGTATATCATTTAAGCATAGCAGAAGCATAATACGAATTAGATAATTCAATCCATAAGATAAAATCAAAAGAACATAATTCGAAGAAGATCCAAATATTGTCTATGTCTGAAAAGCCTCTATACATGACATAAGGAGTTGCTAGGACAAGACCCTAGCTAACTAAAAGTATGAACATAAGTAGTCTAAACAAACTAGAGTCATAACTAGACCTCAAACAATGAGGACTCACCAACACTGACTGGATATGCGGCTTTGTCTAGCCATATGCCTAATGGGAAACACCTAAATATGCATCATCAAGAGGATGCAGTGCAAAATATACGTCAGTACTATAGGATGTACTGAGTGTATGAGATACGTATGATCATGAGAAAAACATACTTAAAATATGCTTAAGGTGAACCATTTCATAAAGAAATAACATAAGAGGATCATCAAGATATAAGACATGAAAACATAAAGTATGATTAAAAATTCAAAGTATGATATCATATAATTTCATAGCTTGAAAATAATCATGTGGGAGTTGTTCTTAACCTACATAAACTATGCTGAGCTACATAGAGTCCAGTGTCATGCACCTACACTGAAAAAGGTTGTCCTAACCAGCCAAAGTTAGAACCATGTTCATAAGGATCCTGTCATTAGCCACAGAGGGCAACCTACGGTGGAAATGTAGTTTTGGACTTGGGTTATCTAGAACCCTCATCGCTCGGTGCTAAATACTACTCCCAAAACATATAACATAAGGCTCATATTCATGTGACATATCTAGATGTCAAGCTTGTTCATAAACATGTTCATATCCCGAATCTTTATACTACTCACGAATCTTGGTTTAGAAAATGATTCATGAGCATTGATGGAAAATCGGGTGTCTTGCATTGCATAATAATTCATAACTTGAAAACTTGCATGGCCTTAGTTCAATTTCATAGTAACATATACTTTCATAAAACATAGGAACTAGGCATGCACTTGCTTGAAATTCATGAAATCATGCTATCATTTTCCCCAATTTGCTTAAATAAATTCATGCATGTAGGATTTACCATAATTGACCTTCAATTCATGAAATAGGAACTCATATGTAAAAATCCATGTAAAACCATGCAATTTAATGAAATTTCATAATAAAATCATGAAAAGGTAATTTATAGAAAAACCCATAAGAGTTAGGTAAGAACGCTAATTTGAAAGTTCATGAAATCACAAATTAAAATTTGGGGTTTTGGGCACAAGATTGGAAGGAACCCATTGTTAAATACCCACATACCTTGATTGAAGTTAACCCACTTGAAATTGAAAGATTAGGAGACTTGGATTTGCAGCTTTAGAGAGTTCTTTTCCTTTTTGGGAGATGAATGAGGTAATGAGCAGGGGCTTAGGCTAATAGGTTTAGAATTCATGCTAAAAATTGTCAAAACGACCTCACTTAGGAGTTAAAAGGGTGGGTAATGACTGAAATACCCTTGGGACTTAATCAAGAAAAAGCTGATTTAAAACTCGGCTTCAGGTTCCACGGGTCCCTTCCACAGACCGTGGAACTAACCATGGCTCGTGGACTGGAGTCATGGTTCCTAAGCAAAGGTTTCAGGCTGCAGATGAGTTCCTACGACTCAACAGGATGACCCGTAGAAACTTCTATGAGTCGTGGAACCAATTCGTGGTTTCAGGGAAAGTGACTACTCTCTGTCTGAGTTCCACGGGTTGGTTCCATGACCCGTGGAAGCTTCCACGAACTGTGAGACTGTCATGTGTTTCTTAGACCTGAGGGTGGTCTATAGGGCTGGAATCACGAGTCCTTTCCATGACTCGTGGAACTTTCCACGGCTCGTGGACTTGACTCATGATCCCTGGGAGTTCAAAATTTCAGTCTGAGTTTTAAAGCTTGATCGATTTCTGGGGTGTTGCATGTACCGTGGACTGACTCGTGGGCTCTGAAGCTGACTTTTTCCAGCTTTTTCCAAGATTAAGCCAGGGGTAGTTTTGGAATTTCTCAGTCTTTTAACTCCTATACTAAGTCATTTTAGGCCTATTTAGAAGGGTTTTTATTCCCAGTTGGCCTAAGTTCTCTCCTATTCCTTTAATCAAGTTCCAAAAGAAGAAAACGAGTTCCATCTTCTCAAGCTTCAAGTTAGGGTTTCATCTCCAAGTCTCCATCCTCAAGTCCCAAGTTAAGAAAGCTTCAAGTTCAGGTATGTGGGTGTTTAAAAGCCCATATGTTAAGTATGAATTCTAGCATGATTCCTTTAAATTGCATGATTTCAAGTACAAATTTGGCATGTTTAGATAACATGATCTCTTGATTATGAAAGTGCATGCATAATTCTTCAGGTTATGATTTTAGAAATGAAGGGGTATCTTGAATTATGAACATGCACAGCTTTAAGACTTTTGATATGAATTTGCATTACATCAGATATGTCTCTACGCTTTATGAATAGATTTGACATTAGATATGTCATTAGTTATGATCAGGTCTGCATTCAAATATGCATCAGTATTATATGAGCTATACATATTATTTTGGGAGTATTATTTAGCATCCAGTTAGATGGGGTGAGAGTACCCTTAGTCCCAGAACTACGTGCCCCCGTAGGTTCTAAGTCCTCTCAGTTGGGCATCAAATTTAGTGATCATACCACAGTCATGCCTTTATACCCTGATAAGGTATATTAGGTCCTTTTGATGGGGCGTATACATCAGATTCCATGTAGCTCACGGTCTATGTCGGTTAGAGAACCTCCCACAGAAACAGTTTCAAGTTTAAAAATGTATTAACTCTTTACTTTCAGATTTCAGACTTACTACTTATGATTATGTTTTTAGCTTATGATATTGCATTGAGTCATTACATTGCAGATTTTACTATTATCATATGATTTCAGCTTCAAGGATATTTTAAGCATGTCTTATCACAAATTATGCATGATCTCAGTTTTAAACGGGCTTTCAAGTATATTTTATTATATCATATGCATATCTCTCAAACTCAATACATTCCATAGTACTGACCGCATACTTCTTTGTGCTGCATCCTATTATGATGTAGATCTTGTAGCCTACTCCAAGATTCGTGGTTAGTAGGTCAGCAACACATCCATCCAGCTTGGTGAGTTCTCCTCATTCGAGGACTTGGAGTTTAGCTTAATTTTTATATTTAGTTTGTTTATCAAGTATTTCACTATTTAGAGTTAGCTGGGGGCCTGTCCCAGTAACTCATCAGTAGTAGAGGCTTTCAGACATAGAGTCAGATATTTAGCTGTATTCAGATCTTAAATCTTAGACTTTATTTATATAACAGATTAAGTTGTTCATTACTTCAGTTGAACTTCCATTCCTATGCTTTATTCAGTTTTTAAGTCATGCTAAGGTCAGAGGGTTATCTTGAGATCACTCATGATCTTGGGTTCCGTGTTACATCCAGGAGGTAGGCTCGGGGCGTGATAGTTCATCAACTCCATAAATGCTGCTGGGGCATTAGTCAACCCAAAGGACGTGACTAGGAACTCATAATGGTCGTATCGAGTCCTAAATAGAGTCTTTGGGATGTCCTCATCCCTAATTCTAAACAGGTGATAACCGGACCTCAAATCTATCTTAGAGAACACTGCCGCACCCTGTAGCTGGTCAAACAAATCATCAATACGCGGCATCAAATATATCTTCTTAACTGTCACCTTATTCAACTGCGTGTAGTCAATACACATACGCATAGACCCATCCTTCTTCTTCACAAAAAGAACCGAAGCACCCCATGGAGACACACAAGGCCTGATGAAACCTCAACTCAACAGATCCTGGAGCTGATCCTTAAGCTCCCTCAACTCAGCAGGTGCCATCCGATATGGCGGAATAGAAATGGGCTTGGTGCCAGCTCAACGTTGATACTAAAATCAATGTCACGATCAGGAGGAAGACCCGGAAGATCAGAAGGAAACATATTTGAATACTCGCAAACCATAGGAACTGACTCAAGAGGAGGTATGGTGGCACTAGTATCACGTACATAGGCAAGATAAGCTAAGCACCCATTCCCAACCAACCGCTGGGAGCTCAGAAAGGATATAGCACCCCTCGTAATATGGCTATCAGCACCCTTCCATATAATAGGAGGGATACCAGGCATCGGAAGAGTAAAAGTATTGGCGAAGCAATCCAAGACCGCATGATAAGGAGACAGCCAATCCATGCCCAAGATCACATCAAAATCAAACATATCAAGTATAACTAAGTCCACCCACGTGTCATACCCCAAGATAGTCACCACACAAGCCCAATACACCTGATCCATTACTAAAGAATCACCTACTAGGGTAGATACACGCAAGGGCGATGGGAAAGACTCACAAGTATACTCCAGACGAGTAGCATAATAAGAAGATACATATGAGAATGTAGACCCCGAATCAAACAAAGCAGAAGCATACTAATGACAAACAAAGATCATACTTGTGATCACAACATTTGAAGCCTCGGCCTCTGTCTGACCCAGAACCGCATACATGTGGCTCCAACTGCCACGACCACCTGACCTACTGAATTGAGGACAAGCTCTAGTACCCTGGGGACCACCCCTACTACCCTGTGAACCGCCTCTAGTTGGTGGTGCTGGAGCTTTGGGTGCCTGAACTAGTTGGTCCTGAAGCCTAAGGTGCTGTATCGACGGGCACTCTCTAACAAAGTGGCCTATCTTTCCAAACTCATAACAACCCCGACCAAATATACTCTGCTGTGAAGATCCGGCTGAATCAGAATGACCACCACGACCTGTGGACCCTAAATGACCACCTCGTGGAGCAGGAACAATACTATGGCTACCTTGTCCCTCAAAAGTCTGTAAAGCCACCTGAATAGGCTGGCTCGACTAGAAGCATTGTTGGTGCTGACCTCTACCATAGTAGCCTTTACCACATGACTGTGAACCACTGAAACTGCCCTGATAGTGGGCCTCTTATTGCTTCCCCTTTGTGCCTCGTGAAGTACGCCCTCAATAGTATGGGCATGATCAACTACCTCCAGAAAAGACTGACCCAATGCTACCATACTCTATGTGGCCAAGCAAATATGCAAGGTCAAACCTTAAACAAATCAGCATACCCTCATATGCTTGGGGGACAGAATCATAGTGGCATGTCCAGACAACTGGTGGAAGTGAACCTCGTACTCAGTCACGGTCATGGAGTCCTTCTCCAACCCAGAAAACTGATCCATCAACCGCTCTCTCATGCTACATGGTATATACTACTCCATAAAGCCGCAGAGAACTGGGCCTAAGTAAGCGGAGGTGACCCGGCTGGTCTGCAAGCAACATATGACCTCCACCACTATTTCGCTGGACCATCCAGCTAAAATGCGGTGTAATCTGCTCCATATGATTCAACTAACCCTAAATTATGTAACCTCTCCTTGTAGCTAGTCAGAAACTCATGCGTATCCTCCCTAGAAGCACCTGAAAACCTCAGAGGACCCAATCTCAAGAACCTACCCAGCATTTTCTTCTCCTCAAAAGGCATAACTGGCACGCCTTGAAGAGGTGGAACAACTATAAGAACCGGTAATACCCCTAATCTGGGAGGCACAACATCAGGTTGTGCTCCTGAACTCTGTGTGACTGCTTGAGCTAAAGTCTGACCCTTATCTCTAATTTGAGAACCAATCGGAGTGGCCGACAAAGCTCCTGGTTGAGTCATACCCTCGATGAACTCCAACAATTGAACCATGGTGTCCTGAAACACTGGAGTGGCTACAAAACCTGCCAGATGTTGGGCTAGCCCCACATACTCAGGCTCATACTGTACCTCATCCACTCTAAACTCAGGCTCTGGTGACGGTAGTCTAGCCCGGGCCCGAGCTGGTGCCGCAGCCCATGACCTACCTTGATGTCTAGTTCGACCTCTACCCCATCCCCTAGTTGGGGCTCTAACTGCCAGCGTAGGGGACTCATCCTCACCCGCTACAAATCTCATCCGAGCCATCTGAGAAAGAGTGAAACAAAGATACTCAGAAGTTGATCAAGTCAAGAACGCACAACAAGCAATCAAACAATATGACATACTTCTTAGGAATGTCCTATAGCCTCTCGCAGATTGGATATGAACGTCATCGTATCAATCCACGAGATGCTACTAGATACTTTGCTCTTGCACTAGCAAGAACGGTGAACCTAGAGCTCTGATACCACTCTGTCATGACCCAAAATCGGGCCATGATGGCGTCTACATAACCCCCCAGTAGATAAGCCAAAACCCAATGATGTGGAAGACAATAATAATAATTAAACTAAGGAAATCAAAAGATATAAATGAAAAGATAGGGACAATAGCATATATACATGCCAACGTACAAAATATACAAAAGATGGCCCTAAAGTGACCGAATAGACAAAACAACATGATAACCAACCTGGACCTGGTATCACTAGAACAAGAGTGACTAAGCAAGGAGTAGCTATACAACAGACTCTATCTATCCAAAATACAAAAAAATATAGACAGAATATATAAGATGGAAAGCATCTAAAGTGTTCAAAAATGTCGGGAGCTCACCGCGATCCGAACTACAACATGCCTCGAATGACAGGAGGGTCAATGAGGGTAGCTCATACTAGGTGTTGCATCAGAAAAAGATGCAGAGTGTAGTATGACTACCAAGACAATGAGTACCCAATAGGCATCATAGGCCGACCGAGCACAGAAAGATAATATATCAAATAAATTATAGGAAAGTACACAAAATACAGGGATACACCTAAATCTAGTTATAAAACTGAAAATAGAAATATCCTAACCACCAACAAGAAGACAATAATAATAAAATCAATACAAGCAACCGACAATCCAAGTACACCCAAGTCAATGCAATGCTATGAGATATGATGTGATATATGAATGAGTAATAGTATAAACTCGGAATACCACATCAGGTGCTCGGAATACCACATCGGACTATGTATATATATGTATGTGTGCATATAGTAAGTAAAAACCCGAAATAACGCATTGGGGGTCCAGAATACCGCATCGGACTATAAGTATATATATGAATGAAAATAAGTCTCAGAATAACGCATTGAGTTTCCAGAATACTGCATCATACTATGAGTATGCATCTTTGAAAATAGCGGAGAAAGGTCTGGGTATATCCCTTGGACCAGCATAAAAGTAGTACTTTTCCTTTCCTTTTCAAAATCAGTAGTAAACCCAGTATAACTCTTCAAACATCCAAGAACCACAGTATTCATAGTAAATCTCCAGTTTTAAATCCAAAAGCCTCGAAAACCTTCTTTTTTTGTATCGATAATATGCAATGCAGTATGAGCATGAAGTATCCATAAGCCTCGTGCAACTTTTGAATATTCGAGACTAGGGTGAGCGCCTGACAACCGGGGTTTGACCACATCTCATGTTTTGTAGTGTTACTCTTTGTATATTAAGAGACAGTTGTACTTATCATTTTGTTACTTCTAGCACTTGTATTCTATTAGAAGCTTATGTACTATCGATACCAAGTCTTGGGGTTGCTGTAGTCCTCTTGTATGTATATACATTCGGGTTTTTCATTTCGCGTTGTCTATCTTTATATTCTACTACCACTTATTTCTGCTCATCATGCGTATTGGTTAGGTAGTAGCCCATTACTAATCGTTCTGGGCTACGGGATTTGGTTCGCCTACTGGGGTGTTGTAGGTGCCATCATGACCTGAGAAATTGGGTCGTGACAATATTACAATACTAATAATATTATATTTTAAAAATTTCCAAAAAGAAAAACCTTCCCTACAATTCCAACAAAATTACCATCAAATAATTAATATTATGTTTTCATATATACTGCCTTTTCTCTTCCGTAGTTTTTTATTCCAAATAAAATTGTGTTTTCCTTTATTACTTAAGTAAAATTTTAATTATACATAAATACTAAAGAAATCAATTAAAGTCCTTACTTGATCTAGCTAAGAAATCATAATATTTAACACTTTTAAATTAATTAAATTTACTTTATATAAAACTAATTTCTAAAATTTTATTTAAGTAATATTTTTTAACTCAATTTTTTAATGTTTAAGGATAATAATTTAATTTTTTTCCCTTATTTAAGTTATACAATTTAAGACTTCTAAACCAGATAATATTGTGTATTAAGTTTTTACTTAGGATTCGTTATATATAGAGAGGAGAAACACTAACATCAGAGACCTCAAAGTATGTTTCTCGATCTCACACTTTTTCTTCTCTTTTTTTGACTAAGAATGTAATGACCCTTTCAATCATTTACGCGTGTTTGCCTTTCTTGTACCGTTAGAGCTTGCCTGTAGCGGTTCCAAGTCAATTATGGCTTGCTAAGACTGGTAGTTCGGTCTAGAGGGACCTTTGGTCGAGATCCGGGAGCTTTTCAGCTTGGAATTCTCTCTCTTAAGTGTTTTCACGCAAGTTGGGCTTGTTTGGTTGACTTTGGTCAACATTCAGAGAAGACGGCCTCGGATGGAAATTTTGTCAGCACTATTAGCCCCGGAATGCTAAGTTTGTGTTAGGTAGTTGGTTGGTTGGTTTGGGTTCCAAATGAGCCAGGCTCATTTCATATGTTTGGTTGGCGTTAGCTAGCGTTGACTTGGGTCAACATTCTTCCAAAACGACCTCGTATGGGAGTTTTGTTGATTTTGTTGACTCCATAACGTCGTTTCTACTCTAATAGCACTATTGGTTTTTGAGTATCAGGTTCCGATTATGCCCAGAATGCCCCGTGGGGTTTTAGAAAAATTGTAGATTTCCTGTTGCAGGCCAGCCTTCAGCACAATCGCGCCAAGGTCAGCGCGATCGCGCCTCAGTGCCTGCCTCCCACCAGCGCGATAGTGCCCTCCTAGCGCGATTGTACCGAGGCACCTAGCTCCCTTCAGTGCAATCAAGCTCCTTTAGCGCCGTTGGCGCTGACCAATTTTCCAGCAGTATATATTCTTGTTCCTTCATTTTTCCAGCCTTATTCCTCATTTGTTCCAAACTCTAACCTGAAAATCCTCTCTACCAAATTGTTCTATTTTGTTCCTAGCTTGGGCAATTTTCTGTATTGCTGGAAAATCTTGCTTATTTGTCAATTGGTAAGTCCTCTTCTTCCCAAGGTTACTTTTCCACCAATGTTGCAAGACCTCCATTGTTGCTACTTTCAAAAGCTTGGAATTTCCTTGTAGATTCTGCCCTCTTGAGCTTTGCATGATCGTAGATTCAGAGTTTTTACCTCATTAGCTTGCCTTCTCATTGTGGTAAGTAATTCTTGCTCTATTTCCAGATTTATTCCTTGAATTTCCTCTTTAATTCTTGATTTAAGCGGGTTGTTTTGAGCCCCAATTGTTGTCCGTTTCTACTCAATTTTTGAGCATGTGCTCTCGGGATAGTAAGGAACACTTTGGTGTTTTTTGTTTTTGGTGTTGGGTCGCGGGGTCCATGGGCCCATTTGTGACCCAGATTTTGACCCGATTATGATTATGACATTATGGTTATCGTTAGCCTTGTACTGATGTGTAGTGTATTGTGTTGATAGTCATTTTAAAATTTGGAGCTTCTCAGAGCAGTTTGATCCTGGACGATGCTATCCTTGCAGCTATTCATTAGTTGACATATAGGTTATGGCTTTCCCTACCTAGATTTCCTACTGATACTAGGCTCTATTGGGCAGAGCACTAGCCCTGATTTTCTACTGATACTAGGCTCTGTTGGGCAGAGCACTCGACATGATTTTCTATTGATACTAGTCTCTGCTGGACAGAGCACTAGACCTGATTTTTGACTGATTTAGACTTGGATGCGCTCTGGGCACCCTTTGAGAGAGTTATTAAGACTTTTATCACTGATTTAGACCTGAGTATACTTTGGCCACCCTTTTAGAGGGTATTTTGAGATTATTACTACTGTTTTAGACCCGGTTCGATCCTGAGCATATACTGTAAGGTTTCGAGTTGGAGCAACTATTTGAGATCACTGGGCGATATATGTGGTCGATGACTAGATCTCTATGGACCCTGTCAATCTAGGACCTGGGGCCTTAGGCTGTATGTGTCGGATGAGAGGTGTACATCATAGAAAGGTACATAGGTAGAGTCCTTTCATGGGTCCTGCCTCTATATGGGCCCTTGAGGTACCTGAGGGGGAACATACCGGTTACTTTCACATCATCATCATCATCATGCATATTTCACTCAGATTCCACCCTTGTTTGCTGTGTGTTCAGTGTACGCTCCAGTTTTATAGGCGATCAGAGGGTTTGTTTTCACTTGATTGCATTTCTCAGTTGTATGGGCGGTTGTTTGGACTGTAGGCAGATTATATTACTCTTATCATTTCATAGAGCTGGTTATTTGAGACTCGAGACTAGGGTGAGCGCCTGATGGTCGAGGCTTGTCTACATCTCATCTATTGTACTGTTGCTACTTGTACTTTCGGAGATGGATTTATGTTGTATTTTGTTACTTGTAGCAGTTGTATTCTATTAGAAGCTTCTGTACTATCTATACCAAGTCTTGGGGTTAGTGTAGTATCTTTATGTATATATTAGGGTTTTGCTTCCTCTTTGTCTATCTTTATATTCTGCTTCTGCTTATTTCTGCTTATTGTGCATACTGGTTAGGTAGTATCCCATTACTAACTATTCCGAGCTACAGGAATTGGTTTGCCTACTAGGGGGTTCTAGGTGACATTATGACCTAAGAAATTGGGTCGTGATAGCTTGGTATCAGAGTTGTAGGTTCACCGGTGTCGTGGTACAGAAGCAAGTGTCTACTTAGAGTCTCGCGGATCAGTACGATGACATCTGTATCCTATCTGTGGGAAGCTACAGGGCATTGTTAGGAAAAGCTAAGTCTTCTTGGCTCCTTATTGTGCGTTCCTAACTATATTGACTTCTATACTTTGATTGTCTTATTCCTTCTTAGATGCATAAGACGAGTGCGTAGCGGGTGATGTCGAGGCTTTTGTGCCGGTTGCTTCAGTGCTTCTATTAGCACCAGGACTTCAAAGTGAGAGTTTATCGCATCAGATAGGGGGCGTGGGACCATCCCAACTTCCGATTAGATTTACAACTACTTCAAAAATTCAGGACACCGTGGCTAGGACTCTGAGTCCTCCGGTGGGTATTTCAGTACCCGGTTCTTTGAGTGGTGCTTCAGCTAGGGTTGAGCTACCAATTCTTCAGTAGGGTTGTCTATCAGTATTAGAGTATGAGGAGAGATTTGATGACATGGTTAGGCATTTTGCTAGGGCTATACCTTCAGAGTTTGATAGGGTTCAGAGTTTTATTAGCGGTTTGATTTCCCCGCTCCATTTGGCGATCGAGCATTTGGTTACAGTTGGGACGACCTTCCTTTAGGTAGTGGATCATGCTTGGGCTATTGAGGGTTTATTCCATGAGGCTTATGGAGGTAGCGCTAAGTAACGTCATCACTAAGATAATTTTCGAGATTCACAGTCTCGCGGTAGGGGATTCTCCACATAAGATAGGTTCTATTGCTTCTTATCTACCAAGCCTATTTAAGTTACTCCACAGGTTTCAGAAGGTGATGGTATAGGGCATGTTGAGCAGAGTGGATCTGTTACGGGTCAGGTTCTTTGAGGTTTGCATTCAGGTTGTGTAGGTCATGGTGGCTTGTCAGGTTCAGCGAGATCTTCTTGCCCGACTTCCTTCCGCGTGTTTTGCTTTCAGTGTGGTGAGTATGGCCACTTTGTTAGGGATTGCCCCATGATTGCGCGTTCCAGTCGGCGTAGTTGTTATGATTGTGGGGTAGTTGGCCAATATTCTAGAGACTGTCCCCAATGAGAGAAGGTTGAGCCTTCAGCTTTGACCACTCAATCCAGAGTTAGATCCCGTTAGTTAGATGCCCCTCTTGGTGGGCCCGAGGTTGAGGTTCCTGATATCATTGCTCCAGGTAAGGATCTTGTTACCTCGACTTATGATAGTCCTGCTCGCATTGTGATTCTATCCCTTCTGTCATTTATTTGCTTATATGCCTACCTACTACTTATTTAGTTATTTGGCTACCTGAATTGCAGTATCTATGTGTTATTTTATTAGTAGTTTATTCTTTAGTAGTGGATGGGGTGAGATGTCCTTGAGAGGTGTTTTTCCGAGGTTATAGCTTATGGGTAGGCTCAGTAGAGCTCGCTTCTTGGTTGTTGTGGTTCTAGACTTGCTATCAGTCTTCCTTTCTAGCGGTCCTAGATGGTTATTGCCTAGGCCATTATCTAGCGTGGCTAGAGATCTGTGTGTTGGTTTGGTGTGATACCGATGGTAGTGCCGGAGTTCGAGGCCCTGTCTTGATTCGAGTAGTGTTGGTTATGCTAGTGCATAGATTGGTTGTGTTTTTTGGGTGATTAGAATCGACCTTCTTTGTTGGTTGGTTTAGGAGGTTGGCAGGTATGGGTTGTTCCCATAGTCTCCTTCAGTTTCTTGTCCAGTTGGGTTGTCTTATCATTCTTCCCTGGTTCCAGTCAGAATGAATTTCGATCACAGTTCTCTGGATGACCTTTTGATTTTGGAATTGTGATTGGGTTTGGGCTTTAGCATTTTCAACTAAGTGTTGATAGTATCCTCGTGGTTGAGTATACTCGTTGCATTTTAGGTGAGTTGGGCATCCAACCCATTCTTCTCCTGTTTTATTGGGTTTTGCAATATAGATGTGAGAACTAAGGTAATGGCTTCAGGTTCTTATTTTAGAAAGGATTTGTAAGGTTTGGCATATGCCAAGGAAGGGTTTTGTTTAGTTGAAAAAGAAGGGAGATGACTCCTTATTCGTGCTTGTGTGTTCTAGTAGCCGAATGAGGTGACGATTGAGAGTTTGCTTGGGTTTGTGTGTATTGACATAATCCGACTGACCACATATTGTATTAGTTTTTCTTTGATTGGTCCAAGGTCTGAATTCCTTTTGGTGAGAGATCGAGCTAGTGGTCATTTTCAGTACTACCTTTGGGGACTCATAGCATTAGTTGTAATTTCCTTGTGATGTTCGATGAATGATCCAAGTCTTTGTAACACTTTTGGTTTTGGGAAAACGGTGTGTTCGGAGCAGCTGACTCCATCTCCTAAGTGTTCATCGACAGTGATTGGGTTTATGCAGAAGTTTGACAAAGGTATTGGTTGCCAACTAGAGTTAGATTTCAGAATTGTGGGCTAGCAAACTACTCCGGATAGTTTGTGGTTGGTTCTTTTCAATTGCAGCTTCTTGGGTTGGAAGGCATGGAGTTTGGGTGACTTAGTTTCCCCATATCAGTTGTGGAGCGACAGTTGGCCTTGGACACCTAGTTCTTGGCTAACCTTTGAGTTAGGCTGGATATTCTTGATTTCAGCGGTGCTTTTCATGGTACAAAATTTCTTCCATCTTGGTTGGGTAAATGCAGTGGCGTAAATTCCAAAATCAGCAGTGATGTTTTGTTCATGGTCAGGTTGTACGGGGTTAGACTAGCGAGCCTATTCTTGGGTTCTAATGATACTCTGAGGTTTGTGGTCGCCTTCATTCACCGGGAGTTTGGAAGCTTAATTAGTTTATTCTTCAGGTCATGATGACACCTACAACCCCCCAGTAGGCGAACCGATTTTCATATCCCAGAACAGTTAGTAATGGGCTACTATCTAACCAATATGCACAGTAAGCAGAAATAAGTGAAAGCAGAATATAAAGATAGACAAAAAAGAAGCAAAATCTGAATATATACATAAAGATACTACACCAACCCCAAGACTTGGTATCGATAGTACAAAAGCTTCTAATAGAATACAAGTGCTTGAAGTAACAAAATACAATATAAATTAATCTCTGAAAGTACAAGTAGCAACAATACAACAGATGAGATGTAGAAAAGCCTTGACCGTTAGTCGCTCACCCTAGTCTCGAATCTCCCAAAAGCTGCATGGGTCTCTAATGCGATCAACGGTGAAAGCTCAACTAATATCTGCACAAGAACACGTCTTTATAGAACTTTCGGTTTTGGGGAAATGGTATGTTTAGAGCAGCTGACTCCAGCTCCTAAGTGTTCATTGACAGTGACTGGGTTTATGCAGAAGTTTGACAGAGGTATTGGTTGCCGACTAGAGTTAGGTTTCAGAATCGTGGGCTAGCAAACTACGCCAGATAGTTCATGGTTGGTTCATTTCAGTTGCAGTTTCTTGGGTTGGAAGGCATGGAGTTTGGGAGACTTAGTTTCCCCATTTCAATTGTGGAGCGACAGTTGTCCTTGGACACCTAGTTCTTGGCTAAACTTTGAGTCTACACCTAGTTCCTGATTTTAGTGGTTCTCTTCATGGTACACAATTTCTTCCATCTTGGTTGGGCAGATGCAGTGGCATAAGTTCCAATATTAGCAGATATGTATTTTTCATGGTCAGGTTGTACGGGTTCAGACTAGCAAGCCTAATCTTAGGTTCTAATGATACTCTGAGGTTTGTGGTCGCCTTTATTTATCGGGAGTTTCGAAGCTTGGTTAGTTTATTCTTCAAGGGTTGTCTTTTGCGTAGGGTTCTAGTATTGGTTAAACTCGACCATCATGGATTAAGAGTTTGGTATGTGGTATGCTTCCGGGTGGTTGATTTGTGTATTGGTACAGTGTAGCGGTTGATTCGAGGCCAAAGGGGGGAGTTGAAAGTATATGCAAATTTCTATGGATAAATGGCGAACTTGGGCTTCAAACACCCTTTCCTTTGCCTGCGGGGTGTTTGGACTTGATATTTGTACCATGGTAGACTTTTTCCTGAGGTAAGTGTTGTAAGGTGATTTCAATTCTGAATGGTCTTTGGGTATTAAGAGCAGCAGCGGTATTCTTAGAGTTTGGACCTTAGTTGGTGATTTCGGACTTTGTGGTAGGCATATGATACTCCTTGCAGAGGCTTGGTTTTGGTTTGGGTCTATTGGCTAGGTTTCCCTGGTTCATTCAGTTCCATTTGATTCAGACTCGGCACGGTTCAACGAGGTTGGCTTCGTTCTACAGTTTGGAAGCTCCCCATCAATACAAGGAGTTCATTCATGTTTTTCCTAACTTTAGTGTATGGATTTAAGTTGATTTCAGATGAGTTGTTCAACTAGGTTCATTTATCGAGGATGAAGTTAGCAAAATTGTTCGTTCATTGGTTGATGACCAGTCGGGACAGGTAACTCTAGTTTCCAAAGTTATGCTTCGAGTTGTTATCTTGAAAGGCAAATGCTAGTGGACTATAGCCTGTCTTGGTAGGAGTTTAAGCGAAAAGAGGTGACTTCATTCGTGGTAGAATATTAGCGAAGACTGTGTATTTCTGGTGTGTCAGTTTATGCTTTGAGGATGGTTTGAGTGTTTGACTTCTATGCAACTTCCTATTTGCAGTGCAGAGGGTTTTAGTTCAGAATAAAAGGGTTCTGTGAAACAGCAGGTTCATGGGTTAGAGTGTTGGTTATTGGATTTTCTGGTAAACTTGGTTGTGGTTTAGAAGATCCGAGTTGGGTGTGTTGATCGCCTTGCTTCTATGGTTTTGGTGTTGTGTTGGTGCTTACCAGTTGAGATTCTTGAGGTTCAGTTTGGGTTGGTATACCTTTGCAGTTTTGGAGTTTGAGATTTGGGATCTAGCTCGGCTAGTAATGAGTTTAGGCTTGGTTGCATTCGTTGGTTTTGTTGGGTTCCATCCGGTTGAGGAGGCTACCCGGGTTGTCTGAGAGAGTAGTGCAGGCTTTATATACGCTGTTCATTTAACCTCTAGTCTTTCCTTCTTTCCTGACTTTAGGGTACAAAAGTCTTTTTAGTAGTGGATGATGTAATAACCCTTCCAGTCATTTATGCATGCTCGTCTTTCTTATATCGTTAGAGTTTGCTTTTAATGGGCCCAAGTCATTTATGGCTTGCTGGGACTGGTAGTTTGGTTCCCGGGCTGTTGGTTTGTTCTTTTTGGCTGTTCCTGGTTTTAGAGCTTAAAGCTTTTTAAATCGTTGACTTCAGTCAACATCCTTGGTGAACGTGCTCAAAATTGAATTCTGACAGTTCCATTAGCTCCGGAGCGTGGACTTTGGTCTATAGGGACCTTTTGTCAGGATCTGGGAGCTTTTCAGCTTGGAATTCTCTCTCGTTATGTGTTTTTAGGCCAATTGGGCTTGTTTGGTTTACTTTGGTCAACATTCAGAGCAGACAGCCTCGGATGGAAATTCCATCAGCACTGTTAGCTTCAGAATGCTGAGTTTTTGTTAGGTAATTGGTTGGTTCAGGTTTTGGATGAGCCGGGCTCATTTTGGATGTTTGGTTGGCGTTAGCTAGCATTGACTTGGGTTAACATTCTTCCAAAATGACCTCGTATGGGAGGTTTTTCAATCCCATTGAGTCCGTAACGTCGTTTCCACTCAAATAGCACTATTGGTTTTTGAGTATCGGGTTTCGATTATGCCCGGAATTCCCCGTGGAGTTTTAGAAAAATTGCAGATTTTCTGTTGCAGGCCAGCCTTTAGTGCAATTGCACCAAGGCTAGTGCGATCGCAGCTCAGTACCTGCCACGGGCCAGCCCGATAGCGCCCTCCTAGCGTGATAGCACCGAGGCACCTGACTCCCTTCAGCGCAATCGCTCTCCTTTAGCACCGTTGGCGCTGACCAATTTTTCAGCAGTATATATTCTTGGTCCTTCATTTTTCCAGCCTTATTCCTCATTTGTTCCCAACTCTAACCTGAAAATCCTCTCTACCAAAGTGTTCTATTTTGTTCCTAACTTGGAGAATTTTCTGTATTGCTGGAAAATCTCACTTCTTTTTCAAATGGTAAGTCCTCTTTTTCCCAAGGTCACTTTTCCACCATTGTTGCAAGACCTCCATTGTTGCTACTTTCAAAAGCTTGGAATCTCCTTGTAGATTCTGCCCTCTTGAGCTTTGCATAATCGTGGGTTCAGAGTTTTCACCTCTTTAGCTTGCCATCTCGTTGCGGTAAGTAATTCTTGCTCTATTTCCGGATTTATTCCTTGAATTTCCTCTTTAATTCTTGACATGAGCGGGCTATTTTGAGCCCCAATTGGTGTCTATTTCCGCTCAATTTTTTAGCATGTGCTCTCAGGATGGTAAGGAACACTTTGGTGTTTTTCATTTCCAGTTTTGGGTCGCGGGGACCACGAGCCTATTTGTGACTCAGATTTCAACCCGGTTATGTTTATGGCATTATGGGTATCATTAGCCTTGTATTGATGTGTAGATTATTATATTGATAGTGGTTTCCCGATTTCGAGCTTCTTGGAGCAGTTTAAGCCTGGACGACGCTGTCCCCGCAGCTATTTATCGGATGACAGGTAGGTTATGGTTTTTTCTACCTAGACTCTGCGTATATAAGCTATAACTGCATTAATTAGCATTTTTGGGTGGGTTGTTATAGGTTGGTACCCCAAACCTTGTCTACCTTTTCTTTCCATTTATTTCGTACATTGATTGTAGTATTCGTGTAGTATTGTATATCACCCTTGTGGTCCTGTGTGGCCTTGTATTGACTATTGAACATAGATGGTGGGTTATTTGGGAATGTCCGCGAGTCCCGAACATAGAGATATCCTTTTAGGCTGGTTATGTTTACTGAGTAGCTGTGGAGCCTGTGCAGGGTCGGTAGGAATGTTTGTGAGCTTTTGGGCTAATTCATATTTATGTGTGAGCATATCATCCATGAAAAAGGTTTTCCCTGCATGTTTTACTTCGGTTTTGGCTTCGAGCCACTATAGGCAGTTTTTCCTAAAATTGCATGGCCTCGGGGGCCCAT
Organism: Jaltomata sinuosa; assembly: GCA_003996215.1. Taxonomy (NCBI): domain Eukaryota; kingdom Viridiplantae; phylum Streptophyta; class Magnoliopsida; order Solanales; family Solanaceae; genus Jaltomata; species Jaltomata sinuosa. The sequence continues at coordinate 158,349 of QJPP01002003.1, read as the reverse complement.
TTTTAGTATAATCTAATGATGACATAAGATTTTGGATGATTTCACACTGATTTCCTACTGATACTAGGCTCTGCTGGGCCAGGCACTAGCCCTGATTTTCTACTGATACTAGGCTCTACTGTGTAGAGCACTAGACTTGATTTTCTACTAATACTAGGCTCTGCTAGGCAGAGCACTAGACCTTATTTCTGACTGATTCAGACCCGGATGCGCTCTGGGCACTCTTTGAGAGGGTTATTGAGACTTTTATCACTGATTTTGACTTGAGTATACTTCGGGCACCCTTTGAGAGGGTATTTTGAGATTATTACTACTGTTTTAGAGCCAGTTTGATCTCGAGCATATACTGCAAGGTTTCGAGTTGGAGTTACTATTTCAGATCACTGGGCGATGTATGTGGTCGATGACTAGACATCCATAGACCCTGTCGATGCAGGATCTGGGACCTTAGGTTGCGTGTGCCGGATGAGGGGTGTACGGCGTAGGAGAGGTACACGGGTAGAGTACTTCCATGGGTCCTGCCTCTATATGGGCCCTTGAGGCACCTAAGGGGGAACATACCAGTTACTTACACATCATGATCATCATCATGCATATTTCACTCGGATTCCACCCTTGTTTGCTGTGTGTTCAGTTTACTCTCCGATTGTATGGGCGACTGGAGGGTTTGTTTTCACTTGATTGCGTTCCTCAGTTGTATGGGCGGCCGTTCACTCGGATTCCACCCTTATATACACTCAGTCGGCCGATAATGCCTACTGAGTACCCGTTGTCTTGGTGCTCATACTAAACTTTTTCATCTTTTTGGTGCAGATATTAGTTGAGCTTTCGCCATTGATTGCGTTTGAGACTTGTGCAGCTTTTATGAGATTCGAGACTAGGGTGAGTGCCTGACAGTTGGGGCTTGTCTACATCTCATCTATTGTACTGTTGCTCCTTGTACTTTCGGAGACGGATTTATATTGTATTTTGTTACTTCTAGCACTTGTATTCTATTAGAAGCTTATGTACTGTCGATACCAAGTCTTGAGGTTGGTGTAGTATCTTTATGTATATATTCAGGTTTTGTTTCCGCTTTGTCTATCTTTATATTTTGCTTCCTCTTATTTCTGCTTACTGTGCATATTTTTTGGGTAGTATCCCATTACTAACCATTCTGGGCTACGGGAATTGGTTCGCCTACTGGAGGGTTATAGGTGCCATCATGACCTGAGAAATCTGGTCGTGACAAAGAATTAGAATTCAAAATCAATAATTTGGTGGTGCAGATAGTGTCATGGGGTTGCAGGTTGCAATCGGTGCTAGAATGTAATGAGTTTTTTTTTGTTGTAATGTGTGATTTTAGAGTTGCTACAAATTATACACTTTTATTTCTTTAATGACATATTGACGCTACAAAAGTGCTTTCATGTGTTAACCTATGCACAATGCATATCAAGCAGGGTCTGGAGCATAGAATTTTATCAAGGAATTGAAAATATTATTGTGAATTATGTATTAACTTGTTATTTTTAACATTAATGATAAATAGGTAAAAGATTTGTTATAAAAATATTAAGTATGTACACTATTATATCCATGTTATTTGTATATATTCAAGCATGTATTTATTGGTAAACTAAAATACTACGTCACTAAAGTAATATCAAATATATAAGTTTCTGATTTCAAATTACTTGCTTCTACTTTGTAGAATGTTTTGATTTCTATTTTATAGCTCAAAGAAAGTATTAAAATATGTGTGTATCATTTAAATTTATCGTATAGTAATATAATTTTTTTACTAATATATTGAGATAAACGTGTTGTGCACATTTCCAGAAACTAGTAAGACAATAAAGGCATAAGATTCTTTTAAATCACATCAAATCAAGGAAATAATTCATGAATAAAGGCCAAATAAGTTGGTAGATTACCAACTTATCAAACCTTCAAACTTGAACTATTTCTTGTCCTCAAGTAAGACACTCATAAAGTATGGATTGAAACAAACTTCTCAAGACATAAGGGTTGCACAAAGGTTATACCGACTCAAAGACTCAAGAAAATACTAAACAAAGGACTCAAAACAAAGGTGCTCATCTAAATTGGTACCACCGGAATCTCAAGGCAAATACACATTTCAAAACTTTTATAAAAAGACTTCAGTATTCTTTCAAAATCAAGGGATTTGTCATTCAAAACAAGATCATTAAGGTTCTCAAGTCATTGGTATTGACCCTCAAGGTTTGCCTCAAGATTTACCACACAACTTATCTCATTCATTTTTCTCAATTGAAATCGAGACTTTGTTACCTACTTCAAGCATCTAATGCCACTTACCACAAGAGATAATTCCACACATAATCATGCAAGTTACAATATCGGGATTATAAGAGAATACAAGAAGTTCACGTACATACACATTGAACCATAGGCTTGCCCTATGTAATTCGGCACTAATGTAGATTTTATAAGCTCAGAATCACTAAGGACTTACTGTCACGACCCGAAATTGAGCCATGATGGCGTCTACATAACCCCCAGTAGACAAGCCAAAACCCAATGATGCAGAAGACAATAATAATAATTAAACTAAGAAAAGCGGAAGATATAAATGAAAAGACAGATCTAATAGCATATATAAATACCAACATACAAAATATACAAAAGATGGCCCTAAAGTGACCGAATAGACAAAACAACACGATAACCAACCCGGACCTGGTATCACTAGTACAAGAGCAACTAAGCAAGGAGTAGCTGTACGACAGACTCTGTCTATCCAAAATACAAAAAATATAGATAGAATATACAAGATGGAAAGCATGTAAAGTCTCCAAAAGCATCGGGAGCTCACCGTGATCCGAACTGCAACAGGCCTCGAACGACAGGAGGGTTAATGAGGGTGGCTCGTACTAGGTGCTGCATCAGAAAAGTATGGAGAGTGTAGTATGAGTACCAAGACAACGGGTACCCAGTAGGCATCATAAGCTGTCACGACCTAATTTCTCAGGTCATGATGGCACCTACAACTCCCCAGTAGGCGAACTAATCCCCATAGCCCAGAATGGTTAGTAATAGGCTACTACCTAACCAAAACGCACAATAAGCTAAAATAAGCGAAAGCTGAATGTAAACCTAGACAAAGCGGAAGCAAAACTCAAATATATATACATACAGAAAACTACACCAACCCCAAGACTTGGTATCGATAGTACAGAAGCTTCTAATAGAGTACAAGTGCTAGAAGTAAAAAAATACAATGCAATTTGTCTCCGAAAGTACAAGGAGTAAAAGTGCCAAAAGATGAGATACGGTCAAGCCCCGACCAGAAGACGCTCACCCTAGTCTCGAATATCCATAATTTGCCCAAGTCTCCAACGTGATCAAAGGCGAAAGCTCAACTAATATCTGCAAAGAGAGTGCAGAAGTGTAGTATGAGCACCTAAACAATGGGTACTCAATAGGTATCAATGGCCAACTGAGTGCATATAAGATATAAAAGCAGTAAGTAACAGATAGCAAGAAAGCAGTCAATAAAGCAATAAAGGAGGCACAAGGAGCTAGCACAGAGAATAGACAACCAAAAGCTACAAGTAAAACATGCTAGCACAGAGATACAATTACACAGAATCACAGGTGAAGGAAAGGAGAACGCACCTGGAGTCCTTGCACAACAATATAAGTAAGTAGAGAGAGAGTTGAGAAAATGGCAGTATACTGGTAACCTCAAGTAAAAGGAAAAGACGGAAAGCAGTCTAACATACTCAAAATGGAATCAACAAGTATAAGGAAATCATAACACCAATCCAATCATATTATAGCATACCCAGGTAATCACCTTACAAATATAACCCTAGGATGAAATAACTAGACCAAAATAACCGAGAGATACCACTAAACTTCCAACAAGGAAAGAACCAGAATCTCATACTCTGCTCAGAAGGCCACACAAAAGTACCTCAATAAGATAGGACTCCCTAGCCTCTCGATAATTAGAAATCCCACAACTGAAGCCTCAACAGGTTAACCATCACTAATATATCGATAATCGAGTGCCAAGACAAGCTCTAAATAAAGACAAGAGTAAATATAATCTACCTACAGTCCCAACGGCCGCCCAAACAACCAAGGAATGCAATCAAGTGAATACAAACTCTCGGGCCACCTATACAACTGGAGCATACACTGAACACACAAATAATAAGGGTGGAATAAAATAAATGATATGATATGATGTGCCATTAACCGGTATGTTCCCCCTCAAGTACCCTCGGGCCCATATAGAGGCGGGACCCATGGAAGGGTCTTTCCTATTTACCACTCCTCCACTGTACACCCCCACTCCTGGCATGCTGCATCGGCCTATAGCCTGTGGCCCAGAAATGATAGTGGTCCATAGAGGTCTACCTATCGACCACATACAAAAACTCAATCTCAAAACGTGTCCTCCGGAATCAAGTCTGAGTTGAAGCCAGTGGCTAAGTCTCAAATGTAGCTCAAAACTCAAAACCTCATAGTACATGCCCGGCTTCGACCCGGGTCTAAAACAGTAGTAGTAACCTCAAATAACCCTCTCAAAGGGTGCCCAGAGTATGCTCGGGTCTAAATCAGTGATCAAAGTCTTAGTAACCCTCTCAAAGGGTGCTCGGAGTATGGCCGGGTCTAAAACTGTAGTAAATCAAGTCTAGTGCTCTGCCCGAAAGAGACTAGTATCAGTAATAAAATCAAGTCTGGTGCTCTACCCGGCAGAGAATAGTACCAGTAATAAAATCAGTGCGAAATCATCCAAAATCCCCTTTTCTATCATCAATCATACCAAAAATGGGCCCCGGGGGCCATGTAAGTTTAGGAAAACCGTCTGTAGTGGCTTGCAGCCAAAATTGTAGTAAAACCTGCAGGGGAAAACCTTTTTCATGGATGATATGCTTGAACACAAATGTAAATTAGCCCTATGTCTCACAACAATTCCTATCAGCCTTGCACAGGCCCAGCAACTACTCACCAGACATAACCAGCATAAAAGGATAAGCTCTATGTCTGGGACTCGCGGACATTCTCCAAATAAGCCACCGTCTATGTTCTAGAGTCAAAACAAGGCCGCACATGACCACAAGAGTAATATACCATACTACGCGAATACTACAAACATCGCATGAAATCAATGGATGAACAAGGCGGACAAGGTCTGGGGTACCAACCTATAATTACCCACCCAAGGATGTTAACTAATGTAGTTATAGCCTATATGCGCAGAGTCTAGATAGGGGAAAGCTATAACCTACCTGTCGTCCGATGAATAGCTGCGGGGACGACATCGTCCAGGCTAGAACTACTCCGGGAAGCTCCAATTCACAAAACTAATATTAAAATAGTAATCTACATGTTAAAACAAAACCAACGACACCCATAATGCCATAACCATAACCGGGTTGAAATCCGGGTCACAAACGAGTCAATGAGTCCCGCGACCCGAAACCAAAAACAAAAAATACACTTGTGTTCCTTACCATCTTGGGAGAGCATGCCCAAAAATTGAACGAAAACGGACAAAAAATAGGGCTCAAACCAGCCTCTCTCAAGTCAAGAATTAAAGATGAAATTTGTAAGAAATCAAAATCGAAATTTAGCCAAAAGGTACTTACCACAATGAGAAGGAAAGCTAAGGAGGTGCAAATTCCAACCCACAATCATGCAAGCTCAAGAGGGCAGCCTCTACAAAGGATTTTCAAGCTTTGAGAAATGGAAACAATGGAGGTTTTCCAAACAATTGAAGAAGAACAACTTGGGGGGAGAAGAACTAACCAAAATCGATAAAGAAACGAGACTTTCCAACCAAATTGATGAATTCCCCAAGATAAGACTAAAATAAGAACTTTGGTGGAGAGGATTTTTAGTTTGGAACGGGAACTAAATGAGAAATAAGGCAAGAAAAATTAAGGACCAAGAATTATATAGTTGCTGGTCGCTGGTCAGCATGATCGCGTTGAAGGAAAAGTCCTAGACAAGCGCTATCGCGCTATAGGAGTGCGATCGCGCTGAAGGGAAAAACTCAGACCAGCGCAATCGCACTAAAAGAGCGCGATTGCGCTGAAGGGGAAATCACAGGCTAGCGCAATTGCGCTAAGGGAGCGTGATCGCGCTGAAGGCCATCAGAAGCAAAAAAACCAACAACAACCAAAAACTTCTACGGGGCATTCCGGGCACAATCGGAACCCGATAATAAAAAACAAATAGAGCTATTAGAGTGGAAACGATATTCTGGACACAAAGAAATCAACAAAACTTCCATACGAGGTCATTTCGGAAGAATGTTGACCCAAGTCAACACTAGCTAACGCCAACCAAACACCCAAAATGAGCCCGGCTCATCTGGAACCCGAATCAACCACCTACCTAACCCAAACTCGGCATTCCAGAGCTAACGGAGCTGACGGAATTTCCATCTGAGGCTGTCTTCTCTGAATGTTGACCAAAGTCAACCAAACTAGCCTAACTGGCTTGAAAACACAAAATGAGAGAGAATTCCAAGCTGAAAAGCTCCCAGATCCTGACCAAAGGTCTTCCTAGACCAAAGTCCACGCTCCGGATCTAAAGGAACTGTCAAAATTCGATTCCGAGCATTTTTACTAAGAATGTTGACTGAAGTCAACAATTTCAAAAGCTAAAAGCTCTGAAAAAAGGAATGGCCAAAAAGACCAAGCAATCGGCCCAGGCACCGAACTACCGGTCCCAGCAAGCCATAAATGACTTGGGGATGCTACAGGCAAGCTCTAACGGTACAAGAAAGGCAAAAATGCATAAATGACCGGAAGGGTCATTACATCATCCACTACTAAAAGACTTTCGTCCCCAAAAGTCAGGAAAGAAGGATTGACTAGAGATTAAAAGGACCGCGGAAACACAACCCGCACTACTCTCTCGGACAACTTGGGTAGCCTCCTCGGCTGGATGACACCCAACAGAACCAACTAATGCAACCAAGCTAAAACCCATTACTAGCCAAGCTAGATCTAAGCTCATCTCCAAAACTCCAAAGATTTGCCGACCTAAACTAAACTTTGAGAATCTCAATCGAAAGCACCGATAGAACACCAAAACCAGAGAAGCAAGGCTATATGCACATAAAGCTCAAATCTTTGAAACCACAACCAAATTTACCAGAAGAGACATCAACCCACAACTCCAACTTATGAACCCGCTGATCCGCAAATTTTTTTTATCCTGAATAGAACCCTTTCACACTATAACTAAAGGTTTCATACAAGTCGAACTCTCAACCACCATCGAAGCATCAACTGAAATGCCAGAAATACACAGCCTTCGCTTATACTCTACCACGAATGAAGTCACTCTTTATACTCAAGTTCTACCAAAGTCAAGCTAAAGTCTACTAACTTTTGCCATCCAAGATAACAACCCGTAGCAGATCCTTGAAAACTGGAGTTACCTGACCCAACTGGCCATCAAGCAACAAAAGAACACTTTGCCAACACCAAACTCGCTAACTAAACCCAACTGATCAACCCATCTGAATCCGACTGAAGTGTGCACACCAAAGTTAGGAAAGGCATATATGAATACCTTATATTGACTGAGAACTTTCAAACTGTAGAACGAAACCAACCTCGCCAAATTGGACCAAATATGAATCAACTAGAATCGAAGGAACTAGGGCAACCTACCCGACCGACCCAAACCAAAACAAAGATCCTGCAAGTAGTGTGGTAAGCCTACCACAAATCTTGAAATCACCAGCTAAGCTCTAAACTCTGAGAATATCGCTGTAACTCTGAATACTCAAATACCATTCTGATTTGAAGTCGTCTTACCAAGCTCACCTCAGGAAGAAGTCCACCATGCCATGAGTATCAAGTCAAAACACCCCGAAGGCAAAGAAAAAGGGGGCCTGGGGTTCAAAGTTGCCATCTAGCCATAGAAATTTTGCATATAACTTCAACTCATCACTTTGGCTCGAATCAACTGCTCTATCGTATCTGCACACAGCCAATCATTTCGAAGCATATATCATACCAAACTTCTAGTCCATACTGGCTGAGTCTAACCAACACTGGGACACCACATAAACAACAACCCTGGAAGAATCAACTAAACAAGCTTTCAAATCCTAAGTAAATTAATGGTGACCACCAGTCTCTAAGTACCACGAGAACTCAGAAATAACCCTACTAGTATCAACCCGCACAACCTAATCACATAAAGCACACACCACTGTTGAATCGAAAACTTATGCCACTGCATCCGCCCAACCAAGATGGAAGGAACTTTGTACCCTGAAGAGCACCGATGAAATCAGGAATATCTAGTCTAAAAACAGAGGTTAGGCAAGGACTAGGTGTCCAAGGCCAACAGCCACATCTGAAACTGAAGTAAAGAAGCTAAGTTGCCCGCACCCACTGCCTCCCGGTACTAGGATGCTGCAACCAAATTGAAACTGCCACGAACCATCTGATGAAACCAGTCAAGCCATGATTCTGAACCCCTATATTCAAAACTGCCAACCAAAGCCTTGGTCAAACCCATATGCTGCCAATGAACCTTTAAGAACCCAAGCCAACTAGGTTGGAATACGCAAGTTGCTAAAACCGCAGTTGCTACTGAAACACAAACCAATCAATGGAAAAACCCACTGCAATGTGTAGACAGCCGAATAAAATCACCAACACACAATCCCAAGCAAACCTTCGTCGCCACCTCAATCAACTACTATGACACATAAATACAAACAAGGAGTTATCTCCCTTTTTTTCAACTAAACAAAATCCTTCCGTAGCATATACCGAACCTTACAAATTCTTTCTGAAATAAGAATCTGTCGCCATTCCCTTAGCTCCAAAATTTACATTGTCAAAACTTAACAAGGCAAGAGAAGAATGGTCTGTATGCCTGACTCACCCAATATGTTATGAATACAACCTAACCACGAGGTTACGGTCAACACTTAGTCGGAAGTGCCAAAGTCAAAACCCAAACACAATGACAACATCAAGAGCTTATCCAGAGAACTACGATTAGGATTCATTCCAACTGGAACTGGGGATACAACAAAACAACCAACGGACAAGGAACTGGAGGAGACTAGTGGAACAATTAACATACATGCCAACCTCCTAAACTAATCAACAAAAAGGGTCAAACTCTAAACACTCGAGAGGCCAAATCGATCTATGCACGCTAGCATAACAAAAATCTCCCAACTGAGGCAAAATCTCTACTCTGGCACAACTACCGGTAACACACCAAATTATCACACGGATCTCCAGTCACGCTAGATAACGACCTAGGTAACAACCATCTAGGACCGCTAGAAAGGAAGACCCAAAGCAAGCCTAGAACCACAACAACCAGGAAGCGAGCTCTACAAATCTTAATCACAAGCTACAACTCCGGGTAAAACACCTCACAAGGCTAACTCACCCCCATCCACTACTAAAGAATTAAACTACCAATAAAACAACAAATCAATACTCTAATTCAGGTAGCCAAACAACTAAACAAGTAATAGGTAGGCTTAAAAGCAAATAAATGATAGAAAGGAAAAAATTGCAATGCGAGCAGGACTAACACGAGTCGAAGGTAGCAAAGGCCTGACCTGGAGCAACGATGTCAGGAACCTCTACCTCTGTCCCACCAAGAGGAGCATCAAGCTGACGAGATCTAACTCTGGACTAAGTGGTCGAACCTAAAGGCCCAATCGGCCCTCACCGGGGACAAGCTTTATAAAGGTGGCCAATCTCTCCACAATTATAACAACCAGGCTGACCGAGATACACAATCGTGGGGCAATTCCTAGCAAAGTGCCCATGCTCACCACACTAAAAATAACCTCTACCAGATGAAGCCCGACAAAAAGATTTCACTGAACCTTGTCGTCCACCATGATTTACACACTCTGAAGGCAAACCCGAAGGATATGATCCGCTCCCTACCTGCTCTGCTCAACATGCCTTACCCAACCACTCTTTGGAACCCATGGAGCTACTGAAACTGACCTGGTATATAAGAAGCAGTAGAACCTATCTCTAGTGGAGAATCCCCTACCTCGAGTTTGAGAACCTCGAGAACTATCCTTGCAACGACGCTTTCGAGCACCACCTCCATACGCCTCACAACACAAACCCTCAATAGCCCAAGCATGGTCAACTACCTGAAGGAATATTGTCCCAACTGTAACCAAATGTTCGGTCGCCAAATGGAACGGTGAAACCAAACCTCCCACAAAGCTCCAGACCCTATTAAACTCTGAAGGTACAACCCTTGCAGTACGCCTAACCATGTTATGAAACCTCGCCTCATAATTTAATACTGATAGACAACCCTGCTGAAGAACTGGAAGCTCAACCCTAACTAAAGCATCACTCAAAGAACCAGGTACTGAAACACTCACTAGGGAACTCAGAGTCCTAGCAACGGTGTCCTGAAGAGCTGGGGTCGCTACAAATCAAATCGGAGGCTGGGCTATCCCCACACCCCCTATCTGATGCAATAAACTCTCACTCTAAAGTCCTAGCACTGACGGAAGAACTGAAGTAATAGGCACAGAAGTCTTGACACCAACCACTATCAAACTCATCTTAGGCATCTGAGAATGAATGAATAACCAAAGTCTTAGAAGTTAATAAAGCCCAGAACGCACGATAAGGAGCCAAGAAGATGAAACTTTTCCTAATAATGCCCTGTAGCCTCCCGTAGATAGGATATGGACGTCATCATACCGATACACGAGACTCTACGTAGACACTTGCCTCTGTACCACGAAACTGGTGAACCTAGAGCTCTGATACCAAGCTATCACGACCCAATTTCTCAGGTCATGATGGCACCTACAATCCCCTAGTAGGCGAATCAATCGCCGTAGCCTGGAACGGTTAGTAATGGGCTACTACCTAACCAAAACGCACAATAAGCAGAAGCAGAAGCAGAATGTAAAGGTAGACAAAGCAGAAGCAAAACTCGAATATATATACATACAAAAAACTACACCAACCCCAAGACTTGGTATCGATAGTACATAAGCTTCTAATAGAGTACAAGTGCTAGAAGTAAAAAAATACAATGCAATTTGTCTCCGAAAGTACAAGGAGTAACAGTGCCAAAAGATGATATACGGTCAAGTCCCGACCATCAGGCGCTGACCCTAGTCTCGAATATCCACAATTTGCACGAACCTCCAACGCAATCAATGGCGAAAGCTCAACTAATATCTGCACAAAGAGTGTATAAGTGTAGTATGAGCACCAAAACAATGGGTACTCAGTAGGTATCATCGGCCGACTGAGCGCATATAAAATATAAAAGTAGTAAGTAACAAATAGCAATAAAGCAGTCACTAAAGTAATAAAGGAGGCACAAAGAGCCAGCACAAAGAATAGACAACCAAAAGCTACAAGTAAAACATGCTAGCACAGAGATACAATTACACAGAATCACAGGTGAAGGAAAAGAGAACGCACCTGGAGTCCTTGCACAAAAATATAAGTAAGTAGAGAGAGAGTTGAAAAAATGGCAGTATACCGGTAACCTCAAGTAAAAGGAAAAGATGGAAAGCAGTTTAACATACTCAAATTAGAATCAACAAGTATAAGGAAATCATAACACCAATCTAATCACATTATAGCATACCCAGGGAATCATCTCACAAGTACAACCCTAGGATGAAATAACTAGACCACAATAACTGAGAGATACCACTCAACTTCCAACAAGGAATGAATTTAGAATCTCATACTCTACTCAGAAGGCCACACAAAAGTACCTCAATAAGATAGGACTCCCTAGCCCTCTCGATAATCAGAAATCCCACAACCGAAGCCTCAACAGGTTAACCATAACTAATCCATCGATAACCCAGTGCCAAGACAAGCTCTAAATAAAGACAGGAGTAAATATAATCTACCTACAGTCCCAATGGCCGCCCATACAACCGAGGAACGCAATCAAATGAATACAAACCCTCTGATCGCCCATACAAATAGAGCGTACACTGAACACACAACAAACAAGGGTGGAATCAAATGCATGATATGATATGATATGCCAGTAACCGGTATGTTTCCCTTCAGGTACCTCTCGGGCCTATATAGAGGTGGGACTCATGTAAGGCTCTTTCCCGTGTACCTCTCCTCTGTCGTACACCCCCCTCCTGGCACGTTGCGTCGGCCCATAGCCTGTGGCCCAAGAACGATAGGGGTCCATGAAGGTGTACCTCTTGACCACATACAAAAACTCAATCTCAAAATGTGTCCTCCGAAATAAAGTCCAGGTTCAAGCCAATGCCTAAGTCTCAAATATAGCTGAAAACTCGAAACCTCATAGTACATGCCCGGCTTTGACCCAGGTCTAAAACAGTAGTAGTAACCTCAAAAGACCCTCTCAAAGGGTGCCCAAAGTATACTCGGGTCTAAATCAGTGATCAAAGTCTTAGTAACCCTCTCAAAGAATGCCTAGAGTGTGGCCGGGTCTAAAACTGTAGTAAATCAAGTCTAGTGCTCTGCCCAGCAGAGATTAGTATCAGTAATAAATCGAGTCTTGTGATCTGCCCGGCAGAGACTAGTACTAGTAATAAAATCAGTGCGAAATCATCCAAAATCTCATTTTCTATCATCAACCATACCAAAAATGGGCCCCCGGGGCCATGCAAATTTTGGAAAATCGTCTGTAGTGGTTCGCAGCCAAAACTGTAGTAAAACATGCAGGGGAAAACCTTTTTCATGGATGATATGCTTGTACACAAATATAAATTAGCCCAATTGCTCAAAACAATTCCTATCAGCCCTGCACAGGCCCTGCAGCTACTCATCAGACATAACCAGCCTAAAAGGATAATCTCTATGTCCGGGATTCGCAGACATTCCCCAAATAACCCACCGCCTATATTCCAGAGTCAACACAAGGCCGCACAAGACCAGAAGGGTAATATACCATACTACGCAAATACTACAAACATCGCATACAATAAATGGATGAACAAGGCAGACAAGGTCTGGGGTACCAACCTATAACAACCCACCCAAGGATGTTAACTAATGCAGTTATAGCCTATATGCGAGAGTCTAGATAGGGGAAAGCCATAACCTACCTGTCGTCCAAGGAATAGCTGCGGGGACGGCGTCGTCCAGGCTCGAACTGCTCCGAGAAGCTCTAATTTGCAAAACTAATATCAAAACAGTAATCTACACATTAAAACAAAACCAACTCTACCCATAATCCCATAAGCATAACCGGGTCGAAATCTGGGTCACAAACAGGCCCGTGGGTCCCGTGACCCAAAACCAGAAATGAAACACACACTTGAGTTCCTTACCATCCCGGGAGCATATGCCCAAAAATTGAGCAAAAATGGACAACAAATGGGGCTCAAAACAGTCCCCCTTAAGTCAAGAATTAAAGATGAAATTTATAAGAAATCAAAATTGGAATTTAGCCAAAAGGTACTTACCACAACGAGAAGGCAAGCTAAGGAGGTGCAAATTCCAAACCCACAATCATGCAAGCTCAAGAGGGCAGCCTCTACAAGGGATTTTCAAGCTTTGAGAAATGGAAACAATGGAGGTTTTCCAAACAATTAAAGAAGAACAACTTGGGGGGAGAAGAACTTACCAAAATCGACAAAGAAATAAGACTTTCCAACCCAATTGATGAATTCCCCAAGCTAAGACTAAAAGAAGAACTTTAATGGAGAGGATTTTTAGTTTGGAGCTGGAACTAAATGAGAAATAAGGCTGGAAAAATGAAGGCCCAAGAATTATATAGTTGTTGGTCGCTGGTCAGTGCTATCGCGCTGAAGGAAAAGTCCCAGACAAGCGCTATCGCGCTACAGGAGCGCGATCGCGCTGAAGGGAAAAACTCAGACCAGCTTAATCGCGCTAGTGGAGTGCGATCAAGCTAAAGGGGAAATCACAGGCCAGCGTAATCGCGCTAAGTGAACGCGATCACGCTGAAGGCCACTAGAAGTAGAAAAACCAGCAAAAGCTAAAAACTTCTACGGGGAATTTTTGGGCACAATCGGAACCCGATACTCAAAAACAAATAGAGCTATTAGAGTGGAAATGACATTCCTGACTCAACGAAATCGATGAAACTTCTATACGAGGTCATTTCGGAAGAATGTTGACCCAAGTCAACACTAGCTAACGCCAACCAAACACTCAAAATGAGCTCAGCTCATCCGGAACCCGAACCAACCACCTACCTAACCCAAACTCGGCATTCCAGAGCTAACAGCGCTGACAGAATTTCCATCTGAGGCCTCTTCTCCAAATGTTGACAAAAGTCAACCAAACCAGCCCAAAAAGCCTGAATACACAGAACGAGAGAGAATTCCAAGTTGAAAAGCTCCCAGATCCTGACCAAAGGTTCCTCTATACCAAAGTCCACGCTCCGAAGCTAACGGAACTGTCAAAATTCAATTTCGAGCATGTTCACCAAGAATGTTGACTGAGGTCGACAATTTCAAAAGTAAAACCTCTAAAACAAGGAATGGCCAAAAAACCAAGCAAATGGCCGGGCACCGAACTACCGGTCCCAGCAAGCCATAAATGACTTGGGGCCGCTACAAGCAAGCTCTAACGGTAAAAAAAAGGTGAAAATGCATAAATAACCAAAAGGATCATTACATCGACTGACCTAGTATAGAAAGATAATATATAAAATAAATTATAGGAAAGTACACAAAGTACAAGGATCCACCTAAATCTAGTTATAAAACTGAAAACAGAAATATCCTAACCAACAAGAGGGCAATAATAATAAAATCAACACAAGAAACCGACACTCCAAGTATACCCAAGTCGATGTAATGCTATGAGATATGATGTGATGTATGAATGCATAATAGTATAAACCCAGAATACCGCATCGGGCCCCCGAAATACCGCATCGGACTATGCATATATATGTATGTGTGCATATAGAAAGTAAAAACCCAGAATAACGCATCGGGGTTCCAGAATACCACATCAGACTATAAGTATATTATGAATGAAAATAAGGCCCGAAATAACGCACTGGGTGTCTGGAATACCGCATCGGACTATGAGTATGCTTCTTTGAAAATAGCGGAGAAAGGTTTGGGTATATCCCTTGGACTGGCATACAAGTAGTACTTTTCCTTTCTTTTCCAAAATCAGTAGTAAACCCAGTATAACTCTTCAAACATCCAAGAACCACAGTATCCATAGTAAATCTCCAGTTTTAAATCTAAAAGCCTCGAAAACCTTCCTTTTCTGTATCGATAATATGCAATACAATATGAGCATGAAGTATGCATAACCAGAGAAAGTAGCACACCAAAGCTAGAGAACTGGCCTGCAAACTCCATCCAAATCCAAGCTATGGCCTCGGGCCCACAGTTACACACAACCAACAATTAAAGCAAAAATAGCAGAAAATAAATACGGAGACCACTACGAGCATCTACTCTACCTCTAAAATCTCCTAAAATCATACTAAGGATTTTACGCTAGGCATAACAATACTACGGGCTCCTAGACTTAAGGATAGCATGAGTAAATTCTAATCTATGATCCAAAATGGCCATAATAATATAAATCACAAGATTTAAGCCTAATACCACCTAAAGTCCAACCTAACATTCCAGTAACATATGATATATAAAATATAGCTAAACTCAATCTAGAAAGTAAACCGTGACCTACCTCGGGAACAAACTGCAAACACGAACCATCACTCATGTGCCTTCCCCTTCTGAACAGCCTCAGAAAGCTACCACGCTATCAAGAACATAAAATAGGTGTCAAGATGAGAAGAATGACACCTATATTGATATACGAAAAATTAGGCCAGGAATCGGGTTGGAAAATGACCCTCGGGGCCTGTGTAATGAAACAAAAAATAAAATTCACAATTATGATCGCGGTGGGTTAAGGAACCCATGCTCAACACTTGAGCGCGAACGCGGATCATTTTGGAGCCCAAAATAGCCCCAAAGTGCTACTAATACACACAAAAAAGAGGGGATTACGGGCTTTTAAAGAGACTTTAAACGACGGAAGGGAGGAGAGGTGTAGAGGGGACTTACCGGATGAAGTAGACTGAGCAAAGGGCTTGAAACCGGAGCTTGGAATGTTTATCAATGGGAGAACAGTGAAAATATGAATGAGAAAATGATGTTGGAATCTTAAGTAGCTGCCAGGGGTCCTTCATTGCAATCGCGAAGGATCCCACATATTCGTGAAAGAGCACTGGCCAGACCATCGCGATCGCAACAGTCCAGCCCCATGTTTGCGAAGAGGAAACTAGGCCGGGTTTCAGCCGGCTTCATCGCGGTCGTGAAGGGCAACCAACGAGATCGCGATGGTCAAGAACAAGACCATCACGAATGCGATGGCCACCTTGTGATCGCGATGACCAACTGGTCTGCAACTTTTATACCAGCAACCAGCAATTCACAAAGGCAAAAATTTCATCTGATGGACCCTCGAGATTCATTCGAAACCCCGTGAACACAAATCAACCATGCTACCCAACCAGAAATAGCATTCCAGACTCAATGGAAACAACAAAACTCCCAACGGAGATTGTTTTATGAAAAGTAGGCCCCGTGCCCAAAATTAACTCGGAACTCAATACCTCAAAACAAGTCCGAAAGCCCCGAGATCCGAACCCAAGGTCCCTCTAGCCTAAATTCGACATTCCAGAGCTAACAACAATGACAGAAATTCCATCTGAGGCAGTCTTTTCCTAATGTTGACCAAAGTCAACCCTACCAGTCAAACTGGCTTGAAAACACAAAAAGCAACACCAAAACAAATCAAAAGAACTCAGGCCCAGACCTATGGTCCTACTAGACCAAAATCCCCATTTCATACCCAACGAAACTATCAGAATTCAATTTTGAGCATGGTTACCAAGAAAGATGATCGAAGTCAAAGATTTTCTAAGTTCAAGTTCTAAAATAGGGAAATGGTCATAATGATCTACCGAATGGCCCAAGCACCAAACCGTCAGTCCCGACAAGTCATAAATGACTCGTAGCCACTGAGAAAAAGCTCAAAATGCAGAAAAAGGATGGAAAACTGAAGATTTAAAAGATGTAGGGTAGGGTTAAGGTGAATATTTCATTTAGGCTGAAGTGACTAAACCTCCCTAATGTTATCATGAATAATCAAGTGCAAACACTCACATATTTGATTCACTTCACAATATGTCCCCCTCTCACAATCCCAATTTATCCATTTCACAAAGATACTCCAAGCACCTTTTTCTTTTGCTCATGAGATAACACTACCCAATCTTTTATTTCCTTCAATCATTCTTTCATTGGATCAATCACTTCTTATGATATGCACTGGGTGATGTTGACACCCATTTTTTACTTTCCATATTACAAATTAATCTTGAGTCTGTTTCAAATTTTAAATAATTTTTGAAATAATTATTTTGTAAAAAAGGGATAAAAATAAATTCTAAAAATCAGCTATATTGTAGTTTTTGAGTAAGGGTTTATATTTTCTAATATTTAATTATGTGGAATTTATATAAACGAACTCAAGAAATTATTTTAAAGTTTAATTTCATAAGAAAATCCTTTTTGAAATTAAAAATGTTTGATTTTCCTCCAAATTGATTAAAATTAGAGGTTAATTGAATAATTAATTTCATAATTTTAAAATGAGGTAATTGTGCTTTAAATATATTATTTCAAAATGTTTAAATTTATAGAAGCTCAAATAGTTGTTAATTGAAATTAATTCGTCTCTATTCCTATTCTAGCCTAATTCTTTAAATCATTTAAATTCTAGCCTAATTTATCAATTTATCCTTAAGCATAAAGTTGCCACATCTTGCAAATGTGGCAATTACATAAATAGCTCTTATAACTCTTTGTTTTAGCCTACATTTGGGCCATCAACACACATAATCCGCTCAGCCCACTTCCCCATAATTCTCTGACCCGGCTAGCCCATTTCCACACACCCTTATTTATACACTTCTTTTCTCTTCTACAACACAGAAGACCCAAACACCCCTTATCCATTCTCTCTCTCCTCGTCCCTTCTCCAAAAATATGAACAAAGCAGATGAACCTAGAAGCTCCCCTGTTAAACTCAGCTCTAAATGACAACTACAGCAGTGCCAAACGACCCCGAATCCTCTCAATCCCCGTCAAAATGCGCTCTGTCTCCGTTAAACTATGCACTGGCAGAACTAAGAAGGTTCCAGAATCCCCGGGTGGCATTTCATCCGCAAATCCATAAAATTTATACGAATTTGTACTCATCCAGCTCTCCAAACCTTATCCCCAATTTGAATTTCAAATCCCCTAGTGATTTCCCTAAAAAATTCCCTACATGTTCAGCTTTCCCACATCGAAAAATCTCCCCCAAATCCCTCTGAATTTCTTCCTATATAAACCCCACACTTTCTTTCTTTGGGTAACATTTTTTATAGCCACGGGAACCCTAAAAAGCTTGAAAAAATCCTGGGATTTCAAGGCGAATAATTCGAGTTTCTTTTTTTTCAAACGTTTTCAAGGTCGAAACTCAGATTTGAAGTGCATTTTTTTTGTGGTGGAGTTGTTCTTCGTCAAGAGATTGTGTTCCCAGTCGCTGCCCCCAAATAGGTAATTTTTCTTTCAACTCTTTCCTCTTTCTTTTACGTTACACTATTGTAAAATAATGTAGCATGTTGCTGGTCTTGTTTGATATTTGGTATGGCTTTTTGTTTGTTCTAGCTGTTAAATTAAGGTGATTGTTTGTGTTTTGAGTTATCTTGCTTCTAAGTGATACTGAACATCCATTTTTCTTTGCCGTTTTTGAACTTTTAAAATACATGAGTCACTGCTCATCTTGTCTTGTTCCTTAGTCAGTGGAACTGTAACCAAATGGAGTAGTAAAAGACCAAGTTTTCTTAATAATTCAACCTGGCTTTCTTGATGACGTTGATATGACTAACCAGTGATTTTCAAAGTGTTAATATCGATAGCTTGTGGTGATACTTTTATGTGATTCTGTTTTGAGTAAAATGAGCATCATAGATAAATACCAGTTTAATGTGTACATGGTGTTAGTTAAACAGATTATTCTTGAAGCGTTGTTGGCTATTGTTTCTGTTTTAAAGAATATGTGTGTTCATCATTATCTCTATGAAAAGAACTCTCTCTAAAAGAATTTTTTCGAGTTACAATACCATGTAAAGATCATTGAGATGAGAGTAGAAACTTGGTCTTTGGGGTTGCTCTTTAGCCCTTCCTAAAGAACCAGTTGATAGAGTAAAAAGAGCTACTTTGAGTTTTGGATTTCATTCTAGTTTGCCGGGAAGGTCTTCTTTTGAAATTCCCCTCTACGTTCATTACTCCCAATCCCTGATCTGTTTTATGCATATCTGAGATGCTTTGAGTTTTCTCTTCATTTGAATGAGTTGATGTATAGCAGAATACATAGACTATTTTGAGGATCACATATTTTTCTTCTCCTTTCCTCGTCTGTAAAGGTATAAGTGGGTGAGAACTTTCGAGACCTCATTAATGAATTCTGAAAATCAGGAGAATATTATCACTACTAGTTACAAACGTAGGTTCCGAAAGTATTGCAAAATTTCTTGTGGGAATGTTTAAGTTTGGATATTAGGCTCGTCATAAAGGTTGGGTTTCATAAAGGATCACTTAGGACTAAACATGTTATTTAAGGAACGAGTTTGCTCTTCGATATGAACTGTTCGAAATCATTTTGGCTTCTTTGTTGTGAGTTTAAACAAAAAGAGCATGTTCCCTAAATCCCCTCCCCTTTTGTTGATGTTCCATCCTTCTTTGTCTTGGTTTTCCTTTTCCAGAAGCATTTAGGTATCAAATTCACAAGTTATATTGCTAAAATATAAGCAGATTTTGGTCTTCATCTTGAGTTGTAAAATGGTGTTGTAAAATTCTTGTTCTGCCACATTTGATTTAGTTTAAAGGAAAATAAATCTTTCCCTTTGAATCTATGATATTGACGATATGATAGTTTCTCCCTTAAGTCATAATTTTGAAGAGTTTTTTCTGTGTAATTAACTAATTTTTTGGCTTCCTTAACGTGAGAGAATTCTGATTGTCTTCCCTTTTTTTTGCTGCATGTGAAAACTGGCATGATGTAGTCCATTATGGATTCCTCTTTCTCCCCCTTGCTTTATGTTGGGCCAACACACCCAACACTTCTCTTTGAGACAAACCCAGCCAAGGCATAAAAGGAATGACTTTGCAAAGCAAATTGGAGCTAGCTACAGGTTGAAGATGAAAGAGCGGGTAGAGCGGGTTCAAAACCTCACATCAGTCTAAAATGGACCGAATTTGAGGAAAATGGGCAAGGAGGCCTAATACTTAAAAATGCCGCAGTCATGGCCTAAAAGGGCTAAACAGTTAAAGGAAAATCGGACTCAAAGTTCAAGTCTTGCAAATGGTGGGTCAAAATCCCACACTTAGAATTCTAGGACAGGTTTTTGGTTTGGGCTAAAAGCCTAAACTAGTTGAGCCAAAGGTTTAATTACTTTTCTTTTCCCTTTCTTTCTATTTAGATTAGAGTTATGTTTGTATAATTTGGAATAACATTAACTTAGTTGAATCTTCCCTAAAGAGTACCTTTCATATCTCTAGTTTCTCTTTTGAAAACATTTCTTTGTGACTTATTTTACAAGTTTGGTATTCTTTTAAGATTTTACTTAAGCAAGTTTTACCCAAAATGAATTCACCACCCATTTCAGAATTTGTTCAAAGTTTTACTTGTCTTTAAGTTATAATATTTTTGTTATCCTCATGTTTTAAAAAAAACTAAGATTTTCAGAAGTTTGCCAAACAAGTTAGTTTCAACAAGATTGGGTAATTGCAAGTTAGTGGATATTTCGAGTGCTTTTAAACCCTTATCAAAATATTAATATGAACCTCTTACCCTATTCTCTGATATTTTAAAGTTACATCTGTTTAAACTTTAGAAATTTTATAAGTTTTTCATGGTTTTCCTTTAATTAAACTAAGTGGCGACTCTTCTTTAAATTGAAAAAACTTTTTGAAACTTTAACTTGATTTTCGAAATTATTTTCAATAGTCGAAACAAACCATTTTTCCCGAAATCATAAGTGACGACTCTGCTGGGGATGTTCAACTAGGTTCTAACCTTATTATTTTTACTACTTTATTTGACTAGCTATTCAGAATTGTAATATTTTTTAACGCTTTCCTTATTTGTTTACTTTTCACAAATATAAATTGTTCATGGTATACTCCACTTCTCTTGGCAAAGCCTTAGATTGCATTAGGGGTAAAACGGGTGATTATGCAAGTATTTACAATCGTCCTTCACTAAAAACACACTTTCTCAAAACAGACGAGTGAAGTAGTTGACTCGTGGTCGGTTAATGGTCACTTGTTGTTTTAGCCCGTGGTTGTCCCCCTGAGTTTCTGGTTGTTCTGAAATAAACCAATTCTAGTCAACCTAGGATAGAGTGAAACCAAATTTTGAAATAGGCATTGACCTAAGACGTCTTAATATCCAAGGGATATTAAGTCCATTAGCAAGATCACCTTATGTTTGAAAGGGCCCACGGCCTGAAAGAACAATCATCCCTTATGTGTTCAATTGAAGCATGTGATATCGAGTTGTACGATCCATTGTCCCTCGGGGTTGGGATATATTTAGATAGTCTTTTATTTTGAAGATTATCATCCGGAAGGTACTCGGAATTCGCAAAAAATCTAAGAACATCAAGAATAAAGAATTCACGGTGGCCTAGTTTAGGATTGTAACCCTGCGAGGGACTGATATCGAATGTACATCCCTTCCCTTATTTTGTACCCACATTTTATTTAATCAGTTTATATATAATTTTTTTGGGCAATGGAACATTTACAAAGGACCCACATATCCTTCAATTTGTTAGGCCTACCTTTGGCATATAAAGGTCACATATCCATATAGGATGCACTATGAACTGTTATGTGATATAACTGTCTTACGTGCTTATGTGTATTTCTCAAATCAAAGGTGAATTGATCCACTCCTATTTGAATATTTTTAGAACCCATAGGCAGGATAAAATCCCACCGTGCAAAGCCCGACCAAGATCGCTCTTGGAGTTCTTCGAATTTCCCAGAAAAAATCCAAAGACTTCTTGAAACCCTTTTAATTCTTGTTCAAAAAACAAACTTTCCCTATCCGAACTACATCCTTTTAGAGGCCGTCCCCTATCTTTAAGAAATTTTCATTTCTTCACTTCGACAGATATGTCAAAAAGTTCAGAAGACATATAACCTGCTACAAGACAAGTATCAGAAGATGAAGACTCAACAAGTCAACTCTCCTAATAGGATCTACCTACCCGAAATTGATGAACAAATTCTTGTCCATCGAACCCTCGAGTCAATAACCCCTATGGATCAATTCACCTTGATAAAAAGCGACTTCTATGTGTTTAGAGCAACTTTTATGTGTTTACCTCCTATCTGATATCTTATATTATTCATCATGAACAAAATTTGACTTGATTACCTTTTAAGTTATTTTTCCTGTAACAGGTAAAGAAACTGATATGTGTTGAGAAAGAATGGCAGAACACTCGTATTCTACAAAGTCAAGAGAAAACAAAGCTTCATACCCCAATCGAAACTTAGGAAAAAAGATAATGACTGGGGATACTGAGAATATCGCGTTGATTAAGATGACTACTGTCATAGTTAAGCAAAGTAAGTTGATTGCACAATTGGCATGACAAGTCGATGAGATGAGATGAGAAATGAGATACGAGAGACAAGAAGTCTGATTAATTTGATCGTTGATGCAAAATTTTTCACTTCGGGTGAAGGAAAGTCTCTTCTTTATGTGTCTCCTTTGAATGCGCCAGCACTTGAGCACTCTTCCAATGATACACCTGCATCTTCTTATAACTGGAGCACAGAAAAATATCACAAATATGACTCGATAAAACCTTCACCACCGAAAGTCTACCCTTCAACCTCAAAAAACTCCTATCCCATCTTTTATGCCCAAACTAGATATCAAACACCATCCCCAAAGTACCAAACTTCACCTCCAAATAACCAACCGCCTCCACAAACATATCAAAATTTTCAATCAAATTTTCAAGCACAAATTTCTTTCTGTTCTTATCCATAAACATACTACAAAGTAGCTCCACCAACATGCCAAAATCAAAAATCCCGTCCAAACTATAAGAAGAAACCTCCTCGAGTATTAACTCATTTAGCCGGAAGTGAACACGACTTTTTGAAAGTTTGGAAGAAGTCGAACTAATTCAACCGGTCGATCCAAAAGTCATGAACCCCAATGCCAAATTCATCAGATTTGATCAACACTGTGCTTACCATTCAGGAGGTGTTGGGCACACCATAGAGGACTATATCAATCTAAAGCACAAGATTCAGGACCTAATTGATCAAAGGATTCTCACTCTCTGATCGACCTCTCTTAGTAGCAATCCTTTACCAAAAAATGAAGGGGTATCCATCAGTATAGATGAAGTTGATGATAAATGGTATGCAAGAAATATTCTTAAAAAAGAGAATGATCGAGAATTGCCAAAGCCTTTGACTCATCTATCCCAGTCTTTCCCTATTCGTACAAGTGGCAATCTAGGGGAAGGAACCAAAGATCATGAAGGTGTCTCAAAAGAACTCATCAAGATGCCAGAAATTCAAAAGGCAGAGCTAGGAGAGCAGTTGCAGAATTGGACATCCATTTTGCTCATGACTCCTCGGTCATCTGGTAATAGTAGTTTAAAATCTACCAATAGCATGTCATATCAAGAGACAAATGAACAAATCAAGGTAGAGGATGATGAACGTAAAGAGTATGATAAAAAGTTTGAAAATCGAGAGAAGCCGAATCTAGAAGAGATTAAGATGGTTAATCTGGGAGATGACTGTCAAATCAAAGAAATCAGAATCAACGCTCACTCAACAAAAACACAAAAGAGGAAGATCATCAGTCTGCTCAAGCCATACATCGACATATCTGATTGATCTTATAACATGCCAGACACAAACACCAATATCATTTCCCACAAGCTGTCGGTTCAATCAAAATTTGATCTAGGTAGTGAAAGAATTGATCTTATCCCCGTCAATATGAATGCAAAATTCACACCAAACTGACAAAGACATCATGACATCCATAAGGTGCCATTCGAAGAATCCTTAATTGTGTTCAAGGTGGATAGTCAAGGATGACCCGAGCCGATCAACTCTGATGCATTAAAGAGATACTACACCTAAGAGAGGTTTTTCCTTTCATTTTAATCATACTTTCTATTTGTAGTCATGGATATGCTTTGAAATATTTTAAAAATTTCCTATCCTCTTTTTACGAACTATGTTTGAATTGAATTCTCAAGAATGAGATACGTAGGCGGCCTTTTTCGGCTTTGGTCACCTCTTTATTTATTTCCAACTTCTCCCGCTATGATTGGGGGAACTAAGTTTGACCTGATTCCTGCTTTAACGGGATACGTAGGCGCCATAACGGCTCGATCATATCACCCCAGGAAATGGAAACTGGGGCAGAATTATTGAGAAAGGAAATCATTTTCCAGCAAATCAAAATGCAGATTATGCCCAAGAGCGACTAAAATGAATGTTGAGAAGAATCTCAAGATCCCAACAGAGTGTTAAATCTCTTATCAACCTCCAACTGGGGCAGAAGTTTTGAGAGTGATCTCAAAATTTCCACCAAGCTTCATCTGTGAGTTCAGAGACAAACTCCAAGAGTTCCCCAGCACCAGGAGATAAGATTCTACTTTAAAAATCTCCAGCTACAACAATGTCCAAGAAAGCTTAATCCCCAGCTACGTCAGATTCCTCTAAAGACCATTTTCAAACTCCTCGACTAAGATGATAAAGCATCCCTAGAGCTCGCCAGTAGTGGTTTGATATGTCAAGTCCTCGATTGAAGGATGTTCGTTGAGCTAGTGCATGACATGACAAACTTGGCAGAGACCCTTCCAAATCATTTTCCTCAATTGATTTGGAAAAAATCTTTACAAATCAATTTACTCCTTGATAAATTAAATTTATCATACATTTACCGTGATTTGGGGAGTCAAGGTAAACACCCAAGGATGACAAGAGCTTGGAGATGACAAGACAGGAGTAGCCGATCGAAGAAGATCAACATAGATCAGTTTCACCAAAAAACAAACCATTTTTCTGTGGATGCAGGTTATCTTAAGAAGTAACATGGGATCGACAAAATTTCCAAATTGTTTAGCATATTCAAAGCAATACGATGATACTAAATTCCCAAGATCAACAAGAAAGAGCCGAAATAATGGAAAGGGGACGGAAGGGGCTAAGTTTCCTAGAACTGATAATTTTTATGTAGTTTGCAGGAACTACCAGATAAGGCGAGATCGATGACATCCTCAAATCTCCAATAGATCAAGGATCACAACAAGCAAATGATGTCTAAAATCGGTATTAATAGTTGTTCCCAGATACGGGTTCAACTATTAATTTACATTCAAAATGACCTCTTTGTTTGTCTATCTACCTCAAAAAGAGAAGGACTTGCAAACAAAGTTATTTTAATTAACCTTATGAATGCTTTGTTTAAAGATTTTCATAAAATTGACTGTGATCACTAGTAAAAGCGACGTTGTGTCTACTAATCATTTTTATTGAGCGTAGGTACACACAAATGAGTCAATATGATGACACAAAAATCAAAGGTGATGTTTTTTGTAACTACTATGCATACCATTGCATGGTCATCCATATCATTGCATATTTGCATGTCACAAGGACCATGTTGGAAGGACCATGTCACAAGGACCATGACACAAGGACCATATCGCAAGAAATATGTCGCAAGGACCATCACGAGGACCATGTCGTGAGGACCTCCCAAATCTTCAAAAATAGTGAGGCTAATAAAAGATGAAATTAGTCTATAAACTGATCCATCTCCAACTAATTTACCCATGATTTGATCATATGTCGCGAGGACCATTTCACGAGGACCATGTCGTAAGGACCATGTCACGAGGACCATATCGCAAGGACCATGTCTCAAGGACCATGTTACAAGGACTATCATCATCAAATTCCGCAGATATACATTCACTGTGAAGATTATTTCCCTCTATCGGTTGGTTTCAAAGAGGATGACATTCAGAGGCATCCCTAAGTTACACTTGGTGTGCAGGATCGATCCAAAAGAATTTATATCTGAGATTGCGTAAGACGACAAAGTCTGACATTGAGGATATTTGCACATGCACATTTATGCAATAGATATTCAATACATCCTTATTATTACGCCGATATGATGGAATCTGGCATTCAACATGTTTATATCCAATATCGCGTGAGATGGTGGATTCTGATGTTGAGGATATCTTTGCTTCCTTACTATTATTACGATGTGATGATACAGTTTGGCGTTGAGCATGTTCATATTCAATATCACGTAAGACAACAGAGTCTGACGTTGAGGATATTTATGCACCCTTGTTTATCATCGCATAGAGACAACAAAGTCTCACACTTAAGAATGTTTACACATTCAAAAGCATCGATCTCCAGAAGATGCAACTATTTGATTGTGTGAAAAAGGCCTTGTCACCCCCGATGATCAAATAAATGCTTGCCATCTTGGATAAGGAAAGCATATAGTCTGAAGGAGGTTTGTGAGTCGCCATCTGAAATTGGACGATGAACTAGGTTTCCCAAAGGTTAACAAACCAAAGGTTGTCTGTAAGCCACAAGTATGTCTGAAACCGGATAGTGTAAAAGATTGCCCAAGATTATGCAGCCCAAGAGTTATCTGTAAGACACAATGATATGTAAAACCGGATAGTGTGCAAGATCACCTAAGAATTGGTAGTTTTAGGGTAATTCGTAAGTCACAACAATATTCGATGTTGGATAAATGTGCAAGACGACCAAAAATCAATAGTCCGAGGTTTATCTATAAGTCGTATCATATCCAACTTGATTATATACAGGACTACCAAAGGACTAACAATTCAAAGGGAAATCTGTAAGTCACGATACATTCAAAATCGAATAAAAGTGCAAGATTACCTAAAAATTGACAATTCAAAACACATTTGTAAGCCGCCTCTATCCAAAATTGGATGATGTGTGAGATTACTCGAAAGTTGATGACTCGAAGGATATCTGTAAGCCGCCTCTATCTAAAATCGGATGATGTGCAAGATTACCCGAGGTTTTACAATTCAAGGGATATCTATAAGCCGTGTTGATACAAAAGATGTGAAAGACTTACCTAAAGTCATATGCAAATATTATCACCAATATACAAGATGTATATCATATCAGATACTGTTGTAAGCCATCACAAAGGCCATCCTATTCAACGGCCAAGAAAGTCATCACATTTGAAGAATCATCACGTTCCTTTTCCACGATAAAAATCATGTCTGACAGCCGCGAGGGCTGTTATGTCTATTATCAAAGTTTTTTACAAATGGTTACGAGGTCCACACTTTGATTTTTGGTCAACCCCCCATAAGCGGTCTCTATATTTGCTTTCCCACTTGAGCGCCTATACTTGAAATTGTGTTTTGATCGACCCCCCATAAGCGGTTTATATATTTGCTTACCCACTCGCGGGCTTATACTTAAAATTATATTGGGTTGTTCACCCCATAAGTGGCATATTCATGTGGAGACATCTACCCAAGTATATCTATATATTCGCCAATATGATACTTTGGGTCGTCCGCCCTAAAAAGTGACCGTTAGGCTAACTCTGTCGCTATGAGATGCCTTTTATCAAGCCATCCACCTTGATATAGTTAGATTATCAACACTTATAAGCTGCAATAATGGGAATGCACAAAGTGTTCAAGTTGCAGCAACGGGAATGCACAAATCTCAATACTTCTAAGCTGCAACAATGGGAATACGCAAAGTGTTCAAGTCGTAACACAGATATACGCACCATGTATAACACTGCCCAGTCACTATAAATAGTTATGAGGACCATCATATCATAAAATGCTACAAAGATCGTCATTTCCAACTTGATGGCTACGAAGGCTATCTTGTCTATATGTCATGGAAGTCATTATTTCAGAAGACATGGAAAGAAAAGGATGTCATCTTCTTTAAGAAACAACATATGCATAAATGAGGTACAAAATTTCTCTCCTTATCAAATCACTTTTGCTCCTAATGATCTTGTTTCAAAATATTTCTAAGAGCATCCGAGAGGTTGAAAATCTCGAACTAGATCAATAGGTGCAGATCACGTCAAAAGGACGTCACAACACAGGAGTCGGACATAATCCAAGGATGAGGTATGTCAAAAGAACTATCTCTCCAAATGAAATTATGTTACTACTAACAATTTTGCTTTGAGATTTTTCCTAGAGCATCCAAGAAGGATGAAATTATCAAAACAACACCACAGGTGCGGACTACGCCAAAAAGAATGCATCACAACATGGAACTTTTTCTTAGCAGTGAACTGGGACATAGTCCGAAGAGGAACACCAAACTCTTTAGATGTGAGCTGAGGAACGACTTCCACCGCCATAAAACCACACCTCTATGAGAAGGCATGTGGGTATTCTTATCATTGGGTCTTAGTTTTGCATCCAAAGTATTTTCTGAACTCACACTGGAAGCAATATCCCTTTTCTTTCAAATCTGGGTGACAGTACACCTCGAGCTTTGGAAATTATATCCAGGTATAATCTTACCTATGGGTTTGAAGTGCACCACATTTATGGTTAATAGGTTTCAAGCCTTTTTTCCATAACTCAATTATTTCTCACTCATCCTGAGCCAAAGGTTATCATAAGATAAAGATTACATTTTCCACCGATTGAGTCAAACTACAAGCAGCCTGATTCCCTGAGTCTAGGGATATGTAGGGAGACTCTATGTTGATAACTTGGGTGCATTCCTAACTCCCTCCAATCCTCTCACTCCCTAGCTTTCCGGTCTCTTTTTAACCCAAAGTTAGAACATTTGTTAAATTTCTTCCAAAATCATGCGTAAACTTAAGCGTCCTGAACTACAAGTGGCCTGAGTTCTCATATAGCTTGAGATATGTAGGAAACTTGATACCAGAGTTCGCCCATGATCCCTTGAAATTCATGCTAGAACCAACCACTTTCGAGAGATGAATTTATGGTCGGACAAAATTAGGAATGTCAATTCCTGTGATGACCCTTCCAGTCATCATTGCGTTTACGCACTCATTGTACTGTTAGAGCTTTCCTGTAGTGGCCCCAAGTCATTTATGGCTTTCTAGGACCTATAGTTCGGTGTCCTGGTCATTCATTTGGTTGTGTTGTCCTTTTGCCTGTTTTAGAGCATTAACTTAGAATATCGTTGACTTTAGTCAACATTCTTAGCTAACGTGGTCGGAATTGAATTCTGACAGTTCCGTTAGCTCCTTAGCATTGAGTTTGGTCTAGTTGGACCTTCAGTTGAGGCCTGAGAACTTCTGGTGCGGGTTTTGTGTTGTTTTCTCTATTTTCAGGACATTTGAAGTTGAAAGTATAACTTTTGGTGGCTTTCGATGATCGGAGTGTTGGATTAAAAATTCGACAATTCCATCAGCTTCGAAATGATGAGTTTGGGTTGGGAAAGTGGTTGGCTCGGGTTTTGGGTTAGCCAAACTCATTTCGAGCCTTTGGGTTTATTTGTGTTGACTGGGGTCAACATTTCACCGAAACGACCTCATATGGAAGTTTCGTCAAATCCTTTGAGTTCGGAATGCTGTTTCCACTCTATTAGCATTATTGGTTTTTGAATATCGGTTTTCGATTGTTCTCAGAATGCCCCGTGGAGTTTTTCAAAAGTTGCAAAAAAATGTTGCAGGCCAGGCCTTCAGCGCCATCAATGCTGGCCTAGCACGATCTCGCTCATGCGTATTTCGGCTGGCCAGCGTGATAGTGTTGCCTGGGCGCCGTTGGCGCTGGCCAATTCCCTGGAACTATATATCTTTTTATTTTTGTTTTTCCAGGTTTATGTCTCCATTTCTCCCAACTCAAAACATTTATACACTCTCCCAAATTGCTCCATATCAGTCTTAGCTTTGGGGAAATCAATTGTTCATCAATTTTTCGTGGTTCTTCGATTCTTGGTAAGCTTCTTCCCCAACTTGATTTCTTTTGGTTTTCTGTAAAAATCCACCATTTTTGCTCATTCCAAAAGCTTGGAAATTTGTTGTAGTGGCTGCCTCCTAGCTCGTGCATGTTCGTGGGCTTGAAGAGTTATCCGTCTTGGCTTAAAAATTCCATCATTTTGGTAAGTAATCCTTGCCTAATTTTTGTTTTTATTCATAAAATTCCATCTTTAAACCCCAACTTGAGCGGGCTGTTTTGGCGCCCTTCTCTTGGCCAATTGTGCTTAATTTTGGAGCATGCCTTCTTTGCATAGATGTGGTCATCGTGCTTCTTTTAGATTTTGGTTTTGGGCTATGGGCCTCGCGGGCCTATTTTTGACCCGAATTTTGACCCGGCTATAATTATAGCAATATGGGTATCGTTAGACTCATTTTAATGTATTATTTATGTTTTTGATAGTTTGATCATCATTCAAAGTTTCTCAGAGCAATTTGAGCTTGGATTTCGTTGTCCCAACAGCTTGTCATCGGACGATAGGTAGGTTACAGTCTAAACCTCATAGACTTAGCATATATTTGATAAAATTGTACTAGCCGCCATCCTTGGGTTGGATTATTAGGTTGGTACCACAGACCTTGATCATTTTATTCATGTCTGCCTACTTTCCTTCCTCCGATGCTTGTAGTACTTGCTGATACGTTTTATTTACCCTTGTGGGCCAGTGAGGCTTTGTTGACTCTGGAATATAGAAGGTGGTTTATTGGGAATGTCCGCGAGTCCCGGACATAGAAATATCCATCTAGGCTGTTTATGCTTGCTGAGTAGCTCTGGTCCTGTGCAGGGCCAATAGGTTAATTGTGAGCTATTGGGCGGCTATTTGTATTGTTCATTCATTTCCATGCATATAAAGAGGATTTATCCTTGTTTTACTATGGTTTTGGCTTCGGGCCTACTGGAATTGTTTTGTAAACTTTGCATGGCCCCGGGGGCTTGTTTTTGATGGAAATGAATTGGAAATGGTTTTACTTAACTTGTGGATCTTCTTGGGGTAAAAAAAGGTTAAATTATGATTTCTATCACCAGTTTTACTATTATAGTAGACTCGGCAGGGCCGGGGTGATAGTTGAGTTTCTTACTAAATTAGGATGATTTGTAACCTCGGTCGGACTGAGAACCTGAGATGACTTTCTACTATTTAGACCCGGTTACACTCGGGAACCCTTGGAGGGGTTTTTGAGACATTTTTTCCACTACTTAAGTCTGTGACTGGGTCTGGGCATGCATATTCAAGACTGGGTCTCTATCTTAAACTCGGACTTGCTTTAGGATGATATGTTTGATACTGAGTTTTAGTATGGGATCTGGGACCTCCATGGACCTTGCCATTTTAGGTCTGGAGCTTTGGGTTGCGTGTGACAGAGGGAGGGTATATGATAGAGTAGAGGTATACAGGTAGTCCTTCCATAGAACCTACCTGCTGGGCCTGATCGGCACCGGATGAGGTATATATAGAGTTTCTATTTCACCCTGATATCTTCATGCATCATATCATTTATTGTTTGAGGCTCCAACCTTGTTTGCTGGTTGTTGAGTGTACGCTCTTGTTGTATGGGCGGCCAGAGGATTTTTTTTTCACTTGTTTACATTTCTCGGTTGTATGGGCGGTCGGGGGACTGTAGGTAGCCTCTTGTTACTTTATCATGTGTTATCCCCTGTTACGGTTATGCTTATAAGATTATATATGGCTAAGTTGTTACTTGTTGGATTTGAGATTGTTATGATTAGTTGGGTTATTGATTCCTATTTTTGAGCATGCCTATCTTTACTCTCCTCTTCTCTTTCTTGTACTTGAGGTTACTGGTATACCATCCATTTTTTAAACTTATTATGTATATACTGTTATTGCAAGGATCCCAAGTGCATTACTTCTTAGTTTCACCTACGCCTGTTGTGTATATATTCTACTTGCTAGCCTTGTATGTTGTTTCTGTTGTCTTCCCTCTGGGCTAGTTCCTGTGTAATTTTTCATTGTTTTCCGTGACTACTTGATTATATTCTATCTGTTACTATGCTTTTATCTTATATGTGCCCAGTCGGCCTATGTTACCTACTGGGTACCTTATTCTTCGCATTTGGTGCTCATACTATACTCTACATATTTTGGTGCAGATCCTAGTGTGGACAATCACCGTTAGCTCATGGAGACTCATGTGAGGAGCTGTTTTTTGTGATATTCTAGACTGAGGGTGAGCTCTTGGCGACCAAAGCTTAGCTTTTAGTTATCTTTTGATTATGTACTCTATTTCTACTCGGAGATAACTTTGTATATATTGTTTTAGACCCTTGTACTCTTTATGTAGATTCGGCTCTTATACGCTCTGATACCAGGTTTTGGGTTTGGTTTAGCTTCCGCGTTGTATATATTACTCTTGTTATCTATTTTCTTCATCTTGTTCCCTTGCTTCCACTATTTAAATTGTTCTTCTGCTTTGTTTTCTAGATAGTATCCCATTACTGATCGTTCCAGGCTACGGGGATTGGTTCGCCTACTGGAGGGTTGTAGGTGCCATCATGACCGAGAAATTAGGTTGATACAAATTGGTATCAGAGCTGTAGGTTCACCGGTGTCATCAGTATAGGAGCCAATGTCTAGTAGAGTCCTACGGTTTGGGGCGGAGACGTCCGTACTCAATTTTCATAAGGCTATAGTTACATCTTAGGAAAAAATAGACTTTTCTTCTTTTTTCTATCTCGTGCATAGTATCCTTCAAAGGTTTTGGAAATCTCACTTACTCTGATTTTCCTTTCGCAGATGGTTCATACGAGATATTTAGCTTCTGGCAAAGGAGATCTTCCTCCCCTGCACCTCTGACTCAAGCTAGGAGTTAGGGTAGTCGCAAGGGTAGAGGTAGGGGTCGTGGATGCCCCAGAGAAGCAGCATTAGCAAGAGCTGCTAGAGTTGAGGTAGAGCCCGAGTATGACTATTGATAACGCCCAAACTACACCTCAAATTAATGAAGCGTAAGCGGTCGTAGTCAAATATAGAACCCAACAAAGGTTGGGGTCGAATCCCACAGAGAGTATGGTGAAGATTAAGCCTTTAGTGAAGTATGTGACTAATGGTCAATAGTTTCCGGTAAATAGGGGGGGTTTGTGATCAATATTTGTAAACAAAACAAACACTTAACGTATGAATGATAATCAATAGGAGAGAGAGAACTAGGGAAGTGTTTACCATGGCGTTAGCAACAAAGTCGATTCTAGGCTTAACGGGGTTCTTTCCATATGCGTGTCACGATGCAATTGAATTAATGGTATCGTCTAAACGTTTCTCAACCAAATAGACAAATTTACTTTTCAATTCTCTCGAACTTGAAAAGGTGTGCTTTTAGATTTCAATCCTAAACATCAAGTAGATTAATCTAGTTACAGCATTAATCATAAGACGAGAGTTGGTAGTCTCGAATCCTCGTCGTTAATCAAGTTTTCCGGTTTTAATCTCTTTACTCAAGCAAATTAAACCTAGGCATGTTCCAATGTTTGCAACCACTAGAAAACGTTACATAACGAATGATTAACAACGTGACAACATATATATTGAACCCGTCGCTACCCGGAATCTATATCGCTACTTTAGCCATGGCTCCCACAACCCTAGTTGTGGGAGGTTTAGTTACTCATGCTTGCAGAAGAATAAAAGAAAGTCATATTCATAATAAAGAAAAGAGATCCTTACACTGTATTGAGAACAATCTTTAATTAATCCAAGAACAAGAAAACAAGATCCCAAGAACGATTCAAGAACACGAATTTAAGAAGTATAAAAACGTGTTTCTTGATCTTCAAGTTGACTAAAATCTCTCCTAAAACTATTGTAAAAGCTTTATTAATTGCATAATGAATAAAATAAACCTAACATAGGGTATTTATAGGAGTCTAGGAAACACAATCCCAAACGCATTAGGAGTCCGAGAAACCAAATCCCAAACGTATTAGGAATCCGAGAAACCAACTCCCAAACACGGTAGGAATCCTAATCGCGGGCTGCCTTGGTGCGACACTGCTTTGGTGTGATGGTTAATCGCGGGCTGCCTTGGTGCGACACTGCTTTGGTGTGATGGTTTGGGTGACGGACCGTCACCACCTTGACGGCCCGTCACGGCGGCCGTCACCACTAGGCAGTGGTGCTGCCCCATCTTGACGGCTTGGGCTTGACGGTCCGTCACGAGCTTGACGGTCCGTCACTCGGACCGTCACTCTTATCCAGAATGTCTTTTTCGCCCGTATTTCCTTCCGTTTCCGTGTTTGTCTCCCTTTCCTACAAATATAACATAAAACCATCAAAAACGACGATGGTTGCTTGAAAACGTACGATTGTTCTTAGTTAAAAGGAGTCGAAAGTGCCGTAAATTGGCGGCACATCAACACCCTCAACTTAAACGTTCGCTTGTCCTCAAGCAACATAACATAAAAGAAAAACAACATGACGACTCAACTAAGAAAACAACTCGTGCCTCTAGCAACTCATGGTCATTCATTAGTTCATTAAATCAAGCTCCCTCGTAGCACACAAATATATGAAACACTAACTTGCAAGGATCCAAACATGTCATTCCGATATGATAGAACACTTTACACACACACGCGCAGCTATCCTAACAATCAATAGACAATACAGACATCTTGGAGCCCTAAATCCCACACACAAGATTTGGGACCAGGTAAGCGCTCACACTCACAAATGATTTCACACAATGCACATGCGATACCGTAGGCTTGCCCTTACTATTCTATTTCAGTTCTTCAGAAAGCCGCTCAGGATCACTACAGGACTTGTTTAGGCTTGTAATGAGGCTTCGGGTGCAGGTAGGATACATTTAGGGGTTAGTGACTAAGCCCTCCTTGGAACTACCGACGTCTTCTTACCACATAACTTTACTTTATCCATCCTTATTCACCTTTTTATTTCCTTCTCTCTAGCTACAGGTGCGGCCTCTTTATTTTGACAATTCTTTTTATTACTTTTTCGATTTTTTTCACCTCTTTTTATTTTTCTTTTCTTTTCTTAGGCACACACCCGAATTTTCATTCTATTGACAACCAATCTTCTCCATCCTCTTTTTCTTATCATTCACCTCTGTAGTAGCCACCCTCAACTTAGGCTGATTGCCTGCGTTGAGGTGCACAATGTCCAAGGGAGGACCAGAGCCACAACAGGGTTTACCTCTATAGTAGCCACCCTCAACTTAGGCTGGTTGCCTGCGTTGAGGTGCACGATGTCCAAGGAAGGACCAGGGCCAAAATAGGGATTCAAAGTTAAACAGGAACGGTGACAGGTTATTGAACGAATAAGGTCAATTATGGCTCGAACAGGGATCAAGGGATTATTTATATTTGGACGGTCTTTTAGGTTAAGTGGACTGCACACAAAAAGGGCCTGTGATCCTTTCCTAAGCAACCAAACTTCGAACTTACCAAAATAGACCGGGCAAGTTCTAGATGCATGCACAGAGTAAGAATTTATAACAATAATCTCACACGCTCTTGGCACCAAGAAACTATATCGCTACCAACTATCAAACAACCGCTCGGCTTAAGCATACTCATTTTACTCATAATCACACAATGACATACAAGGATCCAGACAGTCAATCGTTTCAACATAAGCTCAAAACCAGAAAAATTTTAAAGGGGCCTCGTTTTTAAACAAAAAAAAAATGCCATGCTTGCTATAGACACTAAAAAAACAACTAGCAAAATTTTTAAAATAACAACCTAAACATGCCGGTTCTACTAGATAGCACACCGGAGGGAAAAGAACTCGGCAACAAAAACCCTCGGTGGTGACTCACAGGTTTCCCCACACCCTTAACTTAGACTCATGCATTGTCCCCAATGCATACATATGAAAACTAAAAACTGTGAGAATAAAGGAATACCTGTGAAGTCGATATGACTCAGATTCTGGAACGATGTTGGAGACCGCCAGGGTCTCCAAAACAGGAGAACTCGATGGAGTGTGGCGTTCCAGCTTCCTTTTTGGGCTCCATCGCTAGTCGCGACAATTTCTTTGCTCTTTCTTTGCAGATTCTCTTGTGGTGTTTTCGTTTTCTGGATCTATTTTCACCGCTTTCCTTTACCTGCTCGTCCTCTTGCGATCGCGACCTTACTCTCATAACAGCTCGGGTTTCAACACAACCCTTCTCCTCAAGATACACATCCGCAGGGACTTCCTCAATAGCATTGATGACCGCGACCACCCTCATGTCACTTGGTTGCTTCATTAATTTGGACACATCAAACTTGACCACTTCATTGTTTAGCCTGAAGGTCAGTTCGTTTCTTTCTATGTTAACCAACGCTCTAGCCGTGGCTAACAAAGGTCGTCCCAAGATTATGGGAACTTCAAAATCTACTTCGCAATCCAAGATCACAAAGTCGGCCGGGAATATAAGCTTACCAATCTTGACCAGCACATCAGATAAGATTCCCACCGGTCGTTTTACCGAATGGTCAGCCATCATCACTCTCATGGACGTCGGTTTAGGAGCTCCCAAACCCAATTATTTGTAAACTGCTAGCGGCATCAAGTTGATACTAGCACCAAGATCACATAATGCTCTTCCGAAGTTGAGCTTCCCGATAGTACAGGGAACAGTGAAAGCACCTGGATCTTTCTTCTTTTCGACTAACGATCTTGAAGAAATAGCGCTGCGGTGGTGGAGGTTGTCTTTCGGTTCAAAACTTACCGACCTCTTCTTTGTAATCAAGTCCTTCATGAACTTGGCATACCCGGGCATTTGTTCTAGCGCTTCCACCAATGGTATGTTTATTGAAATCTGCTTCAGCATGGTCATGAAGTTCAGGAACTTACCATCGTCAG
Source organism: Jaltomata sinuosa (assembly GCA_003996215.1). Classification (NCBI taxonomy): domain Eukaryota; kingdom Viridiplantae; phylum Streptophyta; class Magnoliopsida; order Solanales; family Solanaceae; genus Jaltomata; species Jaltomata sinuosa. Next base: position 121,415 of record QJPP01002003.1, on the reverse strand, counting down.
CTTTCTTCTTCAAACGCTGTGGGAAAGGAGGTGGTGGCCGAGGCATCATAGTTGGAAGCTTTTCAGCTTCTGTGCTTTCCTCCGCAGGCTTTGGAGTTTCCTCCTCTACCGCCTCTTCATCATCCGTAACATCACCTTGAGTCTGAATTTCCAGATGTGGTTCCGGTAATATATTTCCGCTTCTTGTGGTGATCGCCATACAGCTTGCGTCATTCCTCGGATGAGTGGTGTCGCTCGGCAAGGTACCTGTCTTCCTTGGGTTTAGAGATGCCGAGATGTGACCCACTTGCTGCTCTAATTGCTTGATCGCGGTTGAGTGTGACTCCACTACCTGACTCAATGTTGATAACTCAGTCCGCATTGCCTTTACCCCAGAGTCAGTCGATTCCACCTTTAGCAGCATCTTCGCCATCATGCTCTCTAGCTTTGAAGTCTCTGCCTCATTGTTAGCCTTGTCCCGATTACCAGGTGGTATATACAATCCACCTCTCTCGGTGTTGTTCCTCCAGTTTCCTTGGTCGCGATCTTTGTAGCCGCCTTTCTCATAGTGGTTGTCTCTCTGATAGTTCCGACCTTGGTTTCCCTGGCCGTTGGCCTGGTAACCCCCCAAATAGTTGGCCTCCTCATCAGATTCAACCCCTGCTGCTCTACCTTGCGAACCCACGGCTTTCACCTTCTCAATACTTCCTGACATCAAGTGTTTGGTCAAGAGGTCCATTTGCGTTTTTAGATGGGCCATGTCTTGGTCCCGTTCTTCATCTTTTCTACGTTGTTCCGCTAACACACCAACTGCATAAGTACTAGCTGGTACCTCTGAATCACGTGTATGCCAGGCTCTGTTGGTTTTGGTGAGCCTGTCCAAAATAGTTGTGGCGTCGGCAAAAGTGCGACCCATGAACGCTCCACCTGCTGCGTTGTCCAACGTTGGCTTGGTAGCCGAATTGAGTGCCCTGTAGAATGTCTGCATCAAAAACTCATCGTTCAACTGATGGTTCGGGCATTGTGTTAGCTTCTTCTTGAATCGCAGCCAGGTCTCGTGCAATGCTTCGTGAGGTTGCTGCCTGAAATTGCTAATCTCATCCCTCAACTGTATCATCCTAGAGGGAGGAAAGAACCTTTCTAGGAAAGCTCCTTTCAACTCTCCCCAAGTTGCGATAGAGTCGGGGGTCAGCTCTGTCAACCATAGCGCTGCCTCATCAGACAGAGACAACGGAAACAACCTGAGTCTGATCGCTGTCTGACTCACGCCCGGTAGTTTGAATGACTTGCAGATGCCCACGAAGTTCATTAAGTGACGGTTTGGATCGTCACCAGCTGCTCCACGGAATACTCCTCTCAAGTTCAACAGCTGAATCATCGTGCTAGTGATGTTGAACTTGGCTCCGGGCGGTAGCGGTGGAACAATAATGGCGCCCGTAGCGCCAACTCCATCCAAATCGTTATCCTCATCATGCAACTCCAGATCGTGCTGCAGACCTCCAGCATTCAAATTTTGTTGGGCCTGCAGTTCTGCAGCGAGCCTTGCTGCCTCTTGTTGTGCGGCCATATTCTGCCTTAACGTTCTGGCAAGCTCGGGGTCGTAAGGTAATGTTGATTCACCCGAGCGCCGGGTACTTGGCATGCACAACTCTGTACCCTGTCAGAAACAAAAACAACAAATAAACGTAAAAGCAGGAAAGTATGACTAAGAGTCAAATAAACACACCAGACGTAATAAACAACCGTATTTCCCGGCAACGGCGCCACTTTTTGATAACGCCCAAACTACACCTCAAATTAACGAAGCGTAAGCGGTCGTAGTCAAATATAGAACCCAACAAAGGTTGGGGTCGAATCCCACAGAGAATATGGGGAAGATTAAGCCTTTAGTGAAGTATGTGACTAGTCGTCAATAGTTTTCGGTAAATAGGGGGGGTTTTGTGATCAATATTTGTAAACAAAACAAACACTTAACGTATGAATGATAATCAATAGGAGAGAGAGAACTAGGGAAGTGTTTACCATGGCGTTAGCAACAAAGTCGATTCTAGGCTTAACGGGGTTCTTTCCATATGCGTGTCACGATGCGATTGAATTAATGGTATCGTCTAAACGTTTCTCAACCAAATAGACAAATTTAATTTTCAATTCTCTCGAACTTGAAAAGGTGTGCTTTTAGATTTCAATCCTAAACATCAAGTAGATTAATCTAGTTACAGCATTAATCATAAGACGAGAGTTAGTAGTCTCGAATCCTCGTCGTTAATCAAGTTTCCCGGTTTTAATCTCTTTACTCAAGCAAATTAAACCTAGGCATGTTCCAATGTTTGCAACCACTAGAAAACGTTATATAACGAATGATTAACAACGTGACAACATATATATTAAACCCGTCGCTACCCGGAATCTATATCGCTACTTTAGCCATGGCTCCCACAACCCTAGTTGTGGGAGGTTTAGTTACTCATGCTTGCAGAAGAATAAAAGAAAGTCATATTCATAATAAAGAAAAGAGATCCTTACACTGTATTGAGAACAATCTTTAATTAATCCAAGAACAAGAAAACAAGATCCCAAGAACGATTCAAGAACACGAATTTAAGAAATATAAAAACGTGTTTCTTGATTTTCAAGTTGACTAAAATCTCTCCTAAAACTATTGTAAAAGCTTTATTAATTGCATAATAAATAAAATAAACCTAACATAGGGTATTTATAGGAGTCTAGGAAACACAATCCCAAATGCATTAGGAGTCCGAGAAACCAAATCCCAAACGTATTAGGAATCCGAGAAACCAACTCCCAAACACGGTAGGAATCCTAATCGCGGGCTGCCTTGGTGCGACACTGCTTTGGTGTGACGGTTAATCACGGGCTGCCTTGGTGCGACACTGCTTTGGTATGACGGTTTGGGTGACGGACCGTCACCACCTTGACGGCCCGTCACGGCGGCCGTCACCACTAGGCAGTGGTGCTGCCCCATCTTGACGGCTTGGGCTTGACGGTCCATCACAATCTTGACGGTCTGTCACTCGGACCGTCACTCTTATCCAGAATGTCTTTTTTGCCCGTATTTCCTTCCGTTTCCGTGTTTGTCTCCCTTTCCTACAAATATAACATAAAACCATCAAAAACGACGACGGTTGCTTGAAAACGTACGATTGTTCTTAGTTAAAAAGAGTCTAAAGTGCCGTAAATTGGTGGCACATCAACTATAAGCTAGAGTTTGCTTTAGAGCAGAAGCATGTGGACCCGAGGGAAGCCCAGGTGCCACCAGTTTCTGTGCCAGATTCAGCCCCAGCTCAGTCTTCAAATATTAGGGGTTTACTTGTTCAGCTTTTGGGTATGATTGGAGAGAGACCTTCGTAGGTAGCAAAAACACCCATTCAGGGGGTAGCCCTGGGTGTTCAGAGTTCTAGAGAGTAGCTTTCTACTATGGCTCCCCGTGCCAAGGTTATTTCGGTCCATTTAGTTGCAAAGCCTCTTTCTCCTCGCCCAGTAATGACAGATGAGGAGCATAAGGCGTAGGGTAGGTTTTTGAGATTGGCACCACCGAGATTTACTGGTATGTTGGGTCAGGACCCGCATCATTTTATTACTACATGTGAGGAGATATTGCACCATCTGGGTTTGTTGGAGACTCACAGAGTCTGTTATACCACCTATTAGCTAGAGGGTATAGTGAAGCTATGGTGGAGGGCACAGGTTGCTTACAGATCTTCAACATCGCCTTCGTTGACTTGGTCTGAGTTCTATGAGATCTTTATGGCCAATTTCCTACCTCGTAGTGATTGTGACCATCGCAGGGAGTAGTTTACTCGGCTTATGCATGATTTTCTGACTGTCTCAGAGTATGAGACCCATTTTCATGAGCTAGCACCATTTGGAGCTATGATCATCCCTACTGAGGCAGATAGGATTCACAGATTTGTATGGGGTTTGAGGCCAAAGATTAGACAGCCAGCTGAGATATTGGTTGCCAGTGGTCGGTCATTTCAGTCCATTGCAGACTATGCCCATTCTGTGGAGGACTTACAATGACATGATCAGGGGGCCAGAGATAAGAGGGCTCGACATCAGGGTGTCTACAGTGGTTCCAGACATGGTGGTAGAGGTTCAGGATAGTGGGGCCGAGGCTATCAGCCACAGCAGCATCAGGGTAAGTACATCTAATCGGTTCAGGCTTCATTTCAGACTTTCGGTAGTACCGAGTTTGAGCAGGGCCAGAGCAGCCATCAGGGCTACATCGGTTAGTCTTTGAGGGGTACAACTCTTGGGGCATCAGGTCGTGGTGGCCATGTGGGTTTTACTAGTTCATCCCGACTGAGTAACTCTTCAGGGGCTTGTTTTACTTGTGGTGTGATTGGTCATTTTGCTAGAGATTGCTCCTAGTAGGGTATAGTTCAGACGGCTGAGCCTTTACGAGCAGTTCATCCTCCGGCTAGAGGGGTGGTTGTCAGGGTAGAGGTGGTGCTCTGCGTGGCAGAGTAGGTGGTAGGGATGGCAATCCGGCAAGTGGAGGTCGTCTTCAGTTCTATGCGGTCCCTGGAAGACCGAAGGTAGAGGCCTCAGATGCTTTGATTACAGGTACGATTTTTATATGCCATCAGTCTACTATGGCTTTATTTGATCCTAAATCCACTTGTTCATATGTATCTTCCTACTTTCTTCCTTGTTTGGGGTTGGGTAGTGAGCCATTATCTGTTCCTATTTCTGTTTTGACCCTAGCAGGAGATTCTTTAGTAGTGGATCGGATTGTGAGATCCTGTGTGATATTTGTTGGTTATTTGGAGACTTGGGGTGATGTGATGATCATTGATATGTTATATTTTGATGTGATACTGAGCATGGACTGGTTATCCCTTCACCATGCAGTTTTGGATTGTTATGCCAAGACCATTACCATAGCCGTGCCTGGTGTATCCCGGTTGTGTGGCAGGGTTCTATTATCCATGCACCATCTGGGATCATCTCTTGTCTTCAAGCTAGGAAGTTGATTTCCCATGGGTGTTTATCTTATCTAGCATATGTCCGAGATGCTAGTGCTGACCCTTCATCTCCTGAGTCTGTTCCTGTGGTTAGAGACTTTCTAGATGTGTTTCCTACTGACCTGCCAAGCCTTCCACCTAAGAGAGATATTGATTTTTCCATTGAGTTAGAGTCGGGCACTAGGCTAATTTCTATTCCTCCCTACCGTATGGCTCCTGCTGAGTTGAGAAAGCTTAAGGAGCATCTCTAGGATTTGTTAGCTAAGGGGTTCATTAGACCAAATGTGTCGCCTTGGGGTTCTCCTATACTCTTCGTGAAGAAGAAGGATGGGTTGATGCGGATGTGTATTGACTATTGGCAATTAAATAAGGTGACAGTGAAGAATAGGTATCTGATGCTGAGGATTGATGACTTGTTTGATCAGCTCCAGGGTTCAGCCGTGTTTTCGAAGATTGATTTAAGGTCCGGCTACCATCAGTTGAGGATTAGGGCGGATGACATCTCTAAGACGGCATTCAGGACACATTATGTCTATTATGAGTTCCTGGTGATGTCTTTTAGGTTGACTAATGCCCCCAACCTTTATGGATTTGATGCATAGGGTTCTTAGCTCGTACTTAGATATGTTCCTGGTAGTCTTCATTAATGACATTCTGATATACTCGAGGAGTAGGGGTGAGCATGAGCAGCACCTGAGGACTGTGCTTCAGACTTTGAGAGATCACTGACTTTATGCCAAGTTCTCAAATTGTAAGTTTTGTCTTGAATCAGTTGCTGTCCTAGGACACGTGGTAAGATTTCTGTGATTCATGATTGGCCTAGACCTACTACTCCTACCGAGTTTCGCAGCTTTGTTGGTTTAGCTGGGTACTACAGATGGTTCGTTGAAGGATTTTCTTCTATAGCAGCACCCTTGACTATGCTGACTAGGAAGGATGTTCCATTTCAGTGGTCAGACTACTGCGAGGATAGCTTCTAGAGGCTTAAGGCCTTACTGACTTCAGCTTCAGTTTTGACTTTGCCAGTTGAGGGTCAGAGTTTCTCCGTGTATTGTGATACTTCAGGGGTCGGTCTTGGTTGTGTGTTTATGAAGCAGGGTCGAGTGATAGCATATGCGTCGAGATAGCTGAAGGTTCACAAGCGCAACTACCCCACTCATGACTTGGAGTTGGCGGTGGTAGTCTTGGCGCTCAAGATCCTAAGGCACTACTTATATGGAGTCCATTGTGAGATATTCACCGATCATCGTAATCTTCAGTATATTACAAGTCAACAAGAGCTTAACTCGAGGTAGAGGAGATGGATTTAGATACTGAAGGACTATGATTTCACTATTCTATACCATCCGGGCAAGGCAAATATGGTGGCGGATGCCTTGAGTCAGAAGGCAGTGAGTATGGGCACCCTAGCTTCATTTTCAGTTCCTGAGCGACCATTGGCCTTAGACATCCAGACCTTGGCTAACCGATTTGTTAGGCTTGACTTGTCGGATCCTAGCAGAGTTCTTGCTAGTGTTGAGGTTCGTTCTACTCTAGTTGATAAGATTTAGAGCTGACATTTTGAGGATCACAGTTTGTGTGACCTTCGTGATCAAGTATTTTGGGGTGAGGCCAGCCGGGCTACTTTGGGTTCTGATGGTATTCTGAGGTTTGATGGCCGACTTTGTGTTCCGAGGGTTGATGATTTGATTCAGTTGATACTCCACGAGGCACATTATTCTCGATACTCCATTCATCCTAGCACAACAAAGATGTATAGAGATTTGAGATAGCTTTATTGGTGGTTTTGTATAAAGTGGGACGTAGCAGAGTTTGTATCTAGGTGCTTGAACTGTCAGTAGGTGAAGTTTGAGCACATGAGATCGGGTAGCTTGTTGCAGTGACTTCCCATTTCTGAGTGGAAGTGGGAAGGTATTACTATGGACTTCTTTGTTGGTTTGCCTCATACTTCTCGTGGGTTTGATTCCATTTGGGTAATTATGGATCGGCTGACTAAGTCGGCTTACTTTTTGTCGGTTCAGACTTCCTATGGTGTAGAGAGGTTAGCCAAGATCTACCTTCGTGAGATTGTTCAGTTGCATGGGGTCTCATCTTCTATCATTTTAGACCGCGACACTTAGTTCACATCTCAGTTTTGGGGAGCTATGCAGAGGGACTTGGGTACAGAGGTTCAACTTAGTACTGCTTTCCACCCTCAGATGGATGACCACTCCAAGAGGACTATTCAGGCCCTGGAGGACATGTTTCGGGGTTGTGTTCTTGACTTTAGAGGTTCTTGGGATCAGTTTGTTCCATTGGCCAAGTTTGCGTACAATAATAGTTTTCATTTGAGCATTAGCATGGCATCTTTTGAGGCTTTGTATGGTAGGCATTGCCGATCACCGATTGGTTGGTTTGATGGTTCAGAGTCCAGACTGCAGAGTACAAACTTTCTTAGAGATTCCTTAGATCGAGTCCGTTTAATTTAGGATAGACTTAGAGCAGCCCAAAGTAGGCAGAAGAGCTACGCTGATCGTAGACTTCATGCCTTGGAGTTCAGTGTTGGTGACTTAGTTTTCCTTTGAGTATTGCCCGTGAAGGGCGTGATGAGATTTGGGTGGTGGGGCATCTCTAAAGCGTCAATGGAGAAATTTCCCTTGTTGGAATGAAACCCTGCTAACTGGATTATCGTGCCTTTCGACTATGATTGAGGATTGAGGTACCATCATCGAGCCGCGACATAAAATCAAGGACTTCTTGGGAGGCAACCCAAGTGTCTTTTCTTTCACCTTCCTCACTTTTGTTGTTTTTGTGTTTTTTTAGGGAATTCATGAAGTGGAAAATGAAATTGAGAACTAAGTACGACTAAACTCTATCTTGTGGTGGATGGTGCGGACCGCACAAGCATTTGTGCGGGTCGCATGGCTCACCGCACACCAAAATAGAAGGCCTAGAAGAAAAATTGAAAATATGGAGGTGACATGCGCTGTGTTGTGCGGATCGCACCAACCCAAGTGTGCGTCGCACCTCCATCGCACAAGGAAATAGATGCCTGGGCAAATCTAAGGGGGAAAAGGTCATGTACTATACGCCATGCGGTCCGCACCTTGTGTGGTGCTAATCAAATGTCATGGTGCACAAGAGTTAAAGTTGAATTTTAATTGACCTAACCCATTGACCAACCCGACCCGTCCGACTCTTCTTTTTTTCTTTTTCTTTTAAAACCGCCTCTCTCTCTCCTTTTTCCACTATATTTCCCCACAAATCTCAAAACCTTCCACCAAAATTCTCTCCAAACCCCTCAAACTCCCATCAATCCTTCTCCTCTTCTCACCTAACCTTTTCCACCACTTCTCCATGTTGCCACCATCATTCTCTGGGAGGTTTTGCGGGTCACCATTGTTGGAATTCAAAAAGCTTCGATTTTTGTTCTTCCCTTTGAAATCTTCACTTGTGGTAAGTTCCCCGATGTTAAATAGTTATTTTTATGATTGTTGGGAACTCATATTGTGAAGCATGCTTAGTATATTAGCCATGTTGATAATGGGTGAGATCCGAAAATTTTGGGTTCCCAATTTTGAGTTGTAATGATGAAATCTTTTAATATCAACTTGGTAGATTGTAAATCTTGACTATGCATGTTGATTGGTAGTAATGTTTAGCCTTAATATCTATGATGGGGTGAAGTCTGAGTAACCCACTTGTGACTAGTGCTTGATTTGGCCCGATGATAGATTGGGTGACATCGTTCTTAAGGGCAAGTTGTCATTAGTCATGAGGTTTTGATTGATAATTGATAATTGATAATTGAGGTTGAATGTTGCCGATTGTAGGCCCATGATTCTTATTGAAAATCTAGTTGCATAATATGATCTTGTGGGGGAAGGGGGTTAATTGTTCATATGCTATATGTGCCAATTATTGCAAGAAGGGCTTGATGTTCCCAATGATAGATGGGGTAACGTCCGTCTTAAGGGAAGTCGTTGAGTCCTTTCTTGCTGGTTATGTGTTAATGGAAATCTGGGGAAGTTTGAGTACCCGGAAGTTATGGTCATGAATCCCCTTTGCCCCCCTTTGTTATTATGAATTAGTTGTGTGTGGTGCTAAGTGTCGAAGTACATATTGCTCTATGGATCATATGTGTAACTCACAAGAACACAAGGAACTAACAATTCCAATTGTGTCTTTGTGCGTTCCGCATACGATACATAGATCTTGATATGCGGGTGGCTCAAGGCATTGCACCAAGTTGAAAAGAGAGTGAAGAACACTGACTTGAGGGGCAAAGCTTGATGCGACATGCATTTCTGATGGTGCGGATCGCACCAACTTTGCACATCAATAGAAAAATTCCCTGAAGGTTCTGTTGGCTTGTGCGACAGCACTTGCGACATGCACTCTTCCTAGTGCGTCTCGCATGTGGTCCACACAAGACAACAAACACCTACTTTATTTTTCTATTCCGTTGCGTTCCACCCTTAATAGATTTTGTTTTGTCTTTGGATCACATCTTTGGATGCAGACTATGTCTTCTAACAGGGGTAACACCAATAGGAGCTCACGTAGGCCAACCACTCACTCCTTCTCCAAGCCAACTTCAAAAGGGAAGCAGAAAGTCTCATCGGCCCGTGATCGAGCTTCAGAGGAGGAGAGAGTTTGGTTTGGAACAGAGAGCATGAAAGTAATCTATGATCGTGATAGGGGTAGGTCCTTCAATGAGGAGCAAAGTTTCAACCTGAATGCAGTGGGGGATAATCTGCCTAACATCCCCACTCAATTTTCTAAGCGCCACTGGCAACCATTTCAAGAAATACCCAGGATCTATTACAAGGAGTTGGTCCGGGAGTTTTTCAACTCATACAAAGCCACCCAAGATGCTAGGGGCCACAAAGGGGGTTGTGAGAAATTTCCCGCATTGGATTCCGTTACAGGTAGGGGGAAAGAAGTCCACATCACACAAGCTGCCATTAATGCCACCTACTGGAGCAGTCCAATCTATTCAGCACCCACCCTAATAGAGAAGTTGCTCCTTAGGGGCAAACCTCTCGAGTGGGCTACCCCAATCATTGCTCCTGATACCCCCTTCTGGGCCACCATGGGAGGTGAAATACCTCGCCCAATGTCTTACTTTAAGGCTCGCTTGTGGTATGACTTTGTGCACGCCCGTCTTAAACCATCTCAAAATGACCAAAAGATCACACACGATGGCGCCATGCTGATAGATGCAATCGTGGCAGGAGATTATGTAAATATGGGAGAGGTCATTGCCTTGGTGACAAAAATAAAGTACCGAAGGAGTGGTGATGCCTTCCCTTTCCCAATTTTGATCAGCAAATTATGTGCACAAGCCGGTGTGACTTTCTTCGATTGTGATATTCCTACCTCTGCCATTGGTGTGTTGGATCTTGACAAAAAGACTAATTGTGATGCTCCTCGATTCAAAAGGCCTAGGGTTGAAGCATCGGTGTAGGCCGAGGATGATGACTCAAAGGTAGACATGCATAATTCTCCTCCTTTTCCTACTACCTCACAAGGACACACTCCTCCAGCTACTGCACCTAGGGAACCACACAACCTCTAAGACATGGTTGACAAAGCATATAATCATGAGAGGCAGTTTAAGGGTCTGTCAGACGACCTCCCAGGATTGATTGGAAGGGCAGTCAAAGTAGCCATAAAAGAAGTCGTGGAGAGTACTCTCAACCTACGAAAAATAAGTGGATGCATGCGAGAGGTCTCTCAAGTCCATTCGATCAGACATGGCCAAGGAAAAAGGGAAAGCACTGATACTACAAGAGGACCTATCAACATTGCCTCCACCTGTACAAGAGTTTCCAGGTCATGAGGAGGAGGAAGAAGATGACGATGAGATCCCTGTGTTTCAGAAGAGTTTTGAAGAAGAAGCTGTGTCGGATGTTGGTGATAATGAGGATTAGATCCTATAAGGAGTTCCACCATTTCCCATTGCACTATGAGCATTGAGGACATACTTCTTTTATGGGAGGGGTTTCTTTCTTTACTTTACTTGCTTTTTAGTGCCCGTGAGTGGGCTTGAGACAATTTATTGCCCTTGTCGAGCCTAGTTGATTAGTCTTCTTAGTTTTATTTGTCCCTTGTCAGGCACATTTTGGATTGATTGTGATGCTATTATTTTTCCTTTCTTTAGATTATGTTTTCATTTTCCTTTGAGCTTAATTGTGCCCTTTCTAGGCTTGAATTTTATTGATGGTGTGCGCTAAATGCCTACGTCGAGGCTTGTTATTGATTGATTCATGAGCGCAGAAAATTATGGATCGCCTTGTTCATAGTAGTGTAGAAATAAACTCTGAGGGTTTTCTTAATACCACGGTTCTTTCCCAAGGAGCAAAACTTTTGATTATTTTCTTTTTCTTTTCTTTTGTTTTTGTGTGTTGAACCGGGTTGGTGTTTCCCTATGATAGATTGAGAGGCAACTTTCTTAAGGGAAAATGCCAAGTTTAGTTTAGAATTGAGTCCGTAAATGTTTGTCTCAAAATGGGACCACCAAAAAGTTTCTTCTTGGTAAATTGCTTTTGAAAAGGAAAGGAAGAAGGGAAATATTTTTTTGAGGAAAATCGTTCTCTTGTCATGACTTGCAGACTCTCTGTAACACCTCAGAAATTCTAAGCCAAATTTGAACCGTTCTTCATGTGTTGTTAGACCCGAACTAGATAAATTTTCTATGTATCTAAGTATTAAGACATATTCTGAAGTTTTAAAGGTGTATTAGATATGAATTAGGGTCATAAAGAACCTCTAGCTCAAAGTTGAGTTGAAAGCTTCCTTACCGATTGAGTTTTAGTGTAAGATTCTTCAAGGGTAAACTTCAAACGATCATAACTCCTAAAATATAAAGATTTAGGTGGCCTAGTACCCACCAAATTAAATCTTTGAATCTTCTTTCCAATTCCACTAACCGTGCCTTAATACGAGTCAGGAGTAAAAAGTTATCAGTGTTTTACTACAGGGTGTCTGTCAGTCAAAATGACAGACAGCAACCACGAGAAGGTTCCACGAATCGTGGAAGTTCCCACGAGTCGTGAAACCAACTCGTGGAAATCAGTTTTTTTGTTAGAAATCACGAGAAGGTTCCACGGGTCATGGAAGTTTCCACGGGTCATGAAACCAACTCAAGGAAATCAGTCAAGAGCCCAAAAGGTCCCTTGGAACCACGACTTCCATTCCACGGGCCGTGATTTGTGTCTGTGGAAGCCTTTGACGAAATTTTCTGAAGTTTTTAAATTCTTTTCCCAGGGTTATTTTGGTAATTTTTCACTCTTTTAAATCCTAAGTTAAGTCTTTTTGGGCAAATTAGAAGGGGTTTTATCCCCACTTAGCCTAAGTTCTCTTCCATCCTCTCAATCAAGTTCCAAGAGAAGAAAAGGGTCTCCATTCTCCAAGCTTCAAGCTAAGGATTCCATCTTCACGTCTCCATCCTCAAGCCTCAAGTTAGGAAAGCTTCAATCAAGGTATGTGGGGTATTCAACATGGGTTCCTTTCACCCTTGTGCCCAAAACCCCATCTTCTAAATTGATTATTATGAATTTCTAAATTAGGGTTCTTACCCAATTCTCATGGGTCCTTTATAAATTTTTTCTTCATGATTCTTCTATGGATTTCAACTCTAAATTAGATGGTTTTGCATGGATTTTTATAAGTGGTTTCCTATTCATGATTTTAAGAAAAATCCTTGTCCAATTGATGAACTTATGAAATTAGGGTTTTGATCTAAAGTTGCGGAAAATTTATGAAATCAGTTCCTATGTTTAAATTCATGGTTTATTATTGATTACTCATGATTTGATTATGATTCCTTCACTGGTTTTAAAAGCCCAAGCATGAAGTTGATTTCTAGCATGAATTCTTGAATTTGCATGTTTTCAAGGAAAAGTTGGCATGATTAGATATCATGGCCTTTATGTATTTATGAAATTGCATGCATAATTCTTCAAGTATGATTATGAAAGAAAAGTATGTTTTAAGCTATGGCTAAGCTAAGTCTTCAGATTATGAATTTGAATTTCATGACATCCGATATGTCTTATTGCTTTTCAAATAGTTTTGGACATCAGATATGTCCCCATGTTTTATGAAAGGTTTGGCATCTAGGTATGTCCACCTAAGCTAAGTGAATTGCATGGTATCATATATACCCTTATACTTTTCAAACAGATTTGGCATCGGATATGCCCTAGTATTATATGAGCTATATGTATGTTTTGGGAGTAGTATTAGCATCGAGTTGGACGGGTGCGAGTACCCATAAGTCCCAGAACTATGTGCCACCATAGGTTCTAAGTTTCCTCTGTTGGGCATCAGTTTTAGTGATCACGCCATAGTTATGCATTTATACCTGGCAAGGTATATTGGGTCCTCTCGATGGGGCGGATACATCGCAGTTATGCCGTTATACCCTAGCAAGGTATATTGGGTCCTCTCGATGGGGCGGATACATCAAATTCCATGTAGCTCACATGGTCTATGTCGGTTAAGAGATCCTCTCACAGAAGCTAGTTTTCATGAAAAGATTGTATTGACTCTTTGTTTTTAAATTTCAGACTTACTACTTATGACTTATGATTTGATTATGTTTTCAGCTTATGATATTGCATTGAGTCATTACATTACAGATTTTACTATTATCATATGATTTCAGCTTCAAGGATATTTTAAGCATGTTTTATCATAAATTATACATGATCTCAGTTTTAAGCATGCTTCCAAGTATATTTCATCATATCACATGCATATCTCACATACTCGGTACATCCTATAGTACTAACGCATATTTGTGCTGCATCATCTTGATGATGCAGACTCAGGTTCCCTCCCTCAGGCACATGGCTAGATACCGTAGGCCATTCTAGTCAGTGTTGGTGAGTCCTCATTATTCGAGGGCTAATTATGATCTTAGTATTCTGTATGGCTATTTACTTTCGTACTTTGAGTTAGCTAGGGTCTTGTCCTAGCAACTCTTTATGTCATGTAGAGGCTTTTCAGACATAGACAGTATTCGAGTCTCCCTTTTGGATTATGTTTCTTATTGACTTCATCATTTATGGATTGGGTTGCCTAGCTTTGTATCTATGCTTCCGCTATGTTTCCTCGTGTATGCCTATATTATGCTATGACCAAGGATTAACATGGGGAACTTGTGGTCCCGAGTCCCGTTTTACATCTAGGGGTAGCCTCGGGGTGTGACAAACTTGGTATCAGAGCATCAGGTTTAAAAGTCCTAGGGTGTTTGAAAGCCACAACAAGTACAATCTCTTTCATGGGTGTGAAGCGCTCCACACTTATGAGAGAGAGGCTACGAGGTGTCTTACGAAATTTTTTTGCTTCTTTCATGTTCAATACCGTGCGATAGAATTTAACTCTATTTATTCTCCAAATTTAGGCGTTGTCCCAATTCCACCTGCTTTACCTCATATTTGCGGTGCTAGAAGTAGTAAATCTCAAATTATCTCTTAGCGAGGTGCTCTCAGATCCTCTTTCAGAACCTAGTTACTAATTATTCCGTAAGAGGGGGAAATGTGTACCTAGATCCTTGGGTAGTGTTTCCACCTGACAGATATTGTATTGTAGGCCATTAGTAGTAGAACGAACCTAGAGCCAGAAATATGAAGTCAGAAGGATGGTAGCCTAGATGAGGGAATGATAGTTTTGTGGTATTTCCTGGTAGGCTTGGTATAGTGTGTGCAAGATTTTAAGTGATGAGTTGAAGAAAGTGTGAACGTATAGGCATGATATATATATATGAGTTAGAGAAGGATGGGCAATTTTGAGCCTCTCGGTATAGGCTTTAATGCATTTGATTATGTAGGTAGTAGAAAGAGAGAGCTTTGGGAGTTAGAACCATGTAAGCTTGACATGTCTTTGCAAGGGATAGGTTGGAAGTTATGGATGTGATATGTACAACCCTTATATGAGATAGAAAGGTTGATGCCAAGATATTTAGGTAACGGTGATCCTTAGACTATAGAAGGTGGTGTATATTCAGATTAACTCCTAGAGCAATGTTTGCTATGATAGATTAAAATGATCATAGTTCCATTTATAGGTTAGCGAAAGGTCCACAGACTCAGAACATAGCATGAATCTAATGGGGAGATAGTGGGATGTAGAATCAGTCAGATTTTGGAGACTCGGGTAGTGATGCTAATGGATGTCAGGATGAAGTTAGGAGGGATGCATGGACTTATTTCTATCCTAGCACCTTAAGTATACTTCCCTCACTACAACACCTCATTCATGTCTTGTATTCTAGTGCCATGTTCTTAATTCAAATTCACGGACTTCATGCAGATTCACGTCCATACTCAACTCCCAGAACAAATAGAAATTACTCCAGACAGAATTCCAATCTTACTCTATGATTCTATGAATTCCAGCTTTACACCATGATACTTGTCATATATGAAAGCTCATGTCTCACAGTATGCTCAGTCTACATACTCAGTTCTCAAGATGTGCCTTAATGGCTAATGAAATCATGCTACATCATGTATATGGTCATACCAGATTTCTCTAATAATTCATGCTTGTGATATCCTTACTCTAACCATGCTTTGTATGTCCAGGATGTGAGACACTCATTCCCTTTTCACTTGACTTCTCAAACCCCACCTTGAGTAGCTAGATCAAACTAAGTATAAGTCAAGACCGATCAGTATTCCTTCATTCGTGATGCTCATATTCCCACTCTATTCTCTCAGTGATCTTGGCTTGTGTTTTCATAGATGTTAGTAGAGAAAGCTAAGTAGTATCCTGGATAGGAAGTAGTAGATTGTAAGCATCGAAGAAAAGTTAGGTGAGGATTATTCATGTGAAATAGTTAGATGAGGCTTTTTGGTATGTCTTTTTGTAGAAGTTCTTCAAGTTACAGCTCTGAGGTATGCTAGGAAGGGGGGGGGGAGTCTTGGATGGTATAAGCTACAACTATAAGGTGATCATAGTGATAGGCTTGAAAGTCATAATGAAATACATGTGGGATTTTGCTTTGTGTGCCTAGTGACCCATTGATTAGAGCTCAAGCTTAGTTGATTTTCATGATAAGGAGGAATATCATTCTTGGGAGGTAATTCTGGATGTAAGAGATTTAGTCAAGATAGGCTTAAACATAGTGAAAGTAGGTAGTTAGACTCAGACCTTAGTATTTAGAGGAGTTAGTGTAGTTGAAAGATGTTTCTAAGCTTAACAGTTGTCAACCGTAGTGATTAAGATGAGAATAGTATTTTCTTACTCCTAGCCCAGGGTGCCCATATCTTAGGTCCAGTAACTTCAGCTTGCAACAATACTAGACTCCTCATATCAGATCAGTTTAGACCTATCGATAATCATTCCTAAGGTTAGACGGCCATATCTTCAGTTTAGTCCAAGGTAGTAAGTTCAGTTTAAAAGAGAATGGTTTCCTCATATAGTTACCCCTCTCAGTTTGACATCCTTTTCAGTTATCTATGATTTCTAAGAATGCTCTCATTCCGTATGAGTTTTAGCTGAGACACTACTCTTAATCAAGATCAGTTATTATGTTGGCCATTCAGTCTCATACACCATCAGTTGTTCTCATGCCCTCAGTATGCTTACATGCCTCATGAATTCATCTCAGTTTATAATTCAGCCAGAGATCAGCTATCATGTAAATACTTCACCTTTTAAAACTTAGTTGATGGGATTTCAGCCCTTTCCCCCTCCACTCTCAACTTTTAAGTCTTCATTCGAGGATGAATGATCCCAAGGGGGAGATATTGTAACACCCCATAAATTCTAAGCCAAATCTGAACCGTTCTTCATGTGTTGTTAGACCCAAACTAGATAAATTTTCTATTTATCTAAGTATTAAGACTTATTCTGAAGTCTTAAAGGTGTATTAGATATGAATTAGGGTCATAAAGAACCTTTAGCTCAAAGTTGAGTTGAAAGCTTCCTTACCTATTGAGTTTTAGTGTAAGATTTTTCAAGGGTCAATTTCAAACGATCATAACTCCTAAAATATAAAGAGTTAGGTGGCCTAGTACCCACCAAATTAAAGGTCTTTGAATCTTCTTTTGAACTCCACTAACCGTGCCTTAATACTAGTCTGGAGTAAAAAGTAATCAGTGTTTTACTACAGGGTGTCTGTCTATCAAAATGATAGACAGAAACCACGATAAGGTTCCACGAAATCGTGGAAGTTTCCACGAGTCGTGAAACCAACTCGTGGAAATCAGTTTTTTTTTTGGAAATCACGAGAGGGTTCCAGGGGTCATGGAAGTTTCCACGGGTCATGAAACCAACTCAAGGAAATCAGTCAAGAGCCCAAAAGGTCCCTTGGAACCACGACTTCCATTCCACGGGCCGTGATTTGTGTCTGTGGAAGCCTTTGACGAAATTTTCTGAAGTTTTTAAATTCTTTTCCCAGGAGTATTTTGGTAATTTCCCACACTTTTAAATCCTTAGTTAAGTCTTTTTGGGCAAATTAGAAGGGGTTTTATCCCCACTTAGCCTAAGTTCTCTTCCATCCTCTCAATCAAGTTCCAAGAGAAGAAAAAGGTCTCCATTCTCCAAGCTTCAAGCTAAGGATTCCATCTTCAAGTCTCCATCCTCAAGTCCCAAGTTAGGAAAGCTTCAATCAAGGTATGTGGGGTATTCAACATGGGTTCCTTTCACCCTTGTGCCCAAAACCCCATTTTCTAAATTGATTATTATGAATTTCTAAATTAGGGTTCTTACCCAATTCTCATGGGTCCTTTATAAATTGTTTCCTCATGATTCTTCTATGTATTCCAACTCTAAATTGGATGGTTTTGCATGGATTTTTATAAGTGGTTTCATATTCATGATTTTAAGGCAAATCCTTGTCCAATTGATGAACTTATGAAATTTGGGTTTAGATCTACAGTTGAGGAAAGTTTATGAAATTAGTTCCTATGTTTAAATTCATGGTTTCTTATTGATTACTCATGATTTGATTATGATTCCTTCATTGGTTTTAAAAGCCCAAGCATGAAAGTTGATTTCTAGCATGAATCCATGAATTTGCATGTTTTCAAGGAAAAGTTGGCATGATTAGATATCATGACCTTTATGTATTTATGAAATTGCATGCATAATTCTTCAACTATGATTATGAAAGAAAAGTATGTTTTAAGCTATGGCTAAGCTAAGTCTTCAGATTATGAATTTGAATTGCATGGCATCTGATATGTCTTATTGCTTTTCAAACAGTTTTGGACATCATATATGTACCCATGTTTTATGAAAGGTTTGGCATCTAGATATATCCACCTAAGCTAAGTGAATTGCATGGTATCAGATATACCCTTATGCTTTTCAAACAGATTTGGCATCAGATATGACCTAGTATTATATGAGCTATATGTATGTTTTGCGAGTAGTATTAGCACCGAGTTGGACGGGTGAGAGTACCCATAAGTCCCAGAACTACGTGCCACCATAGGTTCTAAATCCCCTCTATTGGGCATCGGTATTAATGATCACGCCACAGTTATGCCTTTATACCTGGCAAGGTATATTGGGTCCTCTCGATGGGGCGGATACATCGCAGTTATGCCTTTATACCCCGCTAAGGTATATTGGGTCCTCTCGATGTGGCGGATAAATCAAATTCCATATAGCTCACATGGTCTATGTCGATTAAGACAACCTCGCACATAAGCTAGTTTTCATAAAAAAGATTATATTGACTCTTTGCTTTTAGATTTCAGACTTACTACTTATGACTTATGATTTGATTATGTTTTCAGCTTATGATATTGCATTGATTTATTACATTATAGATTTTACTATTATCATATGATTTCAGCTTCAAGGATATTTTAAGCATATTTTATCCAAATTATACATGATCTCAGTTTTAAGCATGCTTCCAAGTATATTTCATCATATCACATGCATATTATCTCACATACTCTGTACATCCTATAGTACTGACGCATATTTGCGCCACATCCTCTTGACGATGCAGACTCAGGTTCCCTCCCTCAGGCACGTGGCTAGAGACTGCAGGCCATTCCAGTCAGTGTTGGTGAGTACTCCTTATTCGAGGGCTAATTATGATCTTAGTATTCTGTATGGTTGTTTACTTTCGTACTTTGAGTTAGCTAGGGTCTTGTCCTAGCAACTCTTTATGTCATGTAGAGGCTTTTCAGACATAGACAATATTTGAGTCTCTCTTTTGGATTCTGTTTCTTATTGACTTCATCATTTATGGATTGAGTTGCCTAGCTTTGTATTTATGCTTCCGCTATGTTTCCTCGTATATGTCTATGTTATGCTATGACCAAGGGTTAACTTGGGGAAACTGTGGTCTCCAGTCCTGTGTTATATCTAGGAGGTAGCCTCGGGGCGTGACACTCTTGCTTTGGCTTGATTGACTCACAAATGAGTGTGTAATGAAATCAAAATAGCTTTTCAAAAGTCATTTTCCCCAATTGATTGTGGGACTAATGGATGAAGTCTTGTGACATGAAGCCTTTTACGGTGAGACTTTACCTTGATTCTTGTGCATAAGTGTCGTCTAGAACTTGCCTCAAATATGATTCAAGGTGAAATTCTAGGTGTAACCAAGCTTGGAAAATGACCTTAGGCCCTTTTTGATAGCCACTTCACTCAAATGACATCCCAATGACATCAAATCCTAGTGAACTCTTTTGAGCTTGTGACTATTCTTTGACACCTTTGTAACACCTTGACCTTTTTGGAAGCTCTATCTTGGCACCCATCCTCCCTAATTGCTTGAAAATGAAATGTAGGCTAAAAGCCTAAGTTTGGAGGGGGGGAACAAAAGATAACATAGGTAAATGCCTAAGTTTGGAGGGTGCATGTGATCAAATGAGGAGAAGAAAAGGAATGCACTTCAAGTACAAGGTAGCACCTGGAATAGAGAATTGAAAATTTCTCCAAAAGATCAATCCAAATGAGCAAACTGAAAAGCAAAAATAGGTGCTACTAAGTAAAGGTGATATAAGGTGTGAATAATCATGATGTTAAAAGGAGAAATCTTGGGTTGTGTGAGGGAGAAACAAGGTGAAGTTGTAAATTGAAAAATGTGAGCGGCATTTGAAATGACAAAACAAAGAGCATTAGGGAGGTGTAGTCACTTAAACCAAATGATATCCTCACCTTAGCCCTAGACAACATTACAACCCGCAAGTCCTAGGTGACTCCGAGCTTGGCTACCCTACATTAATGGTGATTTACATGAAGGGCAATCCTATGGTTTGATGCGCATGCACTTGAACTTCCTTGAGAGAGTGAGAGTCTTCTTGGTTCTCTTATAATCTCGTGTTTTGTGAATTTAATGATTGTGAGTGGGATTCTCTATTGTGGTGAGTGGCATCATGCACTCGAATTGAAGCATAGAGTCTCTATTTTAATTGAGAGGAATGAATGAGAAAAGTTGTGTGGCGAATCTCGAGGCAAGCCTTAACGTTCCATGCCAATGACTTGAGACGCAAAAATATCTTATTTTGAATGGCAAATTCCGTTGAGTTTTAAAAGAGATATGATGTCCTTTTTGAAAAAAGTTTGGAAATGAGCAATTACCTTGAGCATGTGGGGGACCAAATTGAGATAAGCATAGTAGTTGAGTCTTTTGTTTGTTTATTTTTCTTAAATTTTTAGTGTAGAATAGTTTTTGTGCCTTAATTGAGCCTTAGCATAATTCATTCCTTTCCATGTAAGTATCTTTCTTTAGGACAAGCAATAGTTAAAGTTTGGGGGTTTGATAAGTCGGTAACCTACCAACTTATTGAGCCTATATTTATGCATTATTGCTATGTTTTGAATTAATTTAGAGGTTCTTATGACCTTTATTGATTTCTATGCAGGTACTTTGGATAGAAGAGGAGAAACAAGGATATGGACCCAAAAAGAGCCAAAAAGGAGCTAAGTGTGAAGAGTTGAGAAAAGCTTGAGAATCTGTCGAGAGGTGTGGTGGTTGTGCGGCACGCACAGGCCGAGGTGCGGTTTGCACCTCCTCCACAAAAAGTTGCAAAGATGACTGAAGATTCTGCTACAGCATGCGGTTGCCATGTGATGCGCACATCTCATGGTGCGAAATGCATCACCCTCCGCACAAGGCCTACCTCAGCGACTGAAGTCACTGGTCAACCAAAAGCCGATATGCGACGTGCACACTGCGATGTGCTAACCACATGCCGCATCGCACACCACCCAGAGGGTAATTTTTTCCTAAATTTATGTGTTGAATTTGGGAACATATAAAATGAATTTTAGGCTTGTTTTGTATATACAATTCAGAATAGAGATTTTCAGTAGAGAACTTGGAGACATTTTTGGCTTGTAAACACTTTTCTCCATCTCCATTGAGAGAGGGTTTTCAATCCAATCTTTTGGTTAACAAATTGTGTGCTAATTTGACTCTAGAACTTCAGAATCAACTACAATAGATGGGAATTTGATTTACCCAGCTGGTATATATTTATCCCCCTTCTATGAGTGGATAATTTCTCTTGTCTAGGGGTGTATTGATGATGGGTGTGTAGCTAATGGGTGTGGTTGTTGCTAAATAACTCTTATAATTTCTTATCTGATATGGATCTAGTAATTTCACCATGTTTTAATCTAATAATTTGTTGTTGCAAACATGAATTTACCTTACTTGGCTACTTAGTTGCTCGAGAGAGAATTTTGTAGTTGTGGATGTGAAATTGCTAGTGGCTACTTGGGAATCCACTTAGATTGAAGGCTAGACATAGCTCCAATCACGGAATCTCCCATTTAAGGGTCTGAGCTAGAAATAGGATGACCTCCCCAAGTAAATGTTGGTTGGTTATTTAGCGCACCGAATGATGTTCTGACCGAAATCATCGGATATGTGGATGTTGATCGAGAGATAGAATTCCACACTTATGACCAATGCTACCTGTGTCACTAGGTGAGAATTTGAGTGAATTAGTGATCACGCTATCCTATAGCAAATGATCCATCGAAAATGCACCCTTAGTCATCTAGTTCTATTTGGTACACCCATCTCAATTTTACAGCTTTTACTTGAATTGAGTTAGTAGTGACATCTTTCCCAATTCCCCCATTTTATTTCTTTGGTTTTGTTGAACAACTACTCTTCTTTTGAAATTGCTTCGCACAATCTTTAATGAGAAAAATCAGGTCCCTTGGGTTCGACCCCGACATCCATTGTGTTATAAGTTTTGTTTTGACTACGCGATCGCCGTGACCTCCTTAATTGGAGAGCACAATTTCAGCGTTTATCAGTCCTTCTAAGCGGTTGAGATTTATCAGACGTTGTTCTTTATCTTGATTCTAAGTAGAACTCTTGGTTCTGGTGGTTTAGTTAGAACTCTTGGTTCTGGTGGTTTAGTTATTCCATTCTAGCTTATAAATTGTGAGATTGATCCTGGTTCATGCTTATCTTGAGAGTTGGTGTGTTTAGTACGTTTTTGTTAGTTTTATGGCTTTTAGTTGATTATGTTGGGTTGCTTTCCTTCTTTACTGTCTTACTTGAGGTTACCGGTATACCTCCATATTCCTGATTCTCTCTCTCTTTATTTATACTATCCTTGCAAGGATCCCAGGTGCGTCCCTCTTTCCTACACCTGTGTTCTGTGTATATTTGTTTTCTATGCTAGCATTGTTTGTTTATAACTCTTGGTTGTCTGTTCTCTATGCTAGTTCCTTGTGCTTCCTCTATTGTTTTATGTGATCACTTTCTTTCTTTATGCTATATTATTGTTTTTATATCTTATATGCGCTCAGTCGGCCGATGATGCCTACTAGGTACCTGTTGCTTAGCAATTGGTGCTTATACTATACTTCTGCATCTTTTTGGTGCAGATATTAGTTGAGCTTTCGTCATTGATGGTATTGGAGACTCGTGCAACTTTTGGATCTTTGAGACTAGGGTGAGCACCTGACGACCGGGGCTTGACCACATCTCATCTTTTGTACTGTTACTCTTTGTATATTCAGATACAATTGTAGTTATCTTTTGTTACTTCTAGTACTTGTATTCTATTAGATACCAAGTCTTGGGGTTGTGATAAATGCTCAAATACACTCTCCAATAGAGGTGATTGCGATCGTTAGAGCAAAATACATTTATATTCCCCACGGATGTCGGGGTCGTACCCACAAAGAACAATGTAGTCACGATCGAGCTAATAAAGAATCCAAGCAACTTATTTTAAGTTTAGTTAACAAAGAGGTAAAAATATATATAAAAGGGGGGTTTACGAACTACAACTAAAGATAAAAGAAAATCAAATAAAAGATAGCTTGATGAATGGCTTTCCTTTCTTTGAACAAGCAAGGACAACAAGGGAGAATTGGGAATGGGAATTTGATTCACAAGACTTGCACCTGATTTAACACTTAGGTAGTCTTGGTTAGAAGGATACTTGACCATATTTCGACCAATCAAGCATATATCTTGCGTGTTCTCTCGAACCACCACAAGTGAGCAATAAACCAGCCAAATCAACTTGGGTAAATTAAGCTATTTCTAGCCTCAATTCTTAGATTGGAGTTTCTGGCAACCAAACTATCTCTAGCTTTGATCTAGAGTGAAAACCCCAAATCCCCACTATTAAACCTTCCCGAATTTAGGGAAATCTTCTCTCAAGTAAAAAACCAAATTAGTAAGCTAAGTCATTGTTTGCAACCATTAACTATGAATTCAAGCATGGAGGATTCAATAGACCCAAATGATAAATCAATAGAAAGCACAAGATTTAGAATTAAAAACCCATAATAAGTATTATCTCTAACACAAAACCCAAATCTCAATTCAACAATTACACCAATAAAATAACAATTAAGAACAAGAGTTGAAGAATGGAAACTAAAGATTTTACAATAAAGAGCATCCAAATCTTCACTTCTATGGTGTTGGTTGATGAACTTGCTCTCCAAGCTTTCCAAATGTTGTGAGAATAGCCAAAGATGTCTTTCCAATCGGCTGAGAAGAGTTTTATGTGAATTGGGGTTTCCAAAAAGGGAAATTTCCATTTCTGCCAGCAGCTAATATTCCTTCTTCGCCTACGTGTGTGGTCCACCGCATCCACGAATAGTCTTCTATCTTGTTGACCTTTGCGTATGTGAAAAGACTAAAGCATTTGTGTAGCTTCTGCTCAAGTGGTCTCCATGTACGCAAAGGTTCTGCCGCATTTGCACAGGCTAATCAGCTGCTAGTTCATTATTTCTTCTGAGTGGCTCCTTTTTGACTTGTTTTCATCCGAATTCTTTCCGAACACTTCTAAAACACAAAGACCTGCAAAATGGAAGTAATTCGTGTCACTTGCACTATTTTTCCACTTTAAACTAGCAAAAGCATAAGATTAGAAGTTAAATAAGTAGGTAGAATACCAACTTATCAAACCCCCAAACTTGAACTATTGCTTGTCCTCAAGCAACAAAAAATTCAATTTCAAGAGGCACACAACACAAGTGCAAATACATCACTTCAAGTCAAGAAAAACCCATTTCAATCACCAAGTATGACTTCAGTTGGTACTAGCGATTAGTCAATTACATGATAACTTAATCTTAACATGCCCTTCATTCAAAACATAATTCAAGGATGCAATGGAACTATAAGAACAACACAGGGACAACAACCAATCCTCAAGATGTGACTCAAATCACTAGCTTACCACTTGCTCTTTTGACTCATTTTTGGAGTTTATCAATGTCACCAACTATCCCAATTTGCATGCCCTCACAAGAACAAAATTCCCAAAAATATAATTATGTACAAAGGCAATTACAAGGGACAAATACAAACACTCACACTCACAAGGAATTTCAAGTACTAACAAGTATCAACAATAGGCTTGCCCTTATTTTCATTTGCCACTAGCTCAAGAACAATCGGTTGGAGATCACAAAGGGCTTTTCTAAGCTTGTAATGTAGGCTCGGGGACGGGTAGGATACGCATTTGGATTCAAGTGAATACATCCTCCTCGAACTCTACACAACTTTTCCAATTCAAAACCGAAGCCATTCCTTTTCATTTTCATTCAACACGAGGCACCTATTTCACTTATTTTCATTCGAGGCCTAAATCTTTATCATTCTATTCACCTTGGAGGATTCATTTCATTTCTTTCCTTTCCTCTTTTCCTTTCATTTTGTTTTCTTTTTCAAATTCTTCCTTCTTTTTGGCAATTATTTTTAAGTAACAAACCATGATTTATCATTTAGCACTCCTCCAAGGTACCTTTTATCAACCCCCAAACTTAGGCCTTTAGCCTCGATTTCACACTTGTAGAGTTCAAGGAGGGAGGGTTTCAAGAGAGGGATTCATGTTCAAAAATGCTTCAAAGCTTGTATCAAGGTTGCCAAAGAAAAGGTATAAGGCTCAAGAGGGGTGACTAATGATTCAATTAAAGTGCAATGGTTGCTTTTAAGGCTAAGTAGGCTTCAATAATCACAAAGAATTCCTAAGATCATTTCTCCAACCAAGAGTAAACAAGACTAGTATTAACGACTAACCGGGGAAGTTCTAGTTAACACAAGCAAGCACAAAAATTATTCAAATAAACCTCACCACACATGGCATGCGAATCATTCAAGAAGAATCGATTTTAACTTCCTAAACAAGAACAAAGAAGAGCCATTCTACATTATCACCTCTAATGAGCTAAGAGTCACAAAACGAATAAAGGGGTTGTCACAAGCATCATTCTTCGCCATGCGCTTTTCACAAATTTTTTTGGAAGGGTATGCCTATTTCACTTAACATGTAAGACGACTTCATTAGTACCAAACAAGTCAATCGCAACCAAAACCTCAAGAGACGATGATTTTCCCTTAAGAATAACGTCACTCAATCTATTATTGGACCAATTCATCTATCTACATCGGTATGGCTACACAAGGTGGATCAACACAATTATCACAATCTACGGGAGTATGCGATTAGCACATGTCAAAGTGCGGGGTCGCACTTGCAACGCATAGGACAAACAGTGGGCATGTGCGAAGCTTGTGCGGTTTCCATGTTGACATATGCGGTACAAGTATTCCTCGGCTCAGACAACTTCTATCTAGCCTAATGGGTACTCAGACTTCCCCTGGCCCATAACAACCAACACATCAACTACAAAATAACAAAAGAAGCTAAAAAGTAAAGAAAACTAAAACGCTAAACCATCAACTTCTTTCACACAACACCAAAACCCGACGAGGGTGTAAGTCCACAAATTACACCCGACAAGGGCACAACAATATATAAACTAACAAAACAAGCCTGGCAAGGGCACAATAATATCCAAAATGACAAAACAAGCCCAGTGAGGGCACAATAATATCCATAAGTAAAGCAAGCTAAACTAGAAAGATAGAGTGTGGCTCAATATGCCACCCCCAACTAAGGTAGGCCAGTGCACTCACTACATCAAAGTAAGGAATAAGTTTGAGGGGGCTCCCTGAGGTGTATCAATCTGAGCTGGAGGAAGAGGGTAACTAAAGTCTCTCCTCATCCTCATCATCATCATCCTCCGGTGTACCCGATCCACAAAAGGACTTCAATCTATCCATCATATTTTTCAAGAACTTGCTCTTCTTCTTCTCATGCTCATTGAACTTCTTTTGGCACTTTTAAACCTTTCCTTGCCTGCGGCTCATTTGCTCTAAGCAGGTATTCATTTCACTCAGTCGCCCATTAATCAATTTCTACTCATTGGCAACTTTAGCAAGAGATGGGGGAGACTCAGAACTCGCTGGTATGTCGGCTCCAGCTAAGCCAATAGAGAATCCAGCCAACAACTGTTGAATATATGCATCAACTCCCTAAATCTGACTAGAGAGGTGGCGCATGAGATAGGCCCCGGACTATAGAGCTCCCACAAGATGAGATGATCTAGATGCAATAGTGGAAGGACCAGTGGTCTCAGTCGAAGACTCTGGAAACTGTATGAAAGATGGAGAAGCTACATCAATCTTTCTTTTTTTTGCTTTACTTCTGGGGCCCTCTTCAGCAATGGGTGGATCATAGTTGCTGGCTTCTTTTTAATGTCAGTCAGATTCAGCAACATCCCAGTATCATAGCACAACTGGGTCACCCATGAAGGGAAGAAAAGGCTTTTAGACCTTGCACTAGCTACCTTAGCTATCTGAGCGACAATATAGATCCCAACTTTCACATTTTTGCCATCAATAAGGGTTGTAACCATCAATTCTTGGTCAGGGGTCACATCAGTGTCATAAGAGGATGATATGATCCTCGCACAGATAATCGCAAGCCAAGACTTGGCTTCTGCAGTAAACTCATGTGAATCAACCCCCTTTTGAAAAGTCAACCAATTTGGAGTCACCCCATCATGCAACTTGTCTACCAACCACTGGTGTTCTTCGGATTTTGATTTGGCAATATAAACCTCATTGTCAGCATCTGGAAAGTTGTACAATGCATTGATGATCTTGGGGTTGAAACTCACTTGGACTCCCCAAACGGTAGTGACCAATGTACTCCTGAAGTAGGTGATCAAAGCATTAGCATATATCTCTGTGACCACCATGTGATTTGCCTTGATAGGTGGAGGAGAAAAGAAAATCCATCCATGCTCCACCAATATCTTGTAGAACGCCGGCATTTTACCTTCAAATTTGTCCAAGTTGATTCATTTCTCCCTAACAAACGACTTAGATAAGAGCTCACCATACCGACGCACACATGATGCCGATAAGAATCTCTCTTGATCATAATTATCCTCCATTTCAACTTCTGAAACATTATCAACTTTATTATCACTACCGTTAGAGGCCATCTTTTTTATTAGAGTACCTACAAAACACACCAATATGTTAAAAGTTCTTAGGGACACTTAAAATAATGTATTATGAAGCACTTAGGCCAAAGAAATAGTTGAAAGAAATTCCGAGGTGGGCTGTGCAGAGCTCCTATTTTGGCACTGCCAGGCATTCCTTCTTCGCGTTCACGGCCAGGTGGCTGCATTAGCGAAGAGGGATTTTACTTTTCAGAAATTTTCTCCTTCGCGAACGTGGCTAGGTGACCGAAAACGCGAAGGCCATCATGTTTGCCCAGATCAGTGCCTCTTTGAGGCATTTTCTCAAACACTTTGCAGGCCTAATTAATTTAAGCAATTTATGCTCATTATGCTCATGATAATCACTATAATTTTTCCCTCTTTGCACACACCATCACCCACCTTGATTTATAATTACTCAATGGTTTAGCAATTAAGCACAATTAGGAGTTGAATTAAAGCAAGAGCATTTCAACCAAGAATGTCATTTCCCATTTTCTTCACATCAAGTTGAGAAAGAAAGGAAACCAATTCAATATACAAAGAGTGCGGAGTTCATACCTGGTGGATTGAAATTTTAAAGCGATGAATGGAAGAACTTGATGAAATTATTGTGTGCCAAAGGAGGAGGGAGTTATTTGTTTTGAGAATAAAAATATTTGAGGCTTCTGAATTTTTGAAGGTGTTTAACTTACCTAGAACTGCCTGAAGACTTTGCATTCGCGGGCGGTCTGGCACGTTCGTGAAAGCCTGATGTTTAGTTAGCATTCGCATTCGCGGCTAGTCTACCGCGTTTGCGAAGAAGGAGTGTTGGGACAGATTTTTCAATTTTTTTCTATATTATTGCTCGTGATGTGCGATGCCTGGTACGATAGGCACTTTGTGAAGTGCAAAATGCACCACATTCGCACATGCCAATGTTTTTGATCAGTTCACTATTTTATTGTGTGATGGCATGTGTGATGGGCTTTCTTCCAGGTGCAAAAAGCATATTTTTAGAGGTATTTTTTGTGCTTCTCAACACTTGGTTCCTCTTCTAATTCCTTTGGGCACCTAAAAACACACCAAAAAGAAACAAAAACTGAAGTAAAGCATAAAAATGATGGGTTGTCTCCCATCAAGCGCAAAATTTAACGTCGCGACGCGATGCAAGCTACCTCACCATTTGGATCTCCATTTGGAGGATTTGAACCTTCGAACCAAACTTGAATTGAATTTTCAGTGACAATCCCGGGGTGAAGGTTTGAACATGAGAAGGTCATTCTCTTGATTTCGTATTTTGCACTTTTTAGCCTTCAAGTGAGGAAGGACGCTTTGCCTTCTTTCCACAAAAAAATCAAAACTGGATAGACCTTCATCCACCATCCTTCCCAAGTCTTCCAAAAGCTTGCTTACTTCGACTTTCGTCCATTCAATCAAACTTAAGGTCGAGCAATGGTTGAAGTGGGATTTGCGCGTCTCCACCTTCAAGCTTGCCTCATTCATAACATCCTCACTTTGAGATGCCATGGAATCATTCCACGAAATGAAAATAAACAAAATAAAAACAATTATTCAAAAAATTGAACTAGAGTAAGTAAACTCAAATTCTAAACTAACACAATACGCTAAATTATTCCCCGACAATGGCACAATTTTTGATAACGCTCAAGTACACTCTCCAATGGAGGTGATTGCGATCGTCAAAGCAAAATACATTTATATTCCCAATGGATATCGCGGTCATACCCACAGAGAATAATGTAGTCACGATTGAGCTAATAAAGAATCCAAGCAACTTATTGAAGTTTAATTAACGAAGAAGGAAACAAGGTAAAAAGAGGGTTTACGAACTACAACTAAAGATAAAAGAAAATCAAATAAAAGATAGATTGATCAATGGCTTTCCTGCTTTGAAAAAGCAAGGATAACAAGGGAGTATTGGTAATAGGAATTCGATTAACAAGACTTACACCTGATTTAACACTTAGGTAGTCTTTGTTAGAAGGATGCCTGGCCGTCTTTCAACCAATCAAGCATATATCTCGCGTGTTCTCTCGAACCACCATGAGTGAGCAATAAACCAACCAAATCAAGTTGGGTAAATTGGGCTTTTTCAAGCCCCAATTCTTAGATGGGAGTTTTCGACAACCAAACTATCTCTAGCATTGATATAGAGTGGAAACCCCAAATCCCCACTATTAAACCTTCCCAAATTTAGGGAAATCCTCTCTCAAGAAAAAACCCAAATTAGTAAGCTAAGTCAATGTTTGCAACCATTAACTATGAATTCAAGCATGGAGGATTCAATAGACCCAAGAGATAAATCAAGAGAAAGCACAAGATTTAGAATTAAAACCCCAAAATAAGTATTATCTTTAACACAAAACCCAAATCTCAATTCAACAATTACACCAATAAAATAGCAATTAAGAACAAGAGTTGAAGAATGGAAACTAAAGATTTTACAATAAAGAACATCCAAATCCTCACTCCTATGGTGTTGGTTGATGAACTAGCTTTCCAAGCTTGCCAAAAGTTGTGAGAATAGCCAAACATGTCTTCCCAATCGATTGAGAAGAGTTTTATTTGAATTGGGGTTTCCAAAAAAGGAAATTTCCATTTCTGCCCCGCTGCTAATATTCATTCTTCGCCTACGTGTGTGGTCCACCGCGTTTGCAAAGAGTCTTCTGTCTGGTTGACCTTTGTGTACGCAGAAAGACTACCACATTTGCATAGCTTATGATCAAGTGGCCTACGCGTACGTGGAGGTTCTGTCACATTTGCACAGGCTAATTAGCTGCCAGTTCTTTATTTCTTTCGAATGGCTCTTTTTTGACTTATTTTCATCCGAATTCTTTCCAAACACTTCTAAAATACAAAAACCTGTAAAATGGAAGTAATCCATGTCACTTGCACTATTTTTCCACTTTAAACTAGCAAAAGCATAAGATTAGAAGTTAAATAAGTAGGTAGAATACCAACTTATCAGGTTGGTGTAGTTTCATTATGTATATATTCAGGATTTTGCTTCTGCTTTATCTATCTTTATATTCTGCTTCCACTTATTTCTGCATGTTGTGCTTATTGGTTAGGTAGTAGCCAATTACTAACCATTCCAGGCTATGAGAATTGGTTTGCCTACTGAGGGATTGTAGGTGCCATCATGACCTGAGAAATCAGGTCATGACAGCTTAGTATCAGAGCTCTAGGTTAACCGGTGTCATGGTACAAAAGCAAGCGTCTAAGTAGAGTTTCGCGGATCTGTATGATAACGTTCGTATCCTATCTGCGGGAGGCTACAAGGCATTGTTAGGAAAAGTTTCATCTTTTTGGCTCCTCTTCGTGTGTTCCTCGCTCTATTGACTTCTAAAACTTTGGTTGTTTCATTCCTTCCCAAATGTCTAAGATGAGTTCAATAGTGGTTTGTGTCGAGGCTTCTGTGCCTGTTGCTTCAGTCCTTCTGTCAGTGCCAAGGCTTTAGAGTAAGAGTTTACTGCATCAAATAGGGGGTGTCGGGCTAGGCCAACCTGTGATCTGATTTATATCTACCCAGTTCTTCTGGACACTGTGGCTAGGACTCTGAGTCCTCCGGTGGGTGTTTTAGTACCCGGTTCTATGAGCAGTGCTTCATCTAGGGTTGAGCTTCCAGTTCTCCAGTAAGGTTGTATGTTAGTGTTAGACTATAAGGCAAGATTTCATGAGATGGTTAGGCGTACTTCTAGGACTGTGCCTTCAGAGTTTGTTAGGGTTTACAGCTTTGTTGGAGGTTTGATTTCACTACTTCATCTGGTTTGTTTACAGTTGGGACGACCTTGCTTTAGGTAGTGTATCATGCTTGGGCTATCAAGGGTTTGTGTCGTGAGGCGTATGGAGGTAGTACTAAGAAATATTATCACTAGGACAGTTCTCGAGGTTCTCAAACTCGAGGTAGGGGATTCTCCACAAGAGATAAAGGTTCCACTACTTCTTATCTACCAGACCAGTTTTGGTTGCTCCACACTTTCCAGAGGATGGTGGTACAGGGCATGTTGGGCTTAGTGGACATGGTACAAGTTAGATTCTTTGAGGTTTGCATTCGAAGTGTGTAGGACGTGGTGACCAGTCAGGTTCAACAAGATCTTCCAGTCTAGCTTCATTCAGTGGGGTTTGCTTTTGGTGTGGTGAGCATGGGCATTTTTCTAGGAATTACCCCATGATTGCATATCCCGATCAGCTGGGCTGTTATGATTGTGTAGTGATTGGTCACTTCTCTAGAGATTGCCCCCGGTGTCGGATGGTTGAGCCTTCAGCTTCGACTACTCAGTCCAGAGTTAGATACCATCAGTCTGATGCCCCTCTTGGTAGGCCCATGGTAGAGGTTCCTGATATCGCTGCTCCAAGTTAGGCTTTGCTACCTTCGGCTTATGATAGTCCTTATCGCATTGCGATTCTATCCCTTCTGTTATTTATTTGCTTATATGCTTACTTGCTACTTGTTATGTTGATTGGCTATTTGAATTGTAGTATCTATGCATTGTTTCTATTGTAGTTTATTCCCTAGTAGTGGATAGGGTGAGTTATCCTTATGAGGTGTTTACCCGGAGTTGTAGCTCATGGGTAGTTCTTGTTAGTCTGTTTCTGGTTGGGTTTGTTTCCTATTTTGTTGTGGCTCTAGAGTTATGTTAAGTATTTCCTTTTTGAGCAGTCCTAGATGGTAGATGCCTAGGCTTTTTTCTAGCGTTGCTAAAAGCCCTTGTGTTGGTTTGGTGTTACCGGTGGTTGTGCAAGAGTTTGAGCTTTATCTTAAGTTGGGAGATGTCGGTTATGCTAGCATGCATAGTTTGGTTTTGTTTTTCGGGTGATTAGAATCGACCCTCTTTATTTGGTTGGTTTAGAAGGTTGGCAGGTATGTGGGTGGTTCCCATAGTCTCCTTAAGTTTCTTGTCCGATTGGGTTGTCTTATTGTTTTTAGGTTCCAGTTGGAATAAATTTCAATCGTAGCCCTCTAGTTGAGCTATTAAATCTGTATTGTGGTTGGGTTTTGGCTTTAGCATTTTTGACTAAGTATTGGCAGTAGCCTCATGGTCGAGTTGTACTCATAGCATATTGGGTGAGTCAGGCATCCAGCCTATTTTCTCTTGCCTTGCTAAGTTTTGACAATGTAAGTATGGGAGCTAAGGGAATGGCTCTGGGTTCTTATTTGAGAAAGAATTTGTAAGGTTCAGTATATGCTAAGGAAGGGTTTGTTTATTTGAAAAAGGAAGGAGATGACTCTTTATGTGTATGTATGTGGTCTAATAGCTGACTGAAGTGACGACTAAGTATTTCTCTGGCTTTTGTATTGGTGAATTGATTTGACTGACTTCAAATTGTAGTGGCTTTCCTTCAATTGGTTCAAGTTTTTAGTAGAAGCTACAGATTGGGCGACTAATATATTCAAATCTTACTTGGTTTCAGTTCCTAAGTGTTCATTGGCAGCATATGGGTTCGACAGAGGCAGTGGGTAGTAAAAAAGGATTGGGTTTTAGAATTGTGGCATAGCAAACTACTCCAGATAGTTCGCGGTTAGTTCTCTTCAGTTGCAACTTCTTAGGTTGGAAGGCAATGAGTTCGGACAACTTAGCTACCTTATTACAGTTGTGTACAGACAGTTGGCCTTGGATATCTAGTCCATGGCTAACCAGTTTATTAGGTTGGACATTCCAAGATCTCAATGGTGTTCTTGTAAAAAATAAGGTCCATTCTACCTTGGTTGGATAGATTCAGTGGCATAATTTTGGAAATCAATGGTGGTGTGTTATACGTGATTAAGTTGTGCAAGTTAAGGCGAGCGAGCCTACTTTGGATTAGGATGGTACCTTGAGGTTGATCATCATCTTCATTTGCTGAGAGTTTGAAAGCTTGTTTAGTTAAATCTTCAAGGGTTGTCTTTTTTGTGGGGTTCCAGTGTTAGTTAGACTAGGAAAGTATGGACTAGAAGTTCGGTATGTTGTATGCTTCAGATTTGGTGGTTTTTATGCTGATGCAGTACAACGGTTGATTCGAGCCAAAAAATGTGAGTTAATGGGTTATGTAAAATTTCTATAGTTAGATAGAGACCTCAGACTTCAGACACTTTTTCCTTTGCCTTCGAGGTATTTTAACTTGATATTCGCGGCATGGTGCACTTCTTCCTTAGGTGAGATTAGCAAGGCGATTTTAAATTTGAATGGTGTTCGAGTATTCAGAATAGCAGCAGTGTTTCTTGGAGTTTGGGGCTTAGCTAATGATTACATACTTTGTGGTAGGCTTACCACAGTCATTGTAGAGGCTTGGGTTTGGTTTGGGTCTATTGGGCATGTTTCCCTAGTTCATTCACTTCCATTTGATTCAGACTTGGCATGGTGCAGCAAAGTTGGGTTCATCTTATAATTTGAAAATTTCTCCGTCAACATAGGGTGTTCATGCATGCCTTTCCTAACCCTGGTGTGCGAACTTCAATCGGGTTCAGATGGCTTGGTCAGTTGGGTTCAGTTAGCGAGTTTGATGATATAAAAAGTGTTCGTTCATTGGTTGATGGCCATTCGAGACAGGTAACCCCAGTTTTTGATGATATGCTCGGATTGTTATCTTGGATGGAAAAGGCTAGTATACTATAGCTTGGGTTGGAAAGAGTTTGAGCAAAAGAGTTACTTCATTCGTGGTAGAGTAGAAGCGAGAACTATGGATCTCCGGTGTGCTAGTTGATGCTTCGAGGGTTGTTTGAGTGTTTGTATTGTATGCAGCTTCCTGTTTGTGGTGCAAGAGGGTTCAGTTCAGAATAAAAGGATATTACGGATCAACGAGTTTAAGAGTTAAAGTTTTGTTTGTTGGCTTTTCTGGTAAATTGGGTTGTAGTTTCGAAGATTTGAGTTTTGTGTGTTGGTCACCTTGATTCTCTGGTTTTGGGGTTGTGTCAGTGTTTTTCGGTTGTGATTCTCGAGGTTCAGTTTGGGTTGGTAGACCCTTGGAGTTTTGGAGTTTAAGTTTGGAATCTAGCTTGGTTAGTAAGAAGTTTAGGCTTGGATGCTTTCTTTGGTTCTTTTCTGTTGGGTTTCATCTGGTCGAGGAGGCTACCTTGGTTGTTCAAGAGAGTAGTGCGGGCTTCATATCTACTGTTCTTAAATCTCTAGTCTTTCCTTCTTTCCTAACTATCAAGGACGAAAGTCTTTTAAGTAGTGGATGATGTAATGATCCTTCTGGTTATTTATACGTGTTCACCTTTCTTGTACCGTTAGAGCTTGCTTGTAGTGGATCCAAGTCATGTATGGCTTGCTCGGACCGGTAATTTGGTGTCCGGGCCATTTATTTGGTCTTTTTGGTCATTTATTGTTTGTAGAGCTTTAAGCTTTTGAAATCATTGACTTCGGTCAACACTCTTGGTGAACGTGCTCAGAATTAAATTCAGACAGTTCCTTTATCTCCAGAGCATGGACTTTGGTCTAGTGACACCTTTGGTCAGGATCCGGGAGCTTTTCAGCTTGGAATTCTCTCTAATTCTGTGTTTTCAGGCCATTTGGGCTTCCTTGGTTGACTTTGGTCAACATTTGGAGAAGACGGCCTCGGATGGAAATTCCGTCAGTGTTGTTAGCTCTGGAATGTCGAGTTTAGGCTAGAGTGACCATTGGTTCGCGTCCTGAGGCTTCCGGGCTTGATTTGATCCATTGAGTTCTGTTTTGGAAATAGTTGGCTAAAGGTTGATTTTGGGCGTGGGGCCTACTTTTCATTAAATAGACCTCCAGTGGATTTATTCGATGACAGGTAGGTTATGACTTTCCCTACCTAGACTCTTCTTATATAGGCTATAATTGCATTAATAATTATTCTTGGGTGAGTTGTTTTAGGTTGGTACCCAAGGCAGTGCCCGTCTTTTCTCTCCGTTTATTACATACGTTGAGTTTAGTATTCATATCAGTATTGTATATTACCTTTATGGTCCTGTGTGGCCTTGTATTGACTCTGAAACATAGATGGTGGGTTATTTATGAATGTCCGCGAGTCCGGTATGGAAGCTTTCAACTCAACTTTGAGTTAGAGGTTCTTTATGACCCTTACTCATATCTAATACACCTCCGAAACTTAAGAAAAGGTCTTAATACTTAGATACATAGCAAATTTATCTAGTTTGGTTCTAACAACACATGAAGGACGGTTCAGATCTTGGCTTAGAATTTCTGGGGTGTTACACGATGCCTCCTCCATAAGCCTCATGGCATAACCCCTCAATAACCCAAACATGATCAACTATCTGAAGAAAGGTAGTCCCAACTGTAACCAAGTGCTCGGTCGCCAAATAGAGCAGTGAAATCAAACTTCCAACAAAACTTTAAACTCTCTCAAACTCTGAAGGCACAGTCCTAGCAGTACGTCTAACCATCTCGTGAAACACTCCAATACCGACATACAACCCTGCTGAAGAACTGGAAGCTTAACCCTAACTGAAGCACCACTCAAAGAACTGGGTGCTGAAACATCCACTGGAGGACTCTGAGTCCCAGCCACAGTGTCCTGAAGAACTGGGGTAGCCATAAATCCAATCGGAGGCTAGGTTGGCCCCAAACCCCCTAACTGATGTGGTAAACTGTCACCCTGAAATCCTGGCACTGACGGAAGCACTAAAGAGACAGGCACAGAAGCCTCGACACCACCCGTTGTCACACTCGTCTTAGGCATCTGAGAAGGAACGAAACAATTGAAGTTTAAAAGTTGATAAAGCCAGGACGCATGATAAGGAGCCAAGAAGATGGAACTTTTTCTAATAATGCCCTGTAGCCTCCCGTAGATAGGATACGAACGTTATCAAACCAATCCGCGAGACTCTACTTAGACACTTACTTCTATACCATGACACCGGGGAACCTAGAGCTCTAATATCAAGCTATCACGACCCGATTTCTTAAGTCATGATGGCACCTACAGCTCCATAGTAGGCAAACCAATCTCCGTAGCTCGGAACAATTAGTAATGGGCTACTACCTAATCAAAACGCACAAATAGCAGAAATAAGCAGAAGCAGAATATAAAGGTAAAGACAATGTGGAAGAAAATAACCTGAATATATACATAATGAAACTACACCAACCCCAAGACTTGGTATTGATAGTACATAAGCTTCTAATAGAATACAAGTGCTAGAAGTAACAAAATAAGATATACAACTATCTCCAAAAGTAAAAAGAGTAACAGTGCCAAAAGATGAGATATGGTAAATCCCCGATCGTCAGGCGCTCACCCTAGTCTCAAATATCCAAAAGTTGCACGAGTCTCTACACAATCAATGGCGAAATCTCACCCTAGTATCTACACCAAAAAGATGCAGTAGTGCAGTATGAGCACCAATTTCTAAGCAATGGGTACCCAGTAGGCATCATCAGCCGACTGAGCGCATATAAGATATAAAAATAGTAAGCAGCAGATAGCAAGAAAGCAGTCACCGGAGCAAAAAAGGAAAAGAAAAAGGAAACTAGCATGGAGAATAGCCAACCAAGAGTTACAAGCATACAATACTAGCACAGAAGATATACATAACACAGAAACACAGGTGAAAGAAAGAAGAACGCACTTGGAATCCTTGCAACAACACTATATATAAAGAGAAGTTTAGAAACATGGCGGTATACCGGTAACCTCAAGTAAAAAGGGAAAGAAGGAAAGTAAGCCAACATATTCAAGCTAAAAGAAATATACGAACAGAATCATGACTAAGACACCATTCAAGATAAAAGAAACAGATAACCACCTCCTAATTTCAAACCTATGATGAAATAAACTATGCCACAAAGCACCGAAAGCCACTACTCAAAATCATGATAAAGGATAGAATTCCCTAGCTCACAATCGCTCAGAAGGCCACATAAAAAGTGCCTTAAATAAAAAAGGGACCCACTAATCCATCAACAATAAATATCCAATAATCGGAGCCTCAACAGGCTATAACCCACCAAAATCACCAAGTACCAAAGGCCATAACAAGCTCTATAATATGAAAGGAGTAATATAATCTACCTACAGTCCCAACGGCCGCCCATACAACCGAGGAATGCAATCAAGTGAAAATAAACTCTCGGGCCGCCCATACAATCGGAGCATACATTGAGCACAAAGAAAACAAGGGTGGAATCAGAATATAATATGCATGATGATGATATGATGAATCTGGTGTGATAAAAGTGTCGTATATTACCCCTTCCGGTATCTAGAAGGCCCAATAGAGGTAGAACCCATGGAAGGCTCACTCGTATATCTCAACTCCACCGTATACCTCTTCTCCTGGCATACTCGTCGGCCCATAGCCTTTGGCCCAGGAATGGCAGGGTCCATGAAGGTCTACTCATAGACCACATACTAAAACTGTGAAATCTCAATATATAGCTCAATAATCAAAACCTCATAGTACATGCCCAGAATTAAATTGGGTCTAAAATAGTAGCCAAATCTCAATAACCCTTATAAAGGGTGCCCAGAGCATATCTGGTTCTAAATCACTAATCAACCCTTAAAATCCCTAAATAGGGTGCTCGGTACGTATCCGGGTATAAATACATAGAAAACCATGTCTAGCACTACGGCATAGCCGAGTCTAGTATCAGTATGAAAATCAGTGATAAAATCATTGCAATATCCCCTCTACTCCAAGAGATTTCATAAAAGTCAGTACCAAAACCCTTTCCATAATCATTTTACCAAAAATGGTCCCTCGGGGCCATACAAGGTTTAGAAAAATATTTGTAGTAGGCTCGAAGCCAAAATCGCAGTAAAATATGTAGAAAACCCTTTGCATGAATGATATGCTCGCAAATAATATAAATTATCCCAAAGGCTCACAAACATTCCTATCAGCCCTGCACAGGCACAATCAGCTCTACAGCACAGATAACCAGCCTAAAGTAATAACACAATGTCTAGGACTCGCGGACATTCCCAATATCCCACCGTTTATGGTCCAGAGGCATATACAATGTCGCGGACATTTCCAATATCCCACCGTGTATGGTCCAGAGGCATATACAATGCCACACGAGGCCACAAGGGTAAAAAGTACAACATTATCAGAAATACTACAAATAATGCATGAAATAAATATTCAGAAGAGGCGGACAAGATCTGAGGGTACGAGCCTAGAAACCCAACCCAAGGATGCAAATTAATGCACTTATAGCCTATATACGCGGAGTCTAGGTAGGGAAAGCCATAACCTATCTGTCGTTCGATGAATAGCTATTAGAATGGCGTCATCCAAGCTCGAACTTCTCTAAGAAGCTCAAATTTGCAAAAACACTATCAACACAATATGTCAAAATAAGACCAACGATACTCATATTGCTACAAGTGTAGACGGGTCAAAAGTGAGTTCGCATAGCCTATAACTCGAAATCAGAAATGGAAAGAAACATGATGATCACAACGATACCAAGAGAGAATGCTCCAAAATTGAGCGAATTTGGCAAAGAGGAAAAGCCCAAAATAGCCGCTCAAGTTAGAGAATTAAAGAAGAATTTCAAGAATAAAACCAGAAATTGGAGCAAGAACTACTTACCACAAGGAGGTGAAACACACCAAGGAAGTGAAATCACCGAACCCACGAATATGCAACCCCAAAAGAACAGCTTCTACAAGGAATTCCCAAGCTTTAAGAATCAAGAACAATGGAGGTTTGTAACAATGGAGAAGAAGCAACTTTGGGGAAGGAGAAACTTACCAAGTGATGAGGGAGCGACAAAATTCATCAACTAAATGAAGTCCCCAAGCTTAAAATTGATAGGAGCACTTTTGTAGAGAGAATTATCAATTTGGTGTGGTAAAGTTATGAGGAACAAGGCTGGAAAAATAAAGGGAGAAGATTTTATAGCTTTTGGATGTTGGTCAGCACCATTGTCGCTAAAGTAGCGCCATCGCACAGGAGGAGGCCAGGTGCTGAGGTGCCATCGCGCCAACAGGGCGCCATCGCACTGGCACACGGGATGGCGCTGGAGCCCTATTGCGCTAGCATGGCACCATCGATGTTGACGGCAGGCGCAGGCTAGCGCAATGGTGCTTCCTGGGCACCATTGGCGCTGAAGGCCCGGCATGCAACAAAACCAAACAAAAAACTCAAACTTCTATGGGGCATTCCGGGAATAATCGGAACCCGATACTCAAAAACCAACAATGCTATTATAGTGGAAACAACATTCGAGACTCAACGGAATTGATGAAACTTCTATACGAGGTAGTCTTGGAGGAATGTTGACACAAGTCAACACTAGCTAATGCCAACCAAACATCCGAAATGAGCCCGACTCACCCGGGACCCAAACCAACCAACTAACTAACATAAAGTTGGCATTCTAGAGCTAACAGCGCTAACAGAATTTCCATCCGAGTTCATCTTCTCTAAATGTTGACCCAAGTCAACCAAACAAGCCTAACTGTCCTGAAAACACAGAATGAGAGAGAATTCCAAGTTGAATAGCTCTCGGATCCCGACCCAAGGTACACCTAGACCAAAGTCCATGCTCCAAAGCTAACGAAACTGGCAGAATTTGATTCTAAGCACGATAGCTAAGAATATTGACTGAAGTCAATGATTTCCAAAGTTAAAGCTCTAAAATAGGGAAATGACTATAAAGACCAAGCAAACAGCTCGAGCACTGAACTACTGGTCCCAATAAGCCATAAATGACTTGGGGCCACTACAGGTAAGCTCTAACAGTATAAGGGAGGTGAAAATGCATAAATGGCCGAAAGGTCATTACAATTAAATAAGCGCATTGCTTTCAACAAAGTTCCCTTAGACTGACAAATCATCAACGTACAATATAACATATTAACATAGGGATGCACAACAAATAATCCATTCAAGTTATATATGTTAATCTGGTAGGTCCCAACCTAGATTACATGTATAAAGTCATTCTTCCCAATGAATCCACCAATACTCCCAACTGAAAGCACACTTTATAGAATAGACTATCGCTCATGCCAAATCTAAAAGAGTAAGTCATAACCTACCTCAAAAGATAAGCAAACATGCCATGAACCTTCACACAATTGCCTATTCATTTTGAATCGCCTCAACAAAAACTCCTAATGTGTAAAAAATCATACTCTGTGTGAGTATACAAGATTATTGAAACTAATATTTCTATATAAAACTTTTGTTAGATAATCAAGTCAAAAATAAACCCGAGACCTAAAGGTCAAAACTAAAATTTTATTCCAGAATCAATTTACCTGTAATACAAGGATCTCAAGCGTGAAATTTCATCAAAAATTGAGTTTGAATCGACCCCCAAAATATCAGAATGCAAGTTCATAACTTTAGGCATCAAACCCCCAATTCTCAATATTCAAATACAGATTAAATCACAAAATAAATGATTGATTGGCAGAGAATTGCCAATTATATGGTTAGATTCTTACCTCAAGATCAAACTAGTTAAACCCCTTTGAAATCATAAAAATCAAGCTCCCAAACTCCCAAAATCAATTTTAGAATAATGAAATCGCTCAAGAAAAGTATCATTGTTTTCTTCCTAGTGGTTTCCTCAGAAGCAGACTCTCTGTTGCCCATGAAATCTCGATAAAATGAATGATCCATCATAAAAGTAAAGCTACTTAGTCCAAGCCACCCTCACCAAAGAATAAGGTTTACCACAGTCACGACCTCACAAGTGCGCTCTTTCCTTACCAAAGTAGACATACGGATGTGAAGAGGTCCTTGTAAAAGTGGACCTCCCAAATCTTCCCAAGTTCATAAGAGCAAAACTTCTTTGCTAAAGTAGGAAAAAGGTTATTGATATAGCTGCACCAGATATAATTGAACCAGCAATCGACAACTCTAACCAAACATTAGTTTCAGTCCTTCAAAATCATACGAAACCTCCCAAACACAAATTAATAATAAAAATCAATCATAAAACATGTTTCATATTTGTTGGAATCTTTAAATCACTAATCTAGAGTTGTCTAGACAAAATGTTAACTGTGTTCAATACTAAACCTTTAAGAAAACTAAAATTCAACTTAATGGTCAAAAT
Organism: Jaltomata sinuosa; assembly: GCA_003996215.1. Classification (NCBI taxonomy): domain Eukaryota; kingdom Viridiplantae; phylum Streptophyta; class Magnoliopsida; order Solanales; family Solanaceae; genus Jaltomata; species Jaltomata sinuosa. The sequence goes on along the minus strand of QJPP01002003.1, from coordinate 79,702 downwards.
CACTCCCAAGTGCCTCGAGATCCATACAAACCATCCAACTAGATCATAAATCACCCTTCAAACCTAGTTAAGACTCAAATTGGCATCATCAATCCAAAATGTAGACTTTGATCAAACTTTCCAAGTTTACAATATGTATAGCTTCTCTGAAACGCATCTGATCACCTTGATAATCATGCCATCCATACTTGCAAGTAATAACTAGCTAGAAAAAGCTATGGGGAGGGTCAATAGGGGAAAATAGGCAGAAGTCACAAAACAATCATAAGAGTCATTACAATCCAACACTTTTTTAGTCATGGTACATGAAACGATTTTGGTGTATTCATCAAGACCTATGTCACAAATCAACAACCTCTTTTTTTGGCTTTCTTTTGTATGGCCTTAATGTCTTCATCATTGTATTCATCTCTCTTCTTAGGAGTGATCTTGTTTCCTTTTTCATTTGTACCATGATGAATCTTTGGGCCTTGTGTGATGATATCAGATAGCTCGAGGTCTTCTCCTATAATAAATTCACGTGTTCTTACTTTCCACAACCATAGTATTTTCCATTAAACATGGTCGTCTGATTGTTGATTGGCCTTCTTTTACTCCAGGAGGTGCAAATTGTCAGTTTTTTAAGTTTCTAGTGTTTATTGATAGATCTAGCTTTGATACCACTTGTTAGCTTGGCTGCATCTGGCACACATAGAACTAGGTTCTTTAAGTAACTATGAAAGAAGGTAAATTACGAACAGTAAGTAAACAAAAGTATTTAACATGGAAAATCTCTACCCCTAGGAGTAAAAAACCATGATCCAACTCTCCACTATAATATAAGATTTAGAATTATCCTTGTAACACCTAAGGAATTGTTCCCAACAATCTCATCTCCTATACTACCTTTACTTCTTCTTACACCCTTTACAACTCAAGAGAAAACCTATTATAATCTAAAAGAATATAATCAAGATCTTCTCTTGAAAGCATGCCAAAAAACCAGTTATTAAAAACTAAGGAATTGTATGGATAATACTTGATAGGAACAAACTCTTTATTGTAGCAACAACTTCTTCTTTAAGATTCTTCATGTAAAACTAGGAATAATCATAGGACTCTTTGGGTATGGTCAAACTCTAAAGTTTGATTGACGTGATGGTTATATAGGAGTAAGTCACCATCAAATTTGCAATCCAAGTTAGATTTAGTTCAAGACTTACCAAGAATCTAATTCTAATTTGACTTGCTCTTCCTCTGGTTTATGCACATGGGGCTTCCTTGTCTCCTTCTTTGAAACTAAGTCCATGTGAAAGTTTATGGTAAATATTTTTGTATATCTTTTCAGTTCCTTGTATATTTATAATTCTATCATATTGTGATCCTTCAAGGAAATTTGTTGCATACGTGAACAATCTCAATCTTTTCTCTTTGATAGACTCCTTCGCCACTCAAAGGAATAGGTTCTCAGATGAGTTCCTTTGGAAGTGTTGCTTTGTGTGTCCCTTCTTTGGAGATCTATAAGGACCTGGTTCTTGAATACTTTTATATTTCTTCTTCAACATGTGAATGTCACTTGTATACAGTTTGTCAATTATCAAAACTTCAATATAACTTCACAAGATCTTGAATGTAGATTCAGAGATCATTGTATTTCAACAAGAATTGAACATCTCGATTGTCAAAAAATAATCTTGACACTCATTGTACCCTCTAGATGTTTGATCAAATATATGTATGAACTATATGTTAATTGGTGAAGTCTAAGTAGCCATACCATGCTTAACAACTGATTATATCTTGGTTTTGGGTACATAGTTAGGGAAATTTTGAATCATTGTGGCTTGTATCTATGTGAATTGGCCGAAACTCTTGTTGAGTGTTGAGTTTAAAGAATTTTGGTTGCAAATTTGTTTTGATAAGGTGAAATCTGAGTATCCTAGGATATTTGTTGAATTATTAATGCATGAATATGCCCAAATTATGATGAGTTTGTGTGAAAATGATTGAAATAATTGGTGTTTGTTTGGGATTGGACTGTATCAGTCAACAAAGTTAAAAAGAATGTATATGTGCAGGGATAACATATCATTATATGAGTCCTCATACCAAACACATATCATTCCAGAATCTCAGTTTTTGGGATATGTATATGAGTCACGACCCAATTGACCGTGAGTGGCACCCACACTAACCCCATAGTGGGTGAACCAAGCTTACCATCTAACCCAAGCCTTAACCAATTTAATTTAGCAAAACAGAACAACTTGCAAGCATAGTAGTCAAAATTTCAAAACATAATAAAATAATGTGTCAAAAGCTAACTAATACATCCCAAAAATCTGAAAGTCATCGTACAAAGGACTCTAGCTAACCATGTCTAGAAATATCCAAAATCAACTAATAAATCAAGTAATGTCTGGAAGATAGATATCTATCACTATGAATATCTGTGGCTGCCTGGATAGAAGTATCTCACCCTTGAATCGGTCTATTGAACAACGCTAGATGTGAGGTCGCATCGAAGTCTCTAGAACACAGTATGCACTCAAAAGAAAGTGCAGGAGTAGCATTAGTACTAGCACTATGTACTAGTAGGAATCATAGGCCGACTCAAAATAGTAGCAAGTATATCTCATGAATCAAATAAGGCAAGTAGGCAGTTACAATAACACAATATCAATAACTCAGATAATCAAGTAGTCACCACAGTCAGGTAGATAGACCCAAACACAGACGTATCAAATGTCAAATAGGAAAGACATATAGGTCAGCAACATAGACATATAAAGTCATCTCAGAACTCTGCAATTATAAGTAGTCACGTCATAAACAGGGAGCTTATCCACACTGATTTCATAGCTATAAGGTTTGGTATTTCATCATTCTTACTCTAACTATATCAGAACTCACAAGGATAACTCATATGTACAAACGTATTAAAGGGTCTTATTTTTGCCCAACTAGTCATGACCTGCAGGGGACAACCTAGGGTCTTTGTACCATACCGGCATGGTACCCGCTCCATAACATATCCGCTCATCCATAAGCTCACATCAAAACTCAAGTCTCTCAACAACATAATAGTATGTATATTCTCAGCTCTCTCAACATATCTCATTATGTTCTCATTTTCAACTATCTCTCAAGATATCATCAACAAGTACACAAGAATATAATAAGTGCAGAACATAGTCATAAGTCATTTAAAGACAGGCTTCAACATGTACAAGCTTATTCATGTAAGAATTGTTAAGCCAAATAATCAATCAACCGCATATCAAGTTCAAAGACCAACAATCAACCACAGATCAAGTTCGAAGACCAACAAACATGCTTGTCTATTCAAAACACATACAAGAGACTAAATTAAGTCTAACTTTACATAAACTGTAACCTACCATAATCGAATAATCCAACTCAAGTAAGCTCAATCACAAGAGCCTTTCCTTTTCTCAATGCCTCAGAACATTCAATGTCTAAAAACAACAATTACAAGAGTAATTAATCATCTACTCTTTAATTTTAAGCTTTGGGAATTCAAACCTACTAGTTCTACCCTTATCTTGAGGTCTATAATATTTCCTAAGGGTCAATTTATCATAATCTAGTCCCAGAATATCCACATTATCATCATTCATATTCCTACTCTAATTTCCCCCTTTCGAGTAGTTTTATGCTAAAGGTCCCATTTTTGTAGAACTCAGGGTTCTCAATCTCTACAATTCATCTTTAGGAATGCCAATTTCATGGTATGAAGTATTTATCTACACCTTAGAAGTATTTTAGATGATTATTACATCTATCCATAAGCTTTCCCATTTTTCATAAACCTAGGGTTCTAACTCATAATTCTACCATCATAATCTCCCTAGCGATTCTATGATATTAACGGATTACTAGGCAAAAAAATTGATGAAATGACTTACTTCAACAAGAAAATCCACCCTAGTCTTGGAAAAATTGCCTCTCTGGAGCTCTAGAATGAAGTTTTGGAGTTTATGATGTGAAACTCAAAGTAAGTGACTTAAACATGCATTCTTCCTCTCGTTACTCGTTACAATGGATGGTTTCTCACTACGGAAGAACTGCTATAGTGAATTGCCTAAGTCTGGTACAGTGGCACTATGACCGCTTCGGTGGTCTAGATATAGCGAGAATCCTGCTGTTGTAGCAGTGCCTAAACCAGTAGCTTAGAAAGTCTGCATAATTGCTCCATTTCACAATATAACTTTCACACTTAAGATATCATGAAACAATCCCAATGCAGCAACCACTAAAACCACATGCTGCGAATTTATTCGTAATAACAGAATTTCCTATGGAGGTCTAGATTACTAGGTCAACCCTTAATGGAATACAACACCACAAAACACGACATTGTGAATCATAATTCACCATAAAAACACCCAACACCAGCTTTTAGCTTTAAACTGCCCCACCTTGAGAATTCATTAGCTCAACTCCCTAGGGAAACTCTAATAGGGTACTTATATCCCTAACTACCCTATAACTATCCCTCTAACAGGGTACTTGCATCCCCATGCAGCTGGAAAGTAATAAACTCTACCCAATATCGCTCTACTGCCCCATATCCTATGCAGCCTCTCATGACAATCAATAATGAACTCGTAATCATTCTTAGTCTAGGTACCATGGAAAACTGGAGGCTTCATTATTGTAAACCTCCAATTCAAATTGTGTTCCTCCCAAGTCATCACTATCCCAACCACCAATCTCAAAAATATCCCTGTCTTAGAAGCCTCATCCATCCGTAGAGCCACAACAACCCTATGCTAAACCCATAGATTTTATCCTGTCAGAATTACAAGTGCTACCCCAGTCCCTACCAAACCACTCAGTAGAGTCCATACCTGCTTAACATATCTATAAAAGCCAGAGCACGTGCACCACCTTCCTTATCTGGTGGTGTTGCCCTGACGTGTTCCTCTAGTGGTGGAGGGGACTCTAATCTATCAAAAACCTATCCATCAGCTGGAGCTCTGCCCCTGGCGGGCACTTCTCTTCATTCCCTTCCTCTACCAACTCCTTTCGCGTGTCCTCTATCATGAGTTACGGCCCCAGTGGCTGGCTCAGGTGTTATTGCTCTAGCCTCTATTGCACGTGTCCTCACCATCTGTGAGAGAAAGAAAAAAATAGGGCAGATACCAATTAGAATCAAGTAATAACATGAAAGAAAGAATTAATTGAGTTTTTTGTAGTGTCCTGTAGCCTCTCAAGAAAAGTACAGACGTCTATGTACCATTTCACAAGACTCTACTAGACATGTCCTTGTACAGAGAGATTGATGAACCTAAAGCTTTGATACCAACTTTGTCACGATCCAATTGGCCATGATTGGCATCCACACTAACCCTCCGATGGGCAAACTAAGTGTTACCATCTAACCCAAGTCTTAACCAATTAAATAAGCAAAATAAAACAACTTGGAAGGCATAGTAGTCAAAATCTCAAAACTTCATAAAATAATGTGTGGAAAAGCTAACTAATACATTTCCAAAATCTGAAAGTCATCGTACAAAGGACTTTAGGTAACCATGTCTAGAAATATCCAAAAACAACTAATAAATGGAGAAATGTATGGAAGATAGACATCTATCACTATGAAGATCTGTGGCAGTCTGGATAGAAGTAGTTCACCCTCTAATCAGTCTACTTAATAGCACTAGATATGAGGTCGCATCAAAGTCTCTGGAACACACTTTGCACTTAAAAAAAAAGTACAAGAGTAGCATCAGTATAAACACTATGTACTGGTAGGTATCATAGGCCGACTCAAAGTTGTACAAAGTATATCTCATAAATCAAATAAGGCAAGTAGGCAGGTACAATAGCACATAATCAATAACTCAGATAATTAAGTAGTCACCACAGCTAGGTAGATAACCCAAAACACAGACATATCAAATGTCAAATAGGTAAGACATATAAGTCATCACCACAGAGATATAAAGTCATCTCAGAACTCTGCAATTATAGGCAGTCACATCATAAACATGGATTTTGTCCAAACTGATTTCACAGCTATAAGATTATGTATCTCATCAGTCTCACTCTAAACCATATAAGAACTCAAAAGGATAACTCATTTGTGCACACATGCTAAAGGATCTTATTTCTGTCCAACTAGTCATGACCTGCAGGGGACAACCTAGGGTCTATGTACTATACCAGTATTTTAGTAATGAACAAAACAAATAGGATTGATTATGTTGGTACCCGCTCCACAACATATCCGCCCGTCCATAAGCTCACATCAGACTCGAGCCTCTCAATAACAAAATAATATGTATATTCTAAGCTCTCTCAACATATCTCAGTATGTTCTCATATTTAATTATCTCTCAGGATATCATCAACAAGTACACAAGAATATAACAAGTGCATAACATTATCATAAGTCATTTAAAGATAGGCTTCAACAATTATAAGCTTATTCATATAAGAATTGTCAAGCCAAATAATCAATCAACCACAGATCATGTATGAAGACCAACCAACTTATCAATTCAAAACACATACAAGAGACTAAATTAAGTCTAACTCCACATAAACCATAACCTACCTCAATCGAAGAATCCAACTCAAGCAAGCTCAATCACAGTAGCCTTTCCTTTCCTCAATGCCTCAGAAAGTTCAAAGTCTAAAAATAAATGCCTCAGTAGCTTCAAAGTCTAAAAATAATAATTACAAGAGTAATTAATCATCTAGTCTTCAATTTCAAGCATAGGGAATTCAAACCACTAGTTCTACTCTTATCTCAGGTCTATAACATTATCTAAGGGTTAATTTATTATAATCTAGTCCCACAAAATCCATATTATCATCATTCATAGAGTTCCTACTCCAATATCCCCCTTTCAAGCAGTTTTTATGCTAAAGGTCCCATTTTTATGGAACTCAAGGTTCCCAATCTTTATAATTCATATTTAGGAACACTAATTTCATGTTAGGAAGTGCTTATCTAACCCTAGAAGCATTCTAGATGATTATTACATCTACCCATAGGCTTTTCCATATTTTTCATAAACCTACGATTCTAACCTATAATTTCATCATCACAATCTCCCTAACGATTCTATGATATTAACGAATTACTAAGCAAAGAGATTGATGAAATAACTTACCAAAACAAGAAAATCCACTCTAGTCTTGGGGAAATTACCTCTTAGGAGCTTTGGAAAAAAGTTTTGGAGTTTATGATGTGAAACTCAGAATAAGTGACTTAAACAGGCATTATCCGATTGTCACTCACTACAATGGATGATTTCCCATTATGGTGAAACCACTATGGCAAAATAGGGCTTGTTATGGCAAGCCTTGGAAAATTGTCTAGGCCCGCTATGAAGGCACTATTACTGCTACAGTGGTCTCACTACAATGAGAATTTTTTTGCTGCAGCAGTGCCTGAACCAGTAGCTCAAAAAATCTACACAATTGCTCCAATTCACAACATAACTTTCACACTTAGGATATCATGAAACAGTCCCAACATGGCAACTACTAAAACCATATGCTACGAATTTATTTGTAGTTTCAAAATTTCCTTCGGAGGTCTAGATTACTAGATTACTAGATCACCTCTAACAAAACACGACACCACAAAATATGACATTGTGAATCATAATTCACCACAAAAACACCCAACACTAGTTTTTAGCTTTAAATCACCCCACCTTGAGATTTGATTAGCTCAACTAACTAAGGGAACTCTAACAGGGTACGTATGGCTCTAATCACCCTATAATGACTAAGAGGATCATTACAATATGTGTCTAATATGCATCCCACATATTGAAGTTTCCCAAATTGTTCCCCTATCATAACTTGCACTTCTGTTTACTTCTTTTGTTTTTTCTCCTTATTTTTATTTATGATGAATATAGAAACACAAAAATATAGTGCTTCATTTGTACTAACGATTCATTTTTGTAGGATGAATTAAAGGAAAACCTCACACTCGAGGATCAAAAAATAATATGGAACATAGAAGAGCTCAACTGAGCCTTACAAGGCATATGAGAAGCATCCAATGGAAAGATATTCCTCATCCAACCCGGAGCTAGAAAAAACATTCTGGAAAGCTAAAGAAGAGGAAAAAAAAGAAACTAAACTTCGGAGAAAAAGGGGTTAAGAATCTCTTTGCTTTGATGGTGTTTTAGGTATGAGGGAGCTCTTTGTTAAGGGCAAGGAATAAAGGAATTTCAATGAAGAAAAACACCTCAGCTTGAACGCGGTAACGTGAAATTTTTCTAGCATCTTAGACATAATGGACAATAATAGTTAGATGATTTTCATAGATCATCCTGGGAAGTATAGTGCATAATTAGTTAGGGAATTCTACGCATCATATAGGGAAACCTTAAAAAGAAAAAGGGCATCGATCCTACGACCTTGCCTTGACAATATTCAAGTAAGGAATATGTAAGTCGACTATAATGCTAAGGTGATCAACATTATTTACTTTGGTATGGATTCAAAAAAGCTGGAGAGTATGTGAATATGTTGCAGAATCAATAGAATGTGCACCCATGGGTAGCTTCAGTGATTTGGGAAGGGCTCTCAAATGGGTTGACACGCAGTACAAGATTTTCAAAAAGAACTTCATCATTGAGGCAAAGTATTGACTGAACTTTATCATATTTAGGCTGACTCTAAGAAATAATGATAATGATATTTCCATTAAGAGATCCATCCTCATGTTTGGGTACCACATCAACATGGGCAAAATCATTGCCACAAAAATTTAAGATAGAGCACGACAATCTCAAACCTTATTGCCTCTTATGTTCTTAGTGAAATATCTATGTCACGAGGCAAATTCCCAAGATTGATACTTCCACATATGCAAACTTTGTGATTGACATAACCAAGAGCAAGGATGAAATAAATACAGTTGTGAAGAAGAGGAAGATAGAGCACCTAACTACCGATATTTCAAAGGTTAATATAGTGTTTTTGGATGATCTAGAGAGTGAGCAGTAGTTGCCACACCTACTCAGGACCCTTCAGATGCTTTATCCCCTTCTGTTGCTCCTGTTTTGGATCTACAGCCAACCCATATTCTCACACGAGAATGGATGCTTCAGGTGGACAACATGACTACTCATAACAAACTAAAGTTGAATAAATTGATTGATGAAGTCCCTAAATATATCAAAAAGGATTTAAAAGATACCTCCAACTCCATCCACTTATCCATTGAAAATATTGAAGAGAGAGTTGACTACCTTGAGAAGAAGAATATTGATGATGAAATTGTTGAGATTTGAGCTGATGTGGCCAAGCTCAAGATGGATGTCTAGTCACTTAAGCCTGACTTGAGATTGTTTGATTCCCCTATTCTACATAGGAAAAGTTGATGTGTAGTATATTACACATTGATGAAGAGATTGGTGGCACTCTAGTTCTGTAGCACAATTAGATCTATTCTCGAATGATGATGACTCGGAGATAGATGAAGATGATGCTAGTAGACAGGTGATATAGTGGCGCGAGGGGTAGAAGGACTATGCCTAAGGAGGCCTAGATGGATATGTCTAAGGCTCTGTCACTTGCAGAGTTGGCAGAAAAAAAGAGTGGTGTCGACCTAGTTCATAGGGAGCAGCTGAGAAACAACATGTATTTCCTTTATTGCCAATGAGCGTGGATACACCAGTTGAGTAAGATCACATGAGAATTTCAGAGATTTCAGATCCTTATACTACTCTAGCAAAGCAGAGAGATCATTCAGTCCCTGACCTTTCATCACAATATGTGGGTCCCTTCACCATATTTAAAGCGGCTGCCATTGAGCTGAAGGCTACTGCTCCCACTTTCGAGGTCCCAATGATCCAGACTAACCAGAGCTCTTAGTGAGTCTCAAGGAGTTCTTACCCTCAGTATTTCATTATCATTATGCATTGGGGATAGTGCATGTGTTTTGGTTGGGGTGGGATATATTATTTTTGTATTTCATACTCATGTTGATGATGACTTATGTCACCCTTGTCGGGCTTATTTTTTATGATTGGTGTAGTTGTTTAGTAATTACTATTTTTGTTTTGCTTATTTTGTAGTTTTTAGATTTTCTTATCAATAAATATGCAAGGATTTTTTTTATACCACGGTTCTTCCCCCAAGGAATATTTTATTGAACCAGGTGACTTTTCTCAATGATGGATAGATAGGCAATTTTATTAAGGGAATTATAGCATGTTTGGCCAAGCTTTTGAAAGGCCAAAAGTGCTTATTTTTTCAAAAAAAATGCTTACTTTAGAAAAGTAAGGTGTTTGACCTAACTTTTGAGAGAAAATAAGTGTTTCTAGGGAGTAATAGAAGCTATTTTCAGAAGTTAAAAAAAAGTGGTTTTTTCCTAAAGCACTTTTTTAACACTTTTGAGAAAAATACACTTAGAAGCACTTTTAAAAAGTTTGACCAGACACTAATTGCTACTCAAAAGTGCTTTTAAAATTTATTGGTCAAACACAAATTATTTCTCACAAAAAGTACTTTTAAAAAAAATTCTATTTAAAATAAGATGATTTTAAAAGTTTGGTCAAATAGACTTTTAGTCTTGCATTGTTTAGGTATAACAAAATATCTTTGACTTATATGGTATTGGTATGATTAGTTTATGGCATATGATCGTTCTTTGTTTTGAAATGCACCCCTACAAAAATTTTAGTTGTGCATAGTACTCAAGAAGTGAATGAATCAACATGCATGATTTTGTGACATTGTGACTACTAGAATTTTGGAGAATACTTTAAGGGTCTGTTTGGAAAGCCACCTGGTAATTAAAATTGATGTAATTAATAGGGTAGTAATTATCAGCTTAGTAAATACACAGCCTAGTAATTATAATGACCTGTTTGGTTGCCATAATGTAATTAAAGTATAATTACTAGTGTATTGTTTGGTTGCACAAGTGTAATCACATGGTTATATTGAAATTTTAAAATAAAAGCTAATTATCAAAAATTAAAAATTTATAATAAACAAATAAGGGCCTTTATATATAATATTAAATTAAATATTAAATTAAATATTTAAGATATATATATATATATATTGTCTTTTGAAACATATTAGTTAATAAATATATATTCTTAACTAATATTATAAAAAAATAACTGATTTATTTTTTTAAAATTAGTATATTTTAATTAAATTAATCATAAAAATTTAAAGTACATGAGTTTTAAGAACATCATGAAATGCATGTTTAACAAAAAGATTAATATTATAAATATAATGTCATAAAATTATTAAAACATTTGACAAAAGATAATCTATCAATTCTAACTAAAAAATGAATGGCTTGCAATGTGAAATATCAAGTCAATACTAGTAAAACAAATAAATTGGAACTGAAAATATAACATAAGTTCAAAATTCAAAACAAAAAAGTTAACATAATACTCTTATGTCAAATTTCAGTGTAACGTATCTAAATATGATTCAAAAGAAAATGAAAACCTAAGTCTATAACCTTATTCAACAATGAATTCTACTTTAATTTAAAAATTATGCTAAATGAAAAAAATAAACATAAAATAAATATAAAATAGATAATACGAACAATTGCATAGAATCACAAGAAGTAAAGGTTGGGAAATGAGAAGGAAATGAAATATAAATAATATAAATTAAAAAAATTATTTAAAAAAAAAAGAAATAAAAGGACGAAATTAGAAAGTAACCAGCTTGTAATTACACCATGTAATTACCAACAATTCACAGTTCTCTCCTATGAATTGGAGAGTGTAATTACCCCCTGCCAATTACACCCTATTACTTGTTGACCAAGTAATTACCTGGCCAACCAAACATGTCAAACTGTGTAATTACACCAAATTCAATTCTCAGGGTGGCTTTCCAAACAGGCCCTAATTGAATTAAGATAATTCTTGTGCTAATTGATTTGCATGTTTGAAAATTCACTCTGAACAACTCATACACTTGTTGAGAATTGTGTTGCATGAATTTTTTGTTGCACCATGTATATGCTTTATGTGAACACATGATTTTCTTATTTATTCATGTGAGAATCTATGCTGATTTACATGGTTTAAGCTCAATGGGATCTGGTTTGGGGCAGAGTAATGGTAATTTTGGCCTGGCGGACCGATTGATATAATTGATAGCACGATGAGATTTTTCTGTACTGGTATATGGAAAATGCGGTTGTCCCTCACAAATCACGCTCCAGAACGCCCTTGTTGGAGTTGGTGTGTATAGCGAGTTTGAGTTAGATATGGTCATTGCATTACGTTGCATTTTTATTTGATCTTGTTGAGTCTGATTGAGCTTATATTGATATGTTGAGGTGAAATTATGTTTATTTTTCATTATACGTTGATTATGAAATTCTACTTGATTCATTAAGTTATTTCACTATTATTTGTTGATTAATTATCTGTGGAGAGTTATATATGTTAAAGTGTAGACACGTTTGTTTCAACAACAACCCTCGCCACTACTTCACTAAGATCGATCAATGACACTTGTTGAGTACACATTAATCCTTGTACTCATACTATATTTGTTGTACTATTTTGTGCAGATTTAGATCGGTGCATCAATGAAGCACGCGAACCCTCTTGATTTAGTTGTTGTTCTCAAATATTTTAGGGTGAGCTTCCTGACTGATCTGCAACATCGAACTCTATCTATCCTTGTTTATTTTTGTCTTTTCTTATTCCTAGACAGTTGTATTTGGATTACTTTCAAACTTACATATTCTTGTCGCTGTTATATTCATGACACCAAATTTTGGTGTATACTTATGTCCGCATTTTATGCTTATGGAACTACTGTGTTTGACTTATTAATGTTTCTCACATTTATCTTTTCCGCTTATTAACTAAAAATGGATTAAAAATAAAATATAATTGGCCTATGGGGCTAAGGTGTAGATGCCATCACGACATATTACATTTTGGGTTATGATAGTCAACTATCATTATCAGTCATTATTACCATTAGCTATTAATATTATCCACCACAATTATCACCCGCCACAACTATCTATCACCGTCCTTAAATATTAGCGCCATCCATCATCACTTATAGCTATTACCCACAACCATCACCACCATTATATAATTTTTAAAATATTTTATTGACACAATACTAAATTAATTAATATTTTATTTAAATTTTATATTTATTTAATAAATAAATATAAGTTCTATATAATTAGATGTGTTTTCAGATTCAAATGTCTTAATCTTAATACATATCTTAATATTCGAATTCATACATCTTAATCTTTAATAAAAACAAACAGGACCTAAATCCATCTAGTGTCAGTAAATATTATAGTTGAAGTGATGACTAGCTAGACTAAGATATTTACTCTAGCATTGCTTTGGAAAACCACTTATCTTAATTGTAGAATCCAACTGTTCAGAAATTGTCAAAATTTGCTTCATACAGATATAAAATCTGTAAACAGAAGACAAGCTGAAACAATTATTACAATATTTAAGAGGATCACGTGCTCAACAGGAAGAATGAAGTACACACTGAAATTCCTGCAGATATTACTATCGAAACTATTGTCACGATCCAAGATTTAGCTCACATTGTAGTATGAGTCAATGACGGCATCAGCAAGATATTCACATTTAGCAGCTGATAACCCAGCCAAGGATATCCTCCCATCTTTTGTCATGTACACATGCCACTTATTGGCCATGTTCTCGCTCTGCGTGGCCAAGAAGAGTGAGAAAAAGAATGAGCACCAGATATGCAGTAGGGAAAGAAATATATGCACAGTCGATACTCTAGTCCATAGTTAAGTCATAAGGAGACTCTCTCACTGCACTATCATTTGCAAATTGAGCTTATAAAATCGGAAAGAATGTCTTTCCGTGAAAAATGTGGTATTGATGAATGATCAAGGCCACAAACTTGTCAACCAAATCAAATTGAATTTACACATACTGCAATGAAGCAAGAAATTAATTCATGGGGCTTTACCTGAGGTTTGTTGAGGCCTGTGAAGGAGAACATTCCAATCTGCTTCAGAATGAATGACCAGTCTTTTCCACTCTTATCCTTGGCAGAGAGGCTATCATATAGCTTCTGTCTCACACTCTTTATCCTTCCTGCCATCATTTCCATCTCTTCTTTCCATTCACTGAAGAGCTCTGGAATTCCAACGACATTGGCAACAATTCTAGCACCGTGAATGGGGGGATTGGAGTACATTGGTCGAGCAAGCCTTTTTAGCTGGCTTTTCACCCTGTGAGTTGGTAGAGATGCATACATTATTAGTAGATAAGCAAATAATTCTATTGGTTCATCCACATAAAATCCACTCAGGCCATGGGCTTAGGTGATAGGAGAGAGCATATGTACAAAGTAAAAGATATCAAAACAAAGGACCGCATCTGGTACTTGGCATTTTATATGGAACCATTGATTACAAAGCAAGGAAAATGCTTAATCTATCAGCTCGTCAAGACATAACAAGGGTTCAAAACCCAGCAGAGTCAAAAAAGTTAGGTGGGTTTTTCTCATCTGCCTCAGTTTTGTTGGCCAAGTTACGCCGGTACTTGTATTGGTAAAAGATGCAAATACCCAGTGGAATAGTCAAGGTGAGTTGGCCCAGACACCACCGTTTTCAAATAGAAAAAAACAAGGACACAGCAAGTTCTACATCTCTATCTGTTTCAGCTATGACACAGTATGACCTAATCCCACCATTTCAGCAACATTGTGGTTAGTGTGTCATCAAAACCCACTGAACAGCTTTCATTGTCGTTCTATGTTTATCAGGAGGGAAGATGGGTTTGTTTTTTCATAAATAAAGTCAGCATTGGCTGCCCATCAAAAAAAAGTCAGCATTAGGAGGAAAACAACAGACCTTTTTTGCATATATAGTTATAGCCAGGGGAGATACTTCGAAAGGATTTCAAGTTAGCGTACAAGGCACAATAATTATTGTCAAAAGCAACAAAAGAAAAAAGGATTAGAGCTTCTCATCTTGCTGTTATGTATAGTTCACCCGGAAAGAATTCTACATATGGAGCATAAAGAAATGGCATTATAATCTAACCAAAATCTTCAGTGCAACATAATTTTCCTAGTATAGAGGAGAACTATGTAGCGTTTAATGTTGGCCACTTTACCTTGTCGCTGCATCGACAGATGAGCAGAGAACATTAATAGCCCCAATCCTTTCTCCATAGAGACCCAAATTTTTACTATATGATTGAGCAACTAAAAGCTCCATACCACGTGCAGAAAACAATCTCACAGATGAGGCATCTTCGTCAAGGCTGCCACTTGCAAATCCCTGCAGCGCAGATTCGATTAGGCATCTAGATTGTTATAGAATACAGTTTCTCAAATGAAAGTTTTTTGGTTCACCACAGATTACCTGGTAGGCAACATCAAAAAATGGAATGTGGTTCTTCTCCTGAATTACATCAGCAATCTTTTCCCATTGTTCAGGTGTGGGATCAATACCAGTTGGGTTGTGTGCACAGCCGTGGAGCAAGATAAATGATCCTTCTGGGGCAGCCTATAAACAAGTAATGCCATTACAATTGTCAATGACTTACAGAAGAAGTGGAAGAGAATAAAAGCTCTTCCCTTGGACTCTGTTTTTTAATGTGGGAAGAAGAGCAAGGCCAACAACACTGCACAGACACGTGTATCAGATATAGGAAAAACATCTAGTACTGGATAATCCTATTTGTCTTGCGAGACAATGTAGAAAAATAAAATTATGTTTTACGCCAAGATAGGAAATCAAGACCTAAAAGGAGAGAGTGCAGCCACCTTTTTGCATACTCCATACTCACAAGAAAAATTATATCCTCAAAGTTATTTAGTCACTTGAAATGAATTTGAATACATAACACAGATTCGAAAGGTTAAATTGGTCAATTGTTGAAAGACTCAAAAGTCGAATCTGAATCTAAGGGGGCTGGAATAGACTAGAGTAAGCTAGAAGATGACCAATCCTGCCCCATCATGATTGGTGTTGAGCCAGTTGTCAGATGCTCTTAAAAGGACGGTAAGAGCATTACACTCACGGGTGTACCCACAGGGGAGAGGAGAGGCTGCTTCCTAAAAACAACTGTGTTGGGCTCGTTGCTTTTGATTCCTCACCCATAGCATAAGATAAAGGGTGACGTTTCACATCCCAAAACATACCAAACTTTCTCTAAGTAGAGTGTGAGCACCAAGCTCCTCTGATTTCCTTTTCAGAAATCTGACTGCTTACATTGAAAGAACCAAGTCATTCCTACCAAGAAATAGAAAGAGAAGAAAAGCAACACACACACCATTGTCAAGGGTGCAAATCTTCCATGTTTTTTTCGACTACATGTAAGCTATTAGCAGAGATATGAACCAATACATACATAGGAAGGAAGAGCACTATGAAACAGAAAAAGCATCTGGGAGATACTATGCTATTCTGGAATAAATAAAGCATCTCTCCTTCAACTACTGAAAGTGAGAGCATGTCCCACATACAAAGGTACCACAAGTCAATGGACTTGTGGAGAAGGAAAAAGACGGTGCTCGCTGCTGCTTTAAATTTTCAGCCACACAGATGACAAGTGAGGACATTAATAACCTTTATATCTTCTATCATCCCAGCAAAATCAAGGCCAACTGTTTTGGGATCATAATATCGATATTCGGACCAAGGCACTCTAGCATCATTGAAAATGTTTTTATGATTTCCTGCAAAACACAAACGGCAAAATTCAGTATAATGATATTCACCCAAGTTAATCCAAGAGCAATATATATGCACCCCATGTTGGAGATGATATCAAAACGTTAGATCCAGGGAAGTAACGCTCTATCAGTGCTGCAGCAATACGCAATGACCCAGTTCCTGATAGACCTTGAATCGTAGCCACCTGTGAACAAGAAACGAACAATGTCATGCACAACAAAAGCCAAGGGAACTCAATTTACATGTTCCAGGGTACTCTTTCACTATTGAGTAAAAAACCAAAAAGTTTACCCTTTGTTGCTGAAGCACTGGGTTATCTGCCCCAAACAATAACTCTGCTGTGACTTTGTTGAATGCAGCCAAACCTTCTATTGGAAGATACTTTGTATCCACGGACAAAAAGTAAGAAAGAAATTCCACCACATAAAACTAGTCAAGGTGATGCACAATTAACTGATACTGGAAAATAATTTGCAAGCAAAGAGAGGAAAAAAGGAATTCGAGAAAGGAAAGAGACAATACTTTCATTCATACCCTTCCCATGGATGAATTACACCGATATATCCTTCAACAAAGAAGGGACTAAAAAGTAATTAAGCAAAGTAATAAAATAATACTCAAGGACTAAATAGCAAAACTAATGATGGACTTCTATAACTAACTCAACCAACTAAGTACCCCTTCATAAAGCCTTTGTACAACTGGTTAAAGCGTATCATTACTCCCTGCTTGAAAACTTCCTTGACCTCAAGGAAGGAAATTAGGAAATCTGATCTTCACCTTAGTGACATCCTCCCAAGTAGCTTGCTCCTCTGGGACCTGATACCATTGTACCAACCACTGACAGACAGCTTTAGAACCCTTCTGGATTAGTCTTCTATCAAGCACCTTGACAGGTTGAGGACAAAAAGGGTTGGTGATGTCCAAGATAGGAGGATGAGTGATTTTTGTAGGGAGGGTGATGCAATCCAAGTTGCATCAAGGTCACTCCCAAGTTGCCAAGCTCGGGACCTCCAAACTTTACAAGGGCTATTCATGAAGTTAGAGGTGCTTGAGCACACCTTGATGCCAAAGAGGGGATTTCAAGCCTTGATGATTGCTAGGGAAGAAGGAAATGAGGCCTAGTTTGCAAAGTAGGGCTATATTTGCAATTTTTACTCAAAGAGCCACTTTTGGGCTACTTTTGTAATAAATTAGCCCTAAACTATAAATAGTGAGAATAGCTCACTTTGAGTCATAGTTTTTAATGATCATAGACTTGTCTTCTCTTGAGAGAATTGAGAGCTTGGTTGAAGCTTTTGTTGGTACTTGTTTGAGAAGGGAATTGCAAGGTGAATTCAATTCCCTTGAGGTTCCTTTGATAGTTTAGGTGTTTGTTTGGTAATCTTTCAATTGAAGGTTTTGATATCTTTATCATGATTGTCAATTGAATTCCTTACTTGTGTCTAGCTTTTATGTTCTTATTCCTTGTTCTTAGCGTAGGGTTTCGATTTCATAGATAGGTTTATATCAATTGGTATCAAGAGCTTGGCTTAGATTTGTTTCCACAAATCTAGTCTTGGAATTTGATATTTAAATTAAAAAAAAAAATACGAAATTTGTTTTTGTTTATTTTGATGCTAGATTCTTATTTCCTAGTATCATTTTAGTCTAAATCCGAAGTTTCAAGTCATTTCGAGTTGTGGTAAAGATTCTACCATGGAAGAGTTTTGAAGCTTAGAAAAATTGAAGAAATTCAAGTGGGTCTTGTTGATTCCGAGTGAATTCGAGCTTATTAGTGTTTGGGGTTTGTTCCCTAGGTCGAGGGGGAGCTAATCCTAAAATTTGTAGTGCTTTGGTGAAGTTTTGAAGAAGGGTTTTGTTTTGGGTGTTCTTGAAAATGTTCAAGTGTTCTTGAAGAAGAAGATGACAAAAGGGTACATTTGATCTTCAAGTGTTCTTGATTTGTTGGCAAAGAGTGTTTGTTGGGTCCACAAGTGGAAATTGAAAAAAAAAAGGGCTTCGTAGAAAATGATATAAGGGAGATGTCATCTCGAGTCTTCTTTGAGGGACACACAAGTGGGATAGCTCGTCGAAAATCTTCTCAAACCATCTCCCCCACTACCTTCCATCACTTATACAATCCATCTCCGCAAATGGCTACCCCACCCACTCTTGGACTTCCCACTCAACAAAATCCTACTAATCCAAATATCAACCTTAATTACATTCTAACCCCACAAGCCTACGGCCAACCAAACCTTCCAAATCCAAATCCACCACTCCGAAATGAAACTCCAAGGGCCAATGATCCACATGATGATCTTGACGAGCATGACGACAACTATAAAGAACAAATGGGGAGACAAGGAGCACAAGGGAGGTTTGAGAATAGAGGGGGCGGTAGAGGAGGTAGAATGCAAATGCACATGCAACGAGGAAGACATGGCGGTCATCGAGACCGTGGAAATCAAGAGTTCAATTATGGGAATGATCAATATGGTGACCATGGGAACTATGGAGGTCGTGATCACGGGATCAACTCCATCAAGGTCACTCTTCCAAATTTCAAAGGAACTAGTAATCCCGAAGAATACCTCAATTAGGAAACTCAATGTGATCGAATTTTCCAAAGTAATGACATAACCGAGGTGAAGAAAACTACCTATGCTATTGCTTAATTTGAAGGGTTTGCTTCAACTTGGTGGGACTCCATAGTAAGAGGTAGAAGGGATATGAGAGTCTACGTCATTCCTACTTGGGAACAATTGAAGATGATCATGAGGAGAAAGTATATCACCGAGCGGTACAAGCAAGATTAACTCAAAAAGATCTTCACATTGGGGCAAGGATTCAAGAGCGTTGAAGAGTATTATGATGAGTTTCAAACCTTGAAAATGAGGGTTGACTTTGTAGAAAAAGAAGCTTATGCCACTACTCGATTTAGGGACGGATTGAACAAAGAGATTGCTTCTCAAATTCGCCTTCACAAGTATCCAACTCTAGATGAAATGGTTGAAGCGGCTATTGAAGTAGAGGCGGGACTCAAAGAGGACAAACAATCCAACCCAAAGGGGTTCTCAAACTCATGGGGTAAGGGCAAGGAGGTTGGAAATTCTTCCAATTGGTCTAAATCCAAAGACACAAGGCAAGAATTCAAGAAACCGTTTGAGAAGAACCCCCACAAGAGCGGAATGTTCCAAAGCATGTAACAAAAGGAGGAGGTAATAAGCCACTCCAATATTTCAAATGTCAAGGTTGGGGCCATAGAATGAGTGAATGTCCTAATAGAAAAGCTTTTGTGATAAGAGAAGAAATTCTTTGTCCCGTGGACGAGGAAGAACATGTGGGTCATTTTGATGCTCCCCAAGGTGAAGATGATAACTTTGGGAATGATGAGGAGTTTGCACAAGAAGCCTGGGAACAAGAAGGGGATATCACCGTTCCAAATTATGTTGCAAGATGGGTCATGATTAGCCAAGCTATGGATGATCCAAGTCAACGGGAAAACCTCTTCCATGCCAAATGTCTCATCAAAGGTAATGGATGTGTCTTAATTGTGGATAGCGGGAGTTGTGCCAATGTAGCTAGTACTACTTTGGTAATTTTTTTGAATCTTCCAACTCAAAACATGCCAATCCCTACAAACTTCAATGGCTTAATGAATGTGGGGAATTGAAGGTGCAAAAACAAGTGTTGATTAAGTTCAAAGTGGGGGATTACCGCGATGAGATCTTGTGTGATGTGGTTCCAATGCAAGCTTGTCACCTACTACTTGGAAGACCTTGGCAATTCGACCGTATGACTAGACATGATGGAAGAACAAATAGGTACTCGGTGTTGTTGCATGATCACCGGTACCTTCTTCAACCAATGACACCGTTGCAAGTTGGGGAGGTATATCAAAAGATGAGGAAACTTAAGGAGAAAGGCAAGGGTGAGGGAGAAGGAAGTAGTACAGAAGTTGCCAAGGAGGGAGTAGTGAAACGAAGGGAGTCTAAGGGAACGGACAAGGTTTCCCTCTTGTCAAATTATAAGGAAATTAGGGAGGAGGTGGAGGAACAAAGATCGGTGATCCTTATCATGCATAGCGATTACTCCTTTAATGAACTAACTTCTTCTTTTCCTAACTCTATTTCTTATCTTTTGCAGGATTATGAGGATGTATTTCCCGAGGAACTCCCAAAGGGATTGCCACCCCTTAGAGGAATAGAACATCAAATAGACTTTATCCCGGGGTCCCAATTGCCAAACAAGGTGGCTTATCGAAGCAACCCGGAGGATACAAAAGAACTTCAAAGGCAAGTTGAGGAACTCCTAGCTAAAGGCGTTGTGAAAGAAAGCATGAGTCCTTGTGCGGTACCGGTCATCTTGGTTCCAAAGAAGGATGGGACTTGGAGAATGTGCATGGATTGTCGAGCCATCAATAAGATAACGGTAAAGTACCACTCGTTTAGATGACATGCTTGATGAGTTGAATGGTTCTTGCATCTTCTCTAAGATTAATCTTAGGAGTGGTTACCATCAAATCCGGATGACACCCGGTGATGAGTGAAAAACCGCATTCAAGACCAAGTTTGGTCTATATGAATGGTTGGTGATGCCTTTTGGTCTCACTAATGCTCCAAGCACTTTTATGCGTTTGATAAATCATGTGATGAAGTCATTCATTGGCAAGTTTGTGGTGTTCATTTTGATGATATCTTAGTGTATAGTAAAACCATGGATGAGCATGAGGCCTATTTGAAATGTGTGTTTGAGCTACTTCATCATGAACAATTGTATGCTAATGTGTCGAAATGCTCATTTTGTGTTGATGAGGTTGTGTTTTTGGGCTTTGTGGTGAGCTCAAGAGGCGTTGAGGTGGATGAATCCAAGATAGACGCCATTAGGAATTGGCCAACACCTACATCTATAGAAGATGTTCGGAGTTTTCATGGGTTGGCTAGTTTCTATAGGCGATTTGTCAAGGGTTTTAGCACTACAGCCGCTCCCTTGACCGAGGTGATCCGAAAGGATAAACCTTTTTCTTGGGGTGATAAGCAAGTGAAGGCTTTTGAGTCCTTGAAGGAAATGCTTAGCTCCGCACCATTATTCCAATTACCCGATTTTGAAAAGATATTTGAAGTTGAATGTGATGCTAGCAAACTAGGTATTGGTGTCGTTTTAATGCAAGACCACAAACCAATTGCCTATTTTAGCGAAAAGCTCAAAGGTGCAACTTTGAATTATTCTAATTATGATCTTGAACTGTATGCTTTAATTCGTGCATTGGGTAATTGGCAACATTACTTGTGGCCTAAAGAGTTTGTGATTAGAACCGATCATGAGTCTTTGAAACATCTTAAGGCCCAAGGAAAGTTGAACAAAAGGCATGCCAAATGGATTGAATTTCTTGAAACCTTCCCTTATGTGATTCACTATAAAAGGGAAAGGACAATGTTGTGGTGGATGCCTTGTCTAGAAAATATGTCTTGATAAATACTGTCTTCTAAATTATTGGGTTTTGAATGCTTAGACATGGTATCCCAAGGATCCCATTTTTGATAAAATCTTCCAAGATTGTGAAGAATGGGAAAGGTGGCTTCGGGATAGATCTTCTATTCCATATTCCAAGTTTGATGGTTTATTGTTCAAGAATAAGAGACTTTGTGTGACCATGAGCTCTTGGAGGGAACTCTTTGTGAGGGAGGCACATGATGGAGGATTAATGGGTCATTTTGGTATTGATAAGACCTTGGGGATTCTTGAGGAACAATTTTATTGGCCTAAAATGCTTAATGATGTTGCTAGAATTTGTCGCCAATGTGTTGAATGTAGAAGTGCTAAAATCTAGACTTCTTCCCCATGGTTTATACACCCCTCAAAGGCCTTGACTTAATATTTCTATGGATTTTGTTTTGGGTTTGCCAAGGACTAAAAAGGGAAATGATAGCATTTTTGTGGTTGTTGACCGATTTTCAAAGATGGCTCATTTTATTGCATGCCATAAATGTGATCAAGCTTCTCATGTTGCATCTTTATTTGTTGATAATGTGGTCAAGTTGCATGGTATTCCCAAGACCATTGTGAGTGATAGAGATCCTAAGTTCCTTAGTCACTTTTGGAAGGATTTGTGGGGTAGACTTGGTACTAAATTGTTGTTTTCTACCTCTTGTCACCCACAAACCGATGGCCAAACCGAAGTTGTCAATAGGACCTTGGGTTCTATGCTTCGAGTCGTCGTGAATGGAAAGTTGACTTCTTGGGAAGAACATTTGCCTTTGGTTGAGTTTGCTTATAATAGAGTTATTCATAGCACTAATGGCATGTCTCCATTTGAGGTTGTTTATGGTTTTAACCCACTAACTCCTTTAGATCTCACCCCTTTGTCTCAAGATGTTGTTTTGAGTTTAGATGGAAACAAAAGGGCCGAGGCTATGAAGAAATTGCATGAAAAGGTGCGACTTCACCTTGAGAAAAAGAATCAAGATATAGCCAAGAAATCAAACAAGGTTCGTAAAAGAGTTGTGTTTGAACCGGGAGATTGGGTGTGGGTACACTTTCGCAAGGAGAGGTTTCCAACCAAGAGGAAGACCAAGTTGATGCCAAGAGGAGATGGGCCATTCCAAGTGCTTGCAAGGCTCAATGATAATGCCTACAAGGTTGACCTTCCATCGGAGTATCACGTACACAACACTTTCAATGTTTGTGACCTCTCACTCTTTGATACTTGTGATGGCGATCCTTTAAATTTGAGGACAAATTCTTTTCAAGAAGGGGATAATGATGCAATCCAAGTTGCATCAAGGTCACTCCCAAGTTGCCAAGCTCGGGACCTCCAAGCTTTACAAAGGCTATTTATGAAGATAGAGGTGTTTGAGCACACCTTGATGCCAAAGAGGGGATTTCATGCCTTGATGATTGCTAGGGAAGAAGGAAATGAGGCCTAGTTTGCAAAGTAGGGCTATATTTGCAATTTTTACTCAAAGAGCCACTTTTGGGCTACTTTTGTAATAAATTAGCCTAAACTATAAATAGTGAGAATAGCTCACTTTGAGTTTTAGTTTTTAATGATCATAGACTTGTCTTCTCTTGAGAGAATTGAAAGCTTGGTTGAATCTTTTGTTGGTACTTGTTTGAGAAGGGAATTGCAAGGTGAATTCAATTCCCTTGAGGTTCCTTTGATAGTTTAGGTGTTTGTTTGGTAATCTTCAATTGAAGGTTTTGATATCTTTATCATGATTGTCAATTGAATTCCTTGCTTGTGTCTAGCTTTTATGTTCTTATTCCTTGTTCTTAGCTTAGGGTTTCGATTTCATAGATAGGTTTATCAAAGGGCATGGCAGAATTTCAGTAGGGAAACATGGAATGCAACATGTCTCAATAGCTCAGGAGGCAAGGCCAGTTTATAACCACTGAACCAACCTTTTCAAGGATCAAATAAGTTCCATAATATTTGTATGAGAACTTATTGGAATGGTGGATAGACATAGTAATCTTCCTGTAAGGTTGCAATTTAAGATAGACCCAATCCCCAATGTTGAAATGCCTGTCAGTCCTATGTTTGTTAGCTTGTGCTACCATTCTCTGTTGAGCTCTGGTCAAATGGTACTTAAGCAGTTACAACTTGAACTCTAGTCACAAGGGACCTGTCCACCTCTTCAATAGCGGAGTCACCAGCCATGTAAGGCAAATGAAGAGGAGGAGGTTGACCATATAAAGCCTTATAGGGAGTACAATGTATAGAGGAGTGAAATGTGGTATTATACCACCACTCAGCAAACACCAAAAACTTTGCCCAATCAGTGGGTGCTTCTGAACAAAAGCACCTAAGATAAGTTTCCAAACATCTATTGACCACCTCAGTCTGGCCATCAGATTGAGGATGATATGCAGTAGAAATGCTGAGGCTCACTCCTTGGATTGAAAAGATCTCTTGCCACAGTTTACTAGTAAAGATGGGATCCCTATCACTCACAAAATCAGATGGCATTCCATGGAGTTTGAAGATATTATCCATGAAAAGCTTGGCAATATCAACAACAGTGTAAGGATGACTGTCAATCAGGAAGTGAGCATATTTGGTGAGTCTATCAACCACCACCCAAATAACTGTCTTCCCTTAAGACTTGGGGGGGTCCATCTATAAAATCCATACTAATGCTAGACCAAGCCAAAGATGGAATTTGTAAGGGTTGTAAGAGGCCAGGATAAGTTGTGGTCTCAGATTTACTCTTTTGACAAGTCTCACACCATACTAATGCTAGACCAAGCCAAAGATGGAATTTGTAAGGGTTGTAAGAGGCCAGGATAAGCTGTGGTCTCAGAATTACTCTTTTGACAAGTCTCACATTCTCTAACAAAAGTACAGACATCCTCTTTGAGATCCTTCCAATAAAAAAGTGCAGCCACCCTCCTATATGTATTTTCCATGCCAGAATGGCCCCTATGAGGAGAAGTGTATCATAGCTTCAGTATCTCCTGTCTTAGTGCTACCTCAGGGCCAACCACCAACTTCCCATGCCTTCTTAGTTGTTGGTTGATGAAACTAAACCCTTTGACCGCATTTGGGTGATCCTGCAATTGCTGGACTAGCCTCTGAAGTGCAGGGTTTGCCTCCCAACTAGCAATGACTGATTGTAGCAAATCAGCTCTCCCAGTGGACATAGTGAGGGTAGCTAACTCAATAGCAAGGACCCTGGATAAAGCATCACCAGCTTGTGTAAATCAGTCAAGGGTTTGTTGAGGATACCATACATGCTGATAAACCTACTGTAATACCCTGTCAAACCCGAAAAACCCCGGAACCATTAGTCGAACAGCACAGAAAGGAAGAAGACCTTATGGTGAAAAATTGGAAGTTGATAGTGGTGACAACCATTTTGATGATATCAAAGAGGCATGTAGTGGTACAGAAGAAGGTCAAAGATTGGGCGCGGTGAGGGGTAAACTTGAAATGGAGGCCTCAGATGAAAAGAATTCAAGGACCTTTTGAAAAATCTCATTCATCAGACCCTGAAAGGTAGATGGAGCATTGGTTAAGCCAAGTAGCATAATAAATACTCAAAATGTCCAGTGTGTGTTCTGAAAGCTATTTTATGAATATCTGCGGGGGACATCCTGATTTGGTGATATCCAACTCTCAAATCAATCTTAGAATAGACTTGTGAACCTCCCAATTCATCTAACAACTCTTCAATGAATGGAATGGGAAATTTATCTATGATAGTCAACTGGTACAGTTGTGTTGAATCAAGCCCTAAGACAATAGTTCTTGTACCATTTCTTCAATCACATCCTTTTGCACAGGAGAGTACCTATAGGGTCTGTTGTTAACACGTTGGGCACCATCTACCAAAGGAATGTGGTGATCAAAGGTTTCCCTAGAAGGAGAAAGCCCTTGAGGATCACTAAATAGTTCCTTGAAGTCCTCTAAAATAGTCACAATTGCAGCAGGAGGTTGTTCAGTCTCAGTAGCCACCTCTTCATCACCTATATTTGCACCGGTACGGCTTACTTTAATCATAAGAACTAGGCATTGGTGTTACAGGGCTTCTGCGAGGCAGCAACATCTACCACCTTCAACTTAGGTTCCACTCCCCGAAGGACATGAACATGACCCTCATATTCAAACTTCATAGTCAACTTCCTAAAGTTGAATAAGATATTCCCCTTATTTCCACCTAAAGTGCACAAGCATTGCACTCCCGATACCATATCATTAGCACCCAGCGACAACAATAGGAAGTTAGCTTTAAACACTACACCTTGTAAGAGCCATTCCAAGTTCATACAACAACTAGTCACCTCAATGGAATTACCATCAGCCACTCCCACCTGCAACGGAGGGTTCAACAGCTCCACCTTCCAACCCATCTTGGTAGCTAATTCACAATCCACAAAGTTGTGTGTGGAGCCACTGTCAATGAGGATATTTAACACTCTCTGTTTACAGTATCTAGGGACCCTTCGAATGTGGTAACCATTGGTTCCATTAAGTGCTTGTAGAGAAATGTGACAATTTTCAATACCACCTGTCACCTTCTCAGTAGGAACATTTCCTAATAAAAGTACCTCTTCTTCAGTGAAATCTTCTAGAGCGTCCTCCTCAACCTCTAACAAAAATACTTGTGCTTTAGCTTTGCAAACATGGCCGGGGAGGTAGTTTTCATCACAGGCGTAGCAAAGTTCCTTTGCTCTTTTGTCATTCAGCTCAGCAGGAGTCAATCTTCTCCTTCTTGGTTTCGCCCCTGTAGCAACAACAACATTCTTAGACCAGTTAGGAGTAACTTGGGGTGGGTTGAGCATGTGGCCCTTGATAAGCATGACTAACCCCCCACCCCTGCCCCCCCTCATAGCTCTAGCCTGCTTAGGGTAAATGGACTCTTGTATTCTGGCAAAATGGTAGGCATGTGGCAAGGAGTGGGGTCTATGTATCCTCACAGCATCGCACAATTCAGGTTTTAGCCATTCTAAGAACATGCTAATAGCATGACATGGGTCCAAATTAAACCTGGCCATAACTCTATCAAAAGCTTCTTGGAATTGCAGTACACTTCCCGTTTGCTTGACCTTAAGAGCTTCTATCAGGGGATCATCATATTCAGCCCCAAAATGATCAGCTAGGTCAAACAGATACTCTTCCCAGGAAGGCATTGGCAAATGACTCCTACTCCTCATATAAGCCTGGTGCCACTGATGAACCAGATCATCCAAATGAATAGCTGCTACTGTAACTTTTTGGTCAGTAGGGATTTCATCTAAGGAGAAAAATTGATCCACCTTATACCACCAGTCCTTGAAGTCCTTACCATTGAACCTGGGGAACTCTAATTTGGACAATAGTGTCAACACTGGAGAGTTATGTGGGTTACTGTTGGTGTGATAATAGTGGGAGCTGGACTCTGATTATGAATTCTAGTAGGTTGAAGAACATGTGGAGTGAAGGGATGGGAAAGGGTTTAGGAGCAGAACACGAGCTGGGTGCAGGGTATGGTAAGTGATAATTTGGAACTAAAGATGAACTGAAATTGGGCATATAGGGGGCGGGTTGAGGTATATATGGAGCTGAGTTGGAATCTAGAGGGGTCGAAGTGCACACAGGTCAAAAATTAGGCAGAGGAGCAGATAGTGGTGGGAATTGTGGTTGTTGCGAGCCGGTGGAAGTGTAGTTGTGTGAAACATTCGGGGTTTGGAGGGGATGACTGTAATTGGGTAAGCTCAAAGAAGTCAAAACTGGTAATCGATGAGGTCCCTCTGTTGGAGAGTAGAGCTCGTGACTGAGCCCATCTGTCTGTGTCGAGGATTTCCCTTTTCCTCGATTTCCCTCTTCGGCTAACGACTCCTTCCGCTCACAGTACACTCGTTCATGCACACACTCCATCTGAAGCTGTCGCAGTTTGAAGCTCGCCACATCAGTGGCTATGCAATCGATCTTCCCCAACACCACCTTAATTTCTGTCATGGGTGAGCAACCCATGTGCCATAAAAATGCTCTGATACCACTGATGCACAATTAACTTATACTGGAAAGGAATTTGCAAGCAAAGAGAGGAAAAAAGGAATTCGAGAAAGAAAAGAGACAATACTTTCATTCATACCCTTCCCATGAATGAATTCATTACACTGATATATCCTTCTACAAAGAAGGGACTAAAAAGTAATTAAGCAAAGTAATAAAATAATACTCAAGGACTAAACAGCAAAAGTAATGATGGACTTCTATAACTAACTCAACCAACTAAGTACCCCTTCATAAAGCCTTTGTACAACTGGTTAAAGCGTATCACAAGGCTAAAAGTTGAATTTAGTATATCAAGTACCTCTTTGTTTTCTCCTCTCTCCAGCATAAGGTTCTCTGCCTAGAGAAAAGTTATTTCCTTATCATTCAGATGAAAAACTATAGAAAGTTGTTACAATACTTAAAGATGATCACACAGGACGAGGCAAGTCATCCATAATTTAAAAACTACTAGAGCTTAAAGCTTAAACAAGAGATCAAGAACTTACTTTCTTAACAACATTGAGGACATATGGTTGAAGATCCTCCGTGCGGTAAGCTCCAACTCCAAGGTTAAGCTTCAGTTCATTTGTATCAGCCTTGAATGCTTCAGAGACTCCAAGAATGGGGTCAGGAGGAGCCATTGTTATTCCCTCAAATCGAGAGACGTTAACAGCAGCAGTCATAGTAGTCCGACCATTTGACTGGAAAACAGAAAGAGAAAAACATCAAGATTTTAAGATAAGCCATCCCAATTCACAAAGTTATAAAATTATATCAAGGTATCATCTTTGATTCCTGCTCCTCCCTCCCCTTGGGTCTGGATATTGTTGCAATATAAATAAGCAATCCGCCTGAGCTCGTTATCTTTGTATTTCCCTACTGTGCCTTTTTCTAAGTGATTGTCAAGGTGAGTGGGAGGACCAATTACAGCCTTTGAGCATTAAACAGCTCGTTGTTTCAATGGTAAGAAAAAACATAAACAAAGATTTTATGGAACCAGAAGGGGAGCCTTGGAGTAACTGGTAAAGTTGCTGACATGTGACCAGAAGGTCACGGGTTCAAGCCTTGAAAATAGCCTCTGGCAGAAATGCAAGGTAAGGTTGCGTACAATAGACCCTTGTGGTCGGGTCCTTCCTCGGACCCTGCGCATAGTGGGAGCTTTAGTGCACCCGACGGCCCTTTTAGAGATTTTATGGAACCCTGTTGAATTGAATGCTACAATCCAGAATATTGTTACATACTGATCCACCCCGATTTTGTAATTAGCAGTGTTGAAACAATAATAAGTTCTGGAGTTGATTTACGAAGCATGATAGGAGATCATCCTGTATCATACACCAAACTGGAGACGTCTGTTCATTTGTATGCAAATCATCCCACTCCCACCATTATTCCCAATTGAACTCTTCTCTTCCATACTCTAAAGGACGAAACCTACTGGGAGTTGCACTACACCAATAAAGTCGTCGCCTCTCAGCAAATGTACACAAAGTTCCTACCTTTGCCTTCACGAAGTCCTTCCCGGAAAAGGCCCTTTGGCTAGAAGTCCCTAGCTTCAGCTTTGACTGCTCAAACACAAACAACGACATGAATCCTCCTAAGTCTAAGATAGGGCAACTTCAAAATGGCATAAATGAAAAATGATCAAGCAAGTGATGACATATTACCTTGAGATTATCTTGCAAGGAAAATGAAGCTGATGGAGTGGCAGAAGCTAGAGAGAACATTGTGGAAGCCATCTGGAATATAAAGGAACAAAATTCTAATCATTACAACAACATACCCAGTGAAAAAATGCTAATCATTAATCGGGCTTAATTCTGTGCCAATTCAGTTGAGATTTAAAACTAAGATGACTAAAGAACCACACTTGTGCTAAGATCTAGACAGATTCAAAATTGAATTAAGGAAAAAGAACCTTCTAGCTATGGGGAGATTTGATTTTGTAGCCTTTTACAAACTTGTTTTTAGTTTTATGTTCTTTTTACAAGAGATGTTCATTTTTACACATAAGAGATCTCATTTTCTTCTATTCAATTTGTAAGTGGATTTCCACTTTCTAAGTCATGGTCTAATGGTCTAAGGTCAGTCTGCTAAATGCCTAGTAGTGTCTGTCTGAACATGACTCCCAACATTAAAATTCAAATAGATAAATCAGTACAACGGCTCAAACTTATCCATGTAACAACTATGACCAATAACCAAGAAAATAGTGTAATGGAACTACCATGATATAAAAGATCCAAAAATTCATGGAAGATCAAAAACCGAAAGTGTCAAACATAAGCAAATAACGCGGAAAAATAGAAATAAAATAGAGAATTGCTCAAACTTACTCAAACTTATGTACTTGGGTGACTGAGTGTCAGTTAACAATGTATCAAAATCAAGATTTATGGAACAGGAAATGTGATTACAATTACAATTACAATATCAAATAAAAAAGCAAGAAATACAATCCGGATTAAGGAATTGAAACGCAGAGAAAAGGAGTAGTAGCCTTACAGCAAAGGAAGAAGAGGAATAAAAGGGGTTTCGAAACTTTGGGTTTACAGGAAAGCTAAGAGAAAGGGAAGAACTGATCGATGGGAACGATAACGACGATGGATCTTATATACTACTACTTAATAATTAAGCGTTTGGCCGGAAAAAAAAATTACTTTATTTGGAATTTTTGGAGTTGGAGTTGTGTTTGGCTATAATTTTGTGAAAATATTTTTTAGAATTTAATGTGTTTAAAATAATTAATAAGTAAAATCCAATTATGAATACGGTGAAATAATTTTTCGAAAAATAGTAAAAAATTCTCATGGTCAAACGTTCACTATATACTCCCTCACTTTTATATTACTCAGTCATATATATTGACTTGGCGTATCCTTAAAAAAAACTTTAATTATCTATATATTTTATTAAATTCTTTATTAATAAAATTTTAAATTTGATTATTACATATAATTACGTAATACTAAAAATAATATACGAGAAAAAGTTATAAAACGATCTCTTAATTTATTAAAATAAAGAAATAAAATATTATATTTTTTTAGTATAAGTGCCCATTAAAATAAAATAGAGAGAATATTAATTCTCTGCACAACAATAAAAAACATCCTAAATTTAGTAAGGTTCTTTTTCTAATAATTGAATTTTGTAATAATCAAAATTACTACAAAATTCAAAAGTATTACAGAATTTAAGTTTTCAAATACTAAACCAATCAGCATATAAAAAAATTATCTATATTTTTATTTTAAACGAATAACAAAAGGCTAAAACAAAAGTGTTTCATATACTATTTGTGAAAAAGATATGATTTATATTTAATCACACGACACACAGAGAATAAATTATAGTGAAGTACGAATACTCTAAACTGGATTCAATATGAATATAGGAATAACTAAGTGGAAATTGGTGATAAAGCATCCAATATTACGTGAAGAATTTAATAGTAAGCAAATCATTTTTTCCTTTACAGTAGTTAAATTAATCAGATTTATTAGATAATATACATACACAATATATTATATACAAACTTACATTAAACGACTCGGAATCATTCTCCAAACGCGATGAAATTTATCTTTTAGATTGTTAAATAGGTTAGATGACAAATTCATCACTGGAGCACTTCAAAATATAAATCAAGATAATAAAAATGAAGCACATAATAAGACCGGCGCCACTATACTTTGGTATTCAAGAGAGATGATTGAATGAGCAATAGAAATCAAATAATTTCTTTAAGAAAAATATTCCATTGTTTAGATCGTCAAAAAAAATATAGTCACGTCAAAATTTCATAATTTTCTACTCATACTTGAGCATCATGGATCTTAACATAATCAGGCTAAATTCTAAATATGATTATATGGTAAGTAAATTTATACATACTGATATTTAGAATTTGGTAAATAACCCTTCAAGTTCTTCAATTAACTTAATGCTCATTCATTTTAAGTGTTCAATGTAAGTTTATATTCATTGTTAACGTGTGTAAATGATCTTTATTATCTGGACCAATTTAAACTCCTTGTCACTAATATGAAGTTACCTTCAAAAAAACTACCCCTTTAAAGAAACTGCTCTAGTAATATTTCTTGACGGGACCCATTTGTTGACACTGTTTCCACCGTAAATGCGCAATTCATGGGATCAGTAACTGATGAACGCTCAAATCGTGCTCTCCAAAGTTGGAGGTCACGGCGACCGTGCAACAAAATAAAATTTATAATTTTCAACGAGTGTCGGAGTCGTACCCAAGGGACTTGGAGCTAGCTAAATGAAGATTGTGCAAAACGAGTTCACAATGAGAGTAAATGCTTAAAACAAGAAGAATAAAAGGTTGGGGGAATTGGGATGTTGTCACTACAATCACAATTCAAATTAAAGCAAATAAACGAAAGTGGGTGTACCAATTTGAGTAGGCAACTAGGGATGTGTATCCGATGGGGCTTTAATCATGGGATAGGGTGATTATCAATTCACACTCATTCTTTCTTATTGACATAAGTAGCATTGGTCATGGGTATGGATTGCTATCTTTCGATCAACAACCAAATATCCAATGATCTCGGTTAGAGCATCATCGGTTTGATCGACAAACAACCAATCTAAGCTTGGAGAGGTCACACTATCTCTAGCTTAGACCCTTAAGTGGGTGATTCCTTCGATAAGAGCTATTTCTAGCCTCAAATCTGGATGGAGTCCCAAGTTCCCACTAGTAATTTCACACCCAAAACCATGAAATCCTCTTTCAAGCAATCACATAGTCAAGTAATGAAAATTAATGTTTGCAACCACCAATTTTTAGGATTAAAACTTGGTGAAACTACTAGACCCGTATCAAATAAGCAATTATAAAGATGAATTAATAACATTTACACCCATTTGTCAAGCACCCATCATCAACACACCCTTAGACAACAGAAATTAGCCACTCATAAAAAAGGAGAAAGATATACCAAATAGGTAAGTCAAAATCCTCTTTATTGGAGTTGAATCTCAGGTTCTAAGCTCAATTTGAGTACACAAATGGTTAATCAAGAGAATGGATTCAAACCCTCTTCTCTTTGGAGAGGAAAACTTGTTCTCAAGACAAAAAAAATCTAAAATATTCAGGACTGAAGAATGTTATTTACAATTGTGCCTAAATTGGCCTTTTATAGTTTCCCAAAACGTTACTAAAATTTAGGAAAAAATTGCCTCTTTGGATGGTGTGCGGTGCGACGTGCGGTTCGCACATCGTGATGTGCGCATCGCACACCATGATGTGCGCATCGCACACCATGTTCAATTGGACCAGCGAATTCAGCTAACTTTGGGAGCTTCATGCGAAGGGGGTGCGGTTCGCACCTTGGGATGTGCACGTGGCACAACGATCATACCCCTTAACAGATTCTTCAGTGGCTTTTGTAGCTTCATGCGGAGGAGGTGCGGTTCGCACTTCGGCTTGTGCGTGTTGCAAGGCTATCGCATTTCAGGTCAGAATCTTTAGCTTTTTCCGAACACTTCACATTTCACTCCTTTTGAGCTCTTTTTGGGTCCATTTCCTTGTTTCTCATCATTTATCAAAAGTACCTACATAGACATCAATAAAGGTCATAAGAACCTCTAAATCTATTCAAAACATAGCAATAATTCATGGATATAGGCTCAATAAGTTAGTAGATTACCGACTTATCAAACCCCCAAACTTGAACTATTGCTTGTCTTCAAGCAAGATACTTACAAGGCAAATAATGAATTATGCTCTAGACTCAATTAAGGCATAAAAGACTAATCTATACTAAAAAAATAAGAAAAAGAATAAACAAAAGACTCAACTACGATGCTCATCTCAATTTGAACCACCACAAACTCAAGGCATTTGGCCATTTCAAAACTTTTCCAAAAGGACTTCAATTTGATTTAAAATCAAGGGAATTTTGTCATTCAAAACAAAGACATTTAAGCTTCTCAAGTCATTGGCATGGACCGTCAAGGTTTGCCTCGAGATTTGCCACACAACTTGTCTCATTCATTCCCCTCAATTGAAATAGAGACCTAATATTTCAATTCGAGTGCATGATGCCACTTACCACAAGAGAGAATCCCACTCACAATCATTTCATTCACAAACAATTGGGATTATAGGAGAACTAAAAAGACTCTCACTCTCTCAAGGAAGTTCAAGTGCATTCGCGTCGAACCATAGGCTTGCCCTTCATTTATATCGCCACTAATGTAGGGTAGTCAAGCTCGGAATCACCAAGGACTTGCGGGTTACAATGTTGGCTAGGGCTAAGGTGAGGATTTCATTTGGTTCAAGTGGTTACACCTCCCTAATGCTCTTTGTTCTCATTTCGAACACCGCTCACATTTTCAAGTTTCAACTTCACCTTATTTCTCCCTCACACAACCCAAGATTTCTCATTTTTACTCAAGATCATTCAAACTCCTTGTATCGCCATTGTTTGGTAGCACCTATGTTTGCTTTTCATTTTGCTCATTGGATTGAACTTTTGGAGAAAATTTTCAATTCAAACCTAAGGTGCTACCTTGCACTTTGAGTGCACTTCTTTTCTTGTCCTCATTTGATCACATACACCCCCAAACTTAGGCATTTTCCTATGTTATCATTCACCCTCCCCAAACTTAGGCTTTTAGCCTACTCTCATTTTCAAGTAATTAGGGAGGATGGGTGCCAAGATAGAGGTTCCAAAAAGGTCAAGGTGTTAACAAGGTGCCAAAGAACGGTCACAAGCTAGAATTTAGCCTAAGGTCATCTTCCAAGCTCGGTCACACCTAGAATTTAGCCTTGAATCACATTCGGGGCAAGTTCTAGACGACACTTATGCACAAGAATCTAGGTAAAGCCTCACCACACAAGGCACCATGCCACAAGACTTCTTTCATTAGTCTCAAAATCAATTGGGATAAATGATTTTCGATAAGCTATTCTGAGTTCATTAGACACTCGTTTGTGAGTCAATCAAGCCAAAGCGAGAGTGTGCAAGTTATGACAAGAGAATGCTTTTCCTCAAAAAATTAATTTTCCTTCTTCCTTTTAATTTCAAAATAATTTGCCAAGAGAAATTTTTTGGTGGGCCCATTTCGAGATAAGCAACTATGGACTCAATTCTAAAACTAAAACTTGGCATTTTCCCTTAAGAAAGTCATCTTTCAATCTATCATAGGAAAACACCAATCCAGTTCGACACAAAAACACAAGAAAAGAAAAAGAAAAAGAA
This sequence comes from Jaltomata sinuosa, assembly GCA_003996215.1. Lineage (NCBI taxonomy): Eukaryota > Viridiplantae > Streptophyta > Magnoliopsida > Solanales > Solanaceae > Jaltomata > Jaltomata sinuosa. The sequence goes on along the minus strand of QJPP01002003.1, from coordinate 44,313 downwards.
AATAATCAAAACTTTGCTCCTTGGAAAAGAACTGTGGTATTAAGAAAACCCTCGGAGTTTATTTCTAAACTGCTATTAACAAGGTGATGTCCAAATTACGTGCTCATGATTCATTTTAAAACAAGCCTCTCCATAGGCCTTTAGCGCATTTGCAAAGCACATGTAGTGAAACAATGGGGCATGTAAGACCAACCCGGCAACACAATCTCAATCAACAAAAATCAAGCCCGGCGAGAGCACCAATAAGCTCAAAATAAAAAAATAAAACATAATCAAAAGGCCCAGCGAGTGCAATAGCATCACAATCATCCAAAATGTGCCCGACAAGGGCCAAATAAAATCTAGTAGAATGCCATCAAGGCTCGACAAGGGCAATAAAAACTAGTATCTCAAGCCCACTCACGGGAACCAACAAAAGCAAGTAAAACCACCCCCTCCCCATAAAATAATAGCATTTCCCTCGATGCTAATAGATTAATGAGAAGAGGGTGGAACTCCCCGGAGAACTAAGCCTCATTATCATCATCATTTGCAGTTGTCTCCTCCTCTGAGGCTCTCCCACTCAGGCCAGCACTACTCTTTTGGGAGTGCACAAAAAGTGTGGAGTCATGGAGAACCCTCTGAAAATCCGCATCCTAATCATCACCCAATTCTTGATCCTCATTGCCAGGCAACACCTCATCCGCATAAGCTGCAAACAAGCTATCCAAGGGTCCGGGGATGGAACGAGGTGGAAGAAGGTGGTCAAATCTGCTTTTACCACCGGAGCTTTACCTTTTCCCTTGCGAACATCTTCTCATAGTGTCGTGATTGACCTCTCTATGACGTCGAACCTCTTGCACAGTGAGTTCAAGCTATCCATTACCTCTCGCACTGCATCTTTAATAGCCCTGTTTATCAAACTGGGTAGCTTCATGGCTAGGTCGGCCAACTGCCGCTAATGGCTATGGGTTTTGTCCACCATGTCTTGAAGGCTACTTTTGGTCATAGAGGGTGAAGGGGAATGTGGGTGTGACTGTCAAGTAGTCCAAGAGGGAGATGAAGCATCTGCTTTAGCACTAAGCTCATCACTGTCAACCCCACTCATCTGCTCAATCCTTTGCCTCTTAAACATGGGGGCATCCATGTCTATTTTTTTATCAAGGTCGATAGTCCCAATAGCATGAGTGAATTTGTCGCACCTGAGGGTGGGGACATTGACCTTAGCACAAAGCTTAGTAATCAGCACCAAGAAGGGGAAGGATTAATTTCCTCGATGAGATTTTCTCCTTATCACCATAGCCGTTATTTCCCCAAAGTTCTCATGCTCCCCCGTTATAATAGCCGCAATAAGAATGGCCCCATCTTGGGTTATCTTCTGATCATTTTGGAAAGGCAATAAATGGTTGCGAATAAGATCATTCCAAAGATGAGCCTCGAAGATCAGGGACCTCCTTGAAATATCTCCCCCCATAGTGGCCCAAAGAGGGAAATCTTGAGCAATGACGGGGGCAATCTCCTGATATGGCTTTGATTTAGCCATCAACCTAGCTAGAAGTGTAGGAGCAGGACTGATTGGATAACCCCAATAGATATTAATGGTAGTTGGGGTAACAGAAACTTTCATGCCCCGAACGACAACTGCATCTAAGTTGGGGAACTTGTCCTTGTTTCGTTTGTAGCCCTTGGAATCTTGTGTGGCTTGATAGGCCGCAAAGAATTCTCGGACTATCTCCTCATAGTATCCCCCGGGTATATCTTGGAATGGCTGCCACTCTCGATCAGTAAATTGTTGGTGCATATTGGGCAGCTCACTCCCAACTTCCCCCTGGTTAAAACTTTGCTCCACAATGAAAATTATATTCTTGTCCCGCTTATAGTAGGCCTTCCACCCCGAAGCGAATCTTTGATTCTTCTGTTGCAGTCATTTACCTAGGTTGGCCTCCCGTGTTTCTCCTGCTAGAAGACATGTTCTGCATACAACGATTGTGAGCCAAAAACAAAAACAAAAACCTAAGAAAAAGTTAGCAAACTACAAAAGATGGAATGCCATGGACTAGAAAAGAAAAGTAGGTGACTGTCGGCTTTTGCAGACCACATGAGAAATTCACCATAGAGAGTATGCGTCGCATGTGCTATCCCACGAGCAAGTAGAACCTACAAGGATTTTTCCATTGAGGTGCGAAGCTGGTGTGATTCGCACCATCCAAAGTGCACGTCGCACCATGTGTCAGCCCTCGAAGGAGTGATTGCTTCCTCTTTTCAACATAGTGCGATGCCTTATGTGACCCGCACATCAAGATATATGAATCGTATGCGAAACGCGTAAAGGCACAATCAGAATTTTAGGTTCCTTGTGTTTTTGTGAGTTACGCATATGAACTATAGAGCAAGGTGTGATTAATCACTAGGCACCACGCAGCAAACCAATCAACAATAAACAAAAGGGGACAAGGGATATCATGACCACAACTTCCAGGTACTCAGACTTCCCCGGATTTCCATTAACACAACAAAAAGGAAGAAAGGAACTCAACGACTTCCCTTAAGATGGACATTACCCCGTCTATCATTGGGAACATCAAGCCCTCACTTGCAACAATAGGTACCAATAATTTTAGCAACAATTAACATCCTCCCCGCACAAGATCATACACCCCAAATATAATGCTCAACAAGAATCATGGGTATACAATCAGCAAAATTAAGCCTCAAGAGTCAATTTTTCAATCAAAACCTCATGACAAATGATGATTTGCCCTTAAGAATGATGTCACCCAATGTATCATCGGGCTAAATTATTCGTTAGTCACGAGTGGGTTACTCAGACTTCACCCCAAGCATAAATTTTGAGGCTAAAAATTACTACCAATCAACATGCATTAACAAGATTTAGGTTCTACCAAGTTGACACAAAGCAATATCATCAATACAACTCAAAATTGGTGACCCACAATTTTTGGATCTCACCCAAAACCAACATGGTAATTCTACTAAGCATGCTTCACAATATGAATTCCCAACCTCCATAAAAATAAGTATTTATTGTCGAGGAACTTACCACAAGTGAAGATTACGAAGGGAGGAGTGAAAATCGTTGCTTTTTGGACTTCAACAATAGTGACCCAAGCAGACCTCACCGGAGAACGATGACAGAAGTGGTGGTGTACTGGTGGATATGGTTGAGAGAGAGGAGAAGAAGATTTTGGGAAAAGTAGATAGGTTTGTGGAAGGTTTTAGGAGAGAATTTGGAGAGTTTGAGAGAAAAGATGGTGGAAGAAGGAGAAGAGAGGCAGTTTAAAAAGAAAAGAAGAAGAAAAATTTAGCTGGGTCATCTCTGGGTTGGGTCGGTCAACGGGTTAGGTCAATTAAAAATTCAAATTTACCTTTCGTGCACCATGACATGCTATTCGCACCAGCCTTGGTGCAGACCGCATGGCATTTAACATATCATCCCCTTTTCTCTCCTGGTTTGCCCAGGTGTCTGTCTCGCCATGCGATGGAGGTGCGATGTGCACTTGAGCTCATGCGATCCGCATGGCCCAGCACACGTTGCCTCTAATTTTTCAAATTTCCTTCAGGCACTCTGATTTGGCATATGGTATGCTGTGCGACACGCACAATTGCTTGTGCGGTCCACATAGTCCGCTGCACAACCCATTCTTGCCCTGCTTTCCCTTGTTCATTTTTTCATCCATGCATCCCTACAAACACACCAAAAACAACAAATGATAACCAAAAACAACAAAAGATAACCAAAAACAAATAAAGAAACTTGGGTTGTCTCCCAAGCAGTGCTTGATTTAACATAGCGGCATAACGATACTACCTCCATCAATCATTCTTTGGGTTGGTGATGGTGTCGCTAGGCAACGTCCCTTTCATCCTCGGGTTTATTTGGCTTGAGAGGTGGTTCATTTGGGCCTCAAGATGCTTGATCTAGGCTGAGTGGGAGCTCACAGTTTGATGAAAGTATTGAGACTTCACTCTTTAGTTCGCTCACTCTCGTATTTGTGGTGTCCACCTTTTAAAGAACCAAGGACAACATGTTCTCCAACTTGGAATGGCCGGGGTTGCTTGTTCCTGGTTGGTAGAGAGAGTTCGCCTTGTTCAGAGGGATATAGGGATTCAAACTCCGGTGATTGAAATGATCACCATCATTGTCTCTATCCTGCCAATTTCCATCTCTTTCTTTGTCTCAAATTCAACCTTGGTTCTCCTCCCTCGGGCGATAATACCCGGGATGAGAACCCACCGACACAAAGCACAGTTTGCCATCAACCATTGTCATTAACTTATCATCACTCGCTTTGATTTCTGGTGTACTCACTGCATTCACTGTCTTAGCACCACTAGCTCCCATTATGTGCTTGGCCATCAAATCAATTTGTGTCATCATTTTGGCCATTGTCTCATCACGCTTCTCATCCTTATTCCTCATTTCATTAACCAAGATGGATGAGGGTCTTCCCGAAGTTGGCACATCAGCTTCTCTTGTATGCCAAGCTTGATTGGTTTTTGTCATTTGCTCTAACAAAGTCGAGGCAATGGGAAATTCTAAGTCCATGAAGTTGCCACTTCCAAGGTCTTCAGCCACCGACTTATTTAAAGAGTTCAATGACCAATAGAAGCTTTGTAGCAATACATTGTTCGACAACTCATTGTTAGGACACAAGAGAAGCTTCTTTTTGAACCTCAACCAAACTTCATGTAGAGGCTCATCCGGGAGCTGTCTAAAGTTGGTAATCTCATCTCTTAGCTTCATCATTTGAGATGGAGGAAAGAATCTCGATGTAAATGCCTCAACCAACTCGGCTCAAGATGTGATAGAGTCATCTGGCAACTCTTCCAACCACGTCGTGGCTTCCCCCTTTAAGGAAAAAGGGAATAGGCATAATCGGATGGACTCTTGGGAGATATGTTGAAAAATAAACGGTTGGCAAATCTCCACAAAATTCTGAATATTCAGGTTGGCATCTTCATGTGCTGCTCGACCAAATAGGACTTTCATTTGAAATAAGTGAAGCATGGTGCTAGTCACATAAAAGACAACATTTCCCACCATGGGGGGGGGGGGGTAGGCGGATTGCACCCATACCCCCTTGCATCATAGGTTCAGCCTTATCGGCATCCCTGAAGCCGTAAATGCTCTCATTATCGTCGGCCTCATTCATAGGCTAGCCTGCTCACTCACAACACAACAAAAAACAAAAGTAAAAGAAACAAGTACTCTCAAAGTGATTTTAAATCAACAATAAAAAATAGCTATCAACTCAAGTCCCCGGCAACGGCGCCATTTTTGATGAACGCTCAAATTGTGCTCCCCAAAGTTGGAGGTCATGACGATCGTGCAGCAAAACAAAATTTATAATTTCCAATGAGTGTCAGGGTCATACCCAAGGGACTTGGAGCTAGCTAAATGAAGATTATGCAAAACGAGTTCACAATGAGACTTAATGCTTAAAACAAGAAGAGTAAAAGGTTAGGGGAATTGGAATGTTGTCACTACAATCACAATTCAAATTAAAACAAATAAACAAAAATGGGTGTATCAATTAGAGTAGGTGACTAGGGATGTGTATCCGATGAGGCTTTAATCATGGGATAGGGTGATTATCAATTCACACTCATTCTTGCTTATTGACATAAGTAGCATTGGTCATGGGTATGGATTGCTATCTTTCGATCAACAACTAAATATCCGATGATCTCGGTTAGAGCATCATCGGTTTGATCGACAAACAACCAATCTAAGCTTGGGAGGTCACACTATCTCTAGCTTAGACCTTTAAGTGGGTGATTCCTTTGAGATGAGCTATTTCTAGCCTCAAATCTGGATGGATTCTCAAGTTCCCACTATTAATTTCACATCCGAAACCATGAAATCTGCTTTCAAGCAATCACATAGTCAAGTAATGGAAATTAATGTTTGCAACCACCAATTTTTAGGATTAAAACTTGGTGAAACTACCTTGGGATGTGCACGTCGCACAACGACCGCACCCCTTAACAGATTCTTCAGTGGCTTTTCCAGCTTTATGCGGAAGAGGTGCGGTTCGCACCTTGGCTTGTGCGTGTTGCACGGCCATCGCATTTCAGGTCAGAATCTCCAGCTTTTTTCGAACACTTCACACTTCACTTCTTTTGAGCTCTTTTTGGGTCCATTTTATTTTTTCTCATCATTTATCAAAAGTACCTTCATAGACATCAATAAAGGTCATAAGAACCTCTAAATATATTCAAAACATAGTAATAATTCATGGATATAGGCTCAATAAGTTGGTAGATTATCGACTTATCAGTAACTAATAGAACAGTAACCACTCTAATTGCAGATCTTGGTACTGGGCCTCCAGTTGATAGGGAGGACAACCAACTGAGTACTCAAACAACTGAATATAGTGATGAAAACACTACTGCCGTTCCATGGACTAATTTGTTTGCACAAAATCAAGCAACCTCTAATGGTTTGGAATTAGGCTACATCCAACCTGTTATGTAAATGACCAACTAATGGTTCAGGGAGCAATTGACAAGGAGTTATCCAAATGGAGTGCTGCATTGATTGCTTATTTTGTAGGTGAAACTCCGGGCTATAATGCTTTGAAGAGGTATGTTGCCCAATTCTGGGCTGGGGCTGCTGAATCTGAGCTTTTCTATCATGATGATGGACACTATATTATTAGATTTCAATCTGTTTATAACATGCAAGAGATCATGTACTCAGGACCTTATACCCTTAATAACAAGCCTATCATACTGAAACCTTGGACCTTTGATTTTGATTTCAAAGGAATTTCCCATAGAGATCCCACTATGGGTAAATTCCCTAAGTTGCCTATGTCATGTTAGGGTAGAGACTCTTTGAGTAGAATAACTAGTGTAATTAGGCTACATGTCTATGCAGTTGAAAGCACTGCTAAGCAAACTAGAATTTCCTATGCTCGAATGCTCATTGAAGTAAATATAACTAAGCCCCTACAAAACCAAGTCACACTGTAAGATCCCTCTAGAAAACAGTTTGTACAACCTGTTGTGTATGACTGGAGGACAAAGTTTTTTCCAGAATGTTCAGTGGTAGGACATATCTACCCAAAGCACCCACAAAAGGTACCACTTGAAGAACCAAGGAGAATACAAGAGAAAATGAAGGTTGAGCAAACTTGGAGAGCAAGGGGTGTAGTCATGGTTGAAGTTAATCCAGCTAGTAGAGATGGTTATGCTGATTCTAGCCCCCAGATCAATCCACTAGCTCCCGATTTTGGCTCACAGCTGATCCTTGATGATGGAAAGCTAGTTGATATGCCACCAGTTGATGCTATACAATCCCATACACAATCGTTTGAGGCTCCACAGGATAATAACGCTCTTAATGAGACTATGAGAATTTCACAGACACAAGCTGAGACTTCCACGAGAGGTGGTATGATCCTATAAACTAGCACTGCACTAGATTTGATCAACTTTCCTATCCTAGGATCTGTACCTATAAAACTAAAGCATGGGGATATCTATAGAGGCTCTAGTGTGACTAAACCACTCCTTCCTAGTAAAGGAGGTTCCCTCCCAACTATATAATGAGTTGGCTCCTCTGGAATATGAGGGGATTGAATAAAAGGCACAAGCAGAAGGAGCTAAAACATTACTTGAAGATCCATCATATCAAACTTGTTGGCCTGGTGGAAACTAGAATTAAGGAACACAAAGCTTCTACAATAGCTTCTCATATATCTCTTGGATGGTGTATTCTGCACAACTATTTAGAATCTGTAAATGGAAGAATTTGGCTAGCTTGGGATCCTAAATCATATAATGTTCTTCACATAGGCTCTACCGCAGAACTGATCCATTGTCTTGTCACTAGTACTAATGGTTGTCATGATGCAAATGGGCCGTGATTGGCACCCATAGTAACCCTTCGATGGGAGAATCAAATAACCCAAACTTTAATCTAACACTTAGCCAATTTTAGAGGAGTAAACAATAAAACCATCTTACATTATCAAATAAAATAACCATCCAATATAATATTAGAAAATCGTGTGGAAGTCATCAACTAATACATATACCCAAGAACTGAAAGTTATCATCCAGAACTCTAAACCAATATTGTCTAAGATATCCAACAAGGTCTAAAAGCAGTAAAAGTAAGAGTTCCATTGTCTGGAAATAGGACAACAACTCACAGAGGATCCATGACTGCCTGAGAAGTAGTGCTCACCCTTGGATCTGCAGTCAATCTCTCTATTCTAATTGAGGTCGCATCTCAGCCTCTGGAACACGGTCTCCACTCAATAAAAGAAGAATACATGGTAGTATCAGTGCAACACACTATGTACTGGTAGGTATCATAGGCCGACCCAACAATATAACATGAAAATAGCAAAACATATAACTAGTAAAAGGACTTCAACACTTCGCATATAATCAGTTAGCATATAGTCTTTTCAATTCAATTCAACAACAATCTCAAGGTCACAATTCACAGAATATCATCATAATAGGGGAAAAAAGTAATCACTTTTAACAACTATCTCACATATCACTATGTCCATCAATCTTTGCTCATATTGCATGTATCTCTAGTATCACCTCAATTACCAGCTAATTCACTATAGAAATAGTGAAACAATACAAAATAAGGTAAACGAGTGTACACACATGCTATAGGACTTATTTTTGCCCACTAGCCATGACCTGCAGGAGATCTTAGGTGTCCATGCACCATACCGGTGTGGAATCCAATCCGTAGCAAATGTATCCACAACAATATCTATATAACTAGGCTCTCAGACCTATTTCTCATGAAGATACTCAGTGCCCAAGACACTATTCATACTTAGCCATTTCAGCTCACTTATCACTTCCTATTCATTTAGCCTGTTCATACAACTACAATAGGGAAAGCACATTTAATATAATCATGTCCGGAGACCAATCACGAGTTACACAATTTTACTACAAATATGTAATAAGGTGAGTATTAACTCCAATTCAACCATAACCTACCTCGAGTGAATAATAACACCCGCAAGCTAAATCACCAAATTCTTGACTCTTCCCACCTCAAAGTGCTCAAGTTTTATAAACAATAATAGCATAACAGTAATTAAAAATCTACTCCTTAATTTAGTCCTTGGGAACCTAACCCATAAACTCTACCCGTTAAATGAGGTCTCTAATGTTCCCCAAGGGCTAATTAATCACTAATTAGACCCATTACCTTTATAGAATCAATAACCAAAAGTTTCTAATCAAGTCCATGCCCTTTTAGTCATTTTATGCCTAAAATTTCCACCTTTATGGAACCAACGGTTCCCCATTAACTTAATCAATTTAATTACAATCAGTATTTGTCATGCCCCGAGACTACCCCCTAGGCGTAACACGGGACCTGGGACCACAAGTGCCCCAAGTTAACCCTTGGTCATAGCATACTCAGATAATTATAGAAAACGTAGCAAAAGCATAAATAGAAAGCTAGGCAACCCAATCCATAAATGATAAAGTCAAGATGAAATATAATCCAAAAGAGAGACCCGAATACTATCTATGTATGAAAGCCTCTAAATCGTCATAAAGAGTTGATGGGACAATCCCCCAACTAACTCAGAAATCCAAAGAAAGAAAATGAAAGTGACAGGTCTAACACTAGCCCTCGGATAATGAGGATTCACCAACAGAAGCTGGGTCTCCGGTGATGTCTAGCCACAAGTTTTGAGAGAATGAGCATGTATATGCATCATCAAAGGATGCATCACGAGAATATGTGTCAGTACTATAGGATGTAAGACCTGATCAAGGGATTTCCCCTTTTTACTTTTGGTGTATAGGGCTTTTCTTTTTGTTCCCCTTTGTAAAAAGCAATCGAAAAGACACCAGAACCACGTGAAAAAAGGTTTCATAAGCAAACATTATTGTGGAAATAAAGGGAGAGTGTTGTTTTATAAAAGATACAATAGTTTTCGTACTGAGTATGTGAGATATGCATAAATGTACTAAAACGTACTTAAAACATAGCTAAAACTGAATCCATGCATAATAAGAGAAATCATAAGATATATCATAATTTAAGCATAAGGTAAGAGATAACATAACATAAAACTTAAAAATATTTATACGGGAATTTCTGTTAATCGACATAAACCATGATAAGCTATATGGAGTCCAATGTCATACACCCACACCAAAAAAGGTTGTCCTAACCGGCCAATGTTAGAACCTTATCTATCAGGATCCTATCATAAGCCACAGAGGGCAACCTATGGTGGCAACGTAGTTGTGGGACTTAAGGGTACTCCCAAAACATACATATAGCTCAACTTATACTTATGACATATCTAATGTCAAATCTATTTGAAAAGCATAAGGACATATCTAATGTCATGCTATTCACATATCATAAGTTTTAAACTTAGCATAGCCATAATTCAAAACATACTTTTCTTTCTAAATTCATAACTTGAAGAATTAGGCATGCAATTTCATAAATACATAAGGTCATGTTATCTAAACATGCCAAATTTCACTTGAAAACATGCAATTCAATGGAATCATGCTAGAATTCATCTTTAATGCATGGGCTTTTGAAATTAATTAACATACCTCAAATAAATCATAGATAAGTAATGAGAAACCATGAATTGATGCTTAAAAAGAAGACCCATGGATTTTTCCCAATTTGAGTAAGAACCCTAATTTCACCATTTCATAAATCAAAGTAAAACATGGGGTTTTGGGCATAAGGGTGAAGGGAATCCCTTATTGAATACCTGCATACCTTATTTAAGCTTTCTTGATCTAAGATGAAAAGAAATGGAGGCTTGAACTTGGTGCTTGAAACTTAGAGCCTGAAGGAGTTCCTTTCCTTTTTTGGTAGATGAATGAGGAATAATAAAAAAAATAGGCTAATAAGAGTAGAAACCCTACTAAAAGTGGCCAAAATGACCTCACTTAAAAGTTAAAAGGATGGGTAATTATAGAAATACCCCTGAGATTTAATTAGGAAAAAGCTGTTAAAAACCTCGGCTTGAGGTTCCACGGGTCCTTTCCACAGACCATAGAAGTAGCTATGATTTATGGATTGGACTCACGGTTCCTGCGCCTAAATTTTAAGCTGCGGATCAGATTCCAATGTTTAACAGTACGACTCGTGAAAACTTTCACGGGTCGTAGAAACCTCTCGTAGTTTTTGGGGGATTTGACTACCCTCAGTCTGAGTTCCACGGGTTGGTTCCATGACTCGTGGAACCATCCATGGACCAGGAACCTGACTCTTGGTTCTCAGACCTGAGGTTGATCAACAGGACTGGATTCATGAGTCACTTCCATGACTCGTGGTTCCAACCACGGCTCATGAACTTGACTCATGGTTCCTGGAAGTTTTGAATTTTACAGAGTTTCTAAGTTTAAAATTTGAATCGAATTTTGGGTTGTTACAATATCTCTCCCTTGGGATCATTCATCCTCGAATGAAGGCTAAGAAAGGAAAACTGGAGAGGAAACATCCCAACCAAGCAACAAAACATAAAACTCAAGGGTAAACATGAAAACTGAGCTATTTAACTTAAAACATAATTGAACTAAATTCGGAAAACATGAATGCAAGTTAGGACCATGAGGGAAATTGACGAAATAGAATCGGAGGGACATACTAAGGAGGAAATTAATACCTTAAGCTGAAATTGGATTGCAAGAAAAGAGGTGAGGGTACTTGGCTTTCATGGCTGCTTTCGCTTCCCAAGTAGCTCCCTCAACTAGTTGATTTCTCCAAAGGACCTTTACCGAAGCGATTTCTTTGTTTCTCAGCCTATGAATCTGAAGATCAAGGATCTCCATGGGAACTTCCTTATAAGTAAGGCTATCCTTCACACTCACATCTTCCAAAGGAACAATCAAGGTCGGATCACCAACACACTTTTTCAACAAAAAAACATGAAAAACCGAATGAACTGTTTCTAAATCTGATGGCAAATCCAACTCATAAGCAACACTACCAACTCTCCTCAGAATCTGATAAGGACCTACATAGCAGGGACTAAGCTTCCCTTTATTACCAAATCTCATCACACCCTTCATGGGTGACACCTTCAGAAACACCCAATCATCAATCTCAAACTCCAATTCTCTTCTCCTCATATCTGCATATGATTTTTGACGACTCTGAGCGGTCTTCAACCTCTCCCTAATGGTTTTAACTTTCCCCATAGTCTCATGAACTGAATCTAGACCAATCAAAGCTACCTCACCTACCTCAAACCAACCGATAATAGATCTACACTTTGACAATAAAGTGCCTCATAAGGAGCCATCTGGATGCTAGAATGAAAGCTATTGTTGTAGGAAAGCTTGATAAGAGGTAAGTGATCATCCCAATTACCTTTGAAATCGATCACACAAGTTCTCAACATATCCTCTAAAGTCTGAATAGTACGCTCTGCCTGACCATCCGTCTGTGGGTGAAAAGTTATGCTAAGCTTAACTTGAGTACCAAGGCCCTTCTGAAATGATCTCCAAAACTGGGATGTAAACTGAGTACCCCTATCTGAAATGATAAACAATGGAACACCATGCAATTGGACTATCTCTCGAATTTAGAGTCTGGCATAATCATCTGTTAAATCCGTAGTCTTAATAGCCAAGAAGTGGGATGACTTAGTCATCCTGTCAACAATCACCCAAATAGAAATACGCTGTCTGCGAGTACAAGGCAAACCTGTATTGAAATCCATATTGATCGCTTCCCACTTCCAAGTAGGAAGGTCAATATCCTGAGTCATACCAACCGGTTGTTGATGCTCTACTTTCACTTGTTGACAGTTGGGACACTTAGCCACAAAACCTACTATCTCCTTCTTTATGCTATTCCACCAATAGACTTCCCGTAGGTCACGGTACCTCTTGGTGGTACAGGGATGAATAGAATACCTGGGACTATGAGCCTCTACCAAAATCTGCTGTCTTAACCCATTTACGTCAGGAACACATGGTTGACCTTGATATCGAAGCACACCATCTCCCCCTTGGGAGAAAACCTCTACTCTTTGCTGATGGACCGCACCCTTTGACTGGGGCAAAATAGAATCACCGTCTTACTTCTCTTTCACTTCAGCTACCAAAGATGATTCAGAACCATTCTGAACAATAACCTCAACTTTTGTCGAATCCATAAGGCGAACTCCTAATCGAGCAAGTCGATGAACATCCTTGGCCAATTCTTTCTTCCCGTCCTCAATCGAAGACACACTACCTATAGGCAACCTACTATGTGCATCCGCCACGACATTGGCCTTACCCGAATGGTAAAGCACTCTCATATCATAATCCTTAAGAAGCTCAAGCCATCTCATTTGATGAAGATTCAATTCCTTTTGAGTGTACACATACTAAAGACTCTTATGATCGATGAAGACATCCACATGAACACCATACAAGTAGTGTCTCCAAATTTTGAAACCAAAAACTACGGCCACGAACTCAAGATCATGAGTAGGGTAGTTCTTCTCATGAATCTTAAGCTATCTAGAAGCATAAGTAATCACTTTGCCACATTGCATCAAAACACAACCCAAACCAATCCTAAAAGCATCACAATACACCACAAAGTCATCTAGGCCCTCGGGTAGAGCCAACACTAGTGCTGTGGTCAATCTAGTCTTCAATTCCTGAAAGTTCTTCTGACATAAGTCTGACCACTAAAATTTAACCTTCTTCTGAGTCAACCGAGTCAATGGGACAGAAATGGAAGAAAATCCTTTCATAAATCTCCTGTAGTAACCAGCCAAACCCAAAAAACTTCTAATATCAGACGGGGAAGTGGGTTTAGGCTAGTTCTTTACTGCCTCAATCTTTTGAGAATTAACTTGAATACCATCTCTAGTCATAATATGACCCAGAAAAGCAATAGACTACATCCAAAATTCACACTTGATAAACTTAGCAAATAACTGCCGGTCTTTGAGAGTTTGCAACACCACTCTGAAATGGTCTACATGCTCCTCCTTGCTCCGAGAGTAGATAAGAATATCATCAATGAACACAATCACAAACATATAAAAATATTTCTTGAACACACGGTTCATCAAATCCATAAAGGTTGTAGGAGCATTCGTTAGTCCAAAAGATATAACCACAAATTCATAATGACCATATCGAGTTCTAAAGGCTGTCTTCTGAATGTCACACTCTCGAACATGGATCTGATGATAACCGGATCTAAGGTCGATCTTGGAGAAGTAACTAGAACCCTGAAGCTAATCGAACAGGTCATCAATCCTAGGAATGGGATACTTATTCTTGATTGTGACCTTGTTCAACTAATGGTAGTTGATACACATTTTGAGGGAACTATCTTTCCTTTGCACGAATAAGACTGGAGCACCCCATGGAGAGATGCTGGGTTGCATAAAACCCTTATCAAGGAGGTCTTTCACTGATCCTTGAATTCTTTAAGCTCCACGGGAGCCATTCTATAGGGAGGAATAGAGATAAGATGCATATCTGGAAGAAGATCTATTCCATAGTCAATCTCCCGCTTGGGAGGGACTCCGGGAAAATCTTTGGGGAACACTTCCAGAAACTCATTCAGAATAGGAACTAACTGGAGAGATGGGGTTTCGGACTCCGCGTCCACAACCCGAACTACATCATAAACATAACCCTTAGAAATCATCTTCCTAGCCTTAAGATAAGATATGAAATGACCCTTCAAGGATGGAGGACTACCCTTCCACTCTAAGACATGTTCATTTGGAAACTTGAAACTAACAACTTGAGTATGACAATTGACCAAGGCATAACATGCATACTACCAATCCATACCAAGAATAACATCAAAATCAGTCATCTCCAACTCTACTACATCCGCTGAAGTGACTCTATCAAGGACTGAGATAGGGCAATTTCAGTAGATCCTTTTTGCTAGGACTGACTGTCTAACATGAGTAAAAATACAAAAGGGTTCTAAGAGCTGATCAGGACTAATCTCGAACTTGCAAGCCACATAAGGGATCACAAAATATAAGGAGGCACCCGAATCCAATAAAGCATACACATCGAGATAGAAGACTTTCAACAAACCAGTAATAACGTCCAGTGAATTCTCCTAGTTTTGGAGAGAGGACATGGCATAAAGGCGGTTCTGGCATTGACCACCAGAACTAAAAGCAGTGCCCTGCTGGGTCGGTTGACCTCCTGGGGCTGCTGGAGCAGATTGAGTCCTACTACCTCACTGTCCCTTCTTAGCTGAAGGGCAATCCTTAATCTTGTGTCCAACCTGACCACATCCAAAGCATCCACCTGAACCGGCTAAACACTCACCAAGATGACTCTTACCACACTTGTTGCAAGAAGGATAAGGGGTCCTCTTTGTAACACTCCCCTACAAATAGGAACCAGATCCTCTACCCGCTAGATCATGATGAGGCATGAGGGCCTGGGTAGGAGCACTACCTTATGAATGAATGGGCCCTGATGATTTCTTCTGAAATGAAGAGCAATATCTACTTCCAGACCTCTGATGGACAAAACCTGAACTCTCTGATCTAACTCTCTTGTTCTCCCTTGCCTTTTCCCTCAACTTGTCTCCCACAATCTGATGGGCATGAGTCATAAGTTAAGAAATATCCATGTCACCCAAAAGCCTCGCAGAACTACACTCCTTCTTTACTAAATCTGATACTCCATAAACGTACTTACTTATCTCATCCCATGGGTCAGCCACCATGGAAGGAGCATACCTAGAAAGCTAGGTGAATTTCAATCCGTACTCCTAAACTGACATAGAACCTTGCCTCAAATTCATGAACTCTTTAACCTTAGCTTGACTTAACTCCCTCGGGAAGAACCGGTCAAGAAAAGCCCTCTCAAAGCATTCCAATGTCATAGGGATAAAAACCCTATCCCTAGCATCCCTCCATTAAGTGAACCAAATGTGAGCCACGTCCTTGAGTTGGTAGGAAGCTAGCTCAATACCATCAACACCACCCACTTGCATTACACCAAAGATCTTCTTTACCTCATCCAAGAAATTTTATGGATCCTCACCAACTTTTGAACCCTATAACTCGGGTGGGTTCATTTGAATGAAATCTCAGACTTGGGCCGCTACTCCACTTTGAGGGCAGACGGGGATAAGAGCCTGCTGATTGGCCTGAGCGGCCATAGTCTGAGCTAGAATATGAATGGCATTCTTTAACTCCATATTTGTGACCTTGGGGTTTGAAATCGGAGGGTCAACATTTTGGGCGGCTCGACGAGGCATGACACGGTGAGGAGGCATAATCTAAAATATATAAAGAATGCATTAGAGGGGTAATAGAGTTACACTCTATCGAACGATATTAATCATGAAAGAAGTGAAGTTTTTCCTAAGATACCTCGTAGCTTCCCTCTCATAAATGTGGCGCACTTCACACATATGAAAGAGACTCTACTTGATGCCACTTCCAGACACCCTAGGACGCTTGAACCTGATTCTCTAATACCAAGTTTGTCACACTCCAAGACTACCCCTAGGTGTAACACAGGACCCGAGACCACAAGTGACCCAAGTTAACCCTTGGTCATAGCATACTCAGATATTCATAAGAAAATATAGCGGAAGCATGAATAGAAAGCTAGGCAACCCAAACCATAAATGATAAAGTCAAGATGAAACATAATGTGAAAGAGAGACCCGAATACTATCTATGTCTGAAAGCCTCTAATCTCACCTCAGTTACCAGCCAATTCATTATCAAAATAGTGAAACAATAAAAAATAAGGTAAAAGAGTGTACATACATGCTATTGGACTTATTTCTGCCCACTAGCCATGACCTGCAGGAGATCTTAGGTGTCCATGCACCATACCGGTGTGGAATCCAACCTATAGCAAATGTATCCACAACAATATCTATATAACTAGGCTCTCAGACCTATTTCTCATGAAGATACTCAATGCCCAAGTCACTATTCATACTTAGCCATTTCATCACTTATCACTTCCTGTTTATTTAACCTATTTATTCAAGTACAACAGGGAAAGCACATATAATACAATCATGTCCGGAGACCAATCACGAGTTACACAATTTCACTACAAACATGTAATAAGGTGAGTCTTAACTCTAATCAACCATAAACTAACTCGAGTGAAGAATAACACCCGCAAGCTAAATTACCAAATTCTTGCCTCTTACCAATACCTCGAAGTGCTCAAGTTTTATAAACAATAATAGCATAATAGTAATTAATAATCTACTCTTTATTTTAGTCCTTGGGAACCTATCACATCAGCTCTACCCGTTAAACGAGGTCTCTAACATTTCCCAAGGGCTAATTAATCACTAATTAGACCCATTAACTTTATAGAATCAATAACCAAAAGTTTCTAATCAAGTCCATGCCCTTTTAGCCATTTTTATGCCTAAAATTTCCACCTTTATAGAACCAACAATTCCCCATTAACTTAATCAAGTTAATGACAATCAGTATCTGTCATGCCCCGAGACTACCCCCTAGGCGTAACACGAGACTTGGGACCACAAGTGCCCCAAGTTAATCCTTGGTCATAGCATACTCAAATATTCATAAGAAAATATAGCGGAAGCATAAATAGAAAGCTAGGCAACCCAATCCATAAATGATAAAGTCAAGATAAAACATAATCCGAAAGAGAGACTCGAATACTATCTATGTCTAAAAGCCTCTAAACTGTCATAAAGAGTTGATGGGACAATCCCCCAATTAACTCAAAAATCCAAAGAAATAACATGAAAGAGACAGGTCTAACACTAGCCCTAGGATAATGAGGACTCACCAACAGAAACTAGGTCTCCGGCGATGTCTGGCCATGGGTCTTAGGGAAGGAGCCTGTATCTGCATCATCAAAGGATGCAGCATGAGAATATGCATCAGTACTATAGGATGTACTGAGTATGTGATTTATGCATAAATGTAGTAAAACGTACTTAAAACATAGCTAAAACTGAATCCATGCATAATAAGAGAAATCATAAGATATATCATAATTTAAGCATAAGGTAAGAGCGAACATAACATAAGACTTAAAAACATTCATGCGGGAGTTTCTATTAACTGTCATAAACCATGATGAGCTATATGGAGTCCAGTGTCATACACCCAAACCAAAAAAGGTTATCCTAACCGGCCAAGGTTAGAACCTTATCTATCAAGATCCTATCATAATCCACAGAGGGCAACCTACGGTGGCAACATAGTTCTGGGACTTAAGGGTATGCTAAACCCTAGTCTAACTCGGTGCTAAATACTACTCTCAAAACATACATATAGATCAACTTATACTTATGACATATCTAATGCCAAATATGTTTGAAAAGCATAAGGACATATCTAATGTCATGCAATTCACATATCATAAGTCTTAAACTTAGCACAACCATAATTTCAAAACATACTTTCTTTCTAAATTTATAACTTGAAGAATTAGGCATGCAATTTCATAAATACATAAGGTCATGTTATCTAAACATGCCAATTTTCACTTGAAAACATGCAATTCAATAGAATAATGCTATAAATCATCTTTAATGCACGGGCTTTTGAAATCAATTAACAAACCTCAAATAAATCATAGATAAGTAATGAGAAACCATGAATTGATGCTTAAAAAGAAGACCCATAACTTTTCCCCAATTTGAGTAAGAACCCTAATTTCACCATTTCATAAATCAAAGTAAAACTTGTGGTTCTGGGCATAAGGGTGAAGGGGATCCCTTATTGAATACCCGCATACCTTATTGAAGCTTTCTTGATCTAAGATGAAAAGAAATGAAGGCTTGAACTTGGTGCTTGAAACTTACAGCCTGGAGGAGTTCCTTTTCTTTTTTGGTAGATGAATGAGAAATAATAAAAGACTTAGGCTAATAAGAGTAGAAATCCTACTAAAAGTGGCCAAAATGACCTCACTTAAGAGTTAAAAGGGTGGGTAATCATAGAAATACCCCTGAGATTTAATTAGGAAAAAGCTATAAAAACCCCGGCTTCAGGTTCCATGGGTCCTTTCCACAGACCGTAGAAGTAACCATGATTCATGGATTGGAATCGTGGTTCCTGAGCCCAAAATTCAAGCTGCAGATCAGATTCCAAAGTTTAACAGTACGGCTCGTGGAAACTTTCACGGGTCATAGAAACCTCTCGTAGTTTCTGAGGGATTTGACTACCCTCAGTCTGAGTTCCATGAGTTAGTTCTACAACTCGTGGAACCATCCACAGACCTTGAACCTTACTCATGGTTCTCAGACCTGAGGTTGATCAGCAGGACTGGATTCATGAGTCACTTTCATGACTCATGGTTCTAACCATGGATCATGAACTTGACTCATGGTTCCTGGAAGTTCTGAATTTTGCAGAGTTTCTAAGTTTAAAAGTTGAATCAAATTCTGAGGTGTTACAGTATCATGCTAGGAAATCAAAATATATATTCTAGGATCAATTCTAGGTGATTTTAAACCTATTCAAAGGGTTCTTCCCCAAGTTCATACTTCTATTGCTTAAATGCAAGAATTCAACCATTAAACCTTCCCTCCAAGGTCTAAGGAAGATTAATAATCAATAAATAAAAAGTTCTATGAATTACCTACCTCAAACGATGAAGATTGCCCTAGTTTTCTTGGAAAACTTACTTTTTGGAGCTCTAGAACAAAATAGAATAATGAGGAAAATAACTCAAAAAATTGCAAGCTGCCCAAGTATACTATCTCGTTTCCTCATCATGATGTATGCTTTCTTTGTCACGATGGGTCATCGCGATGAGGATTGACTCATTGTGATGGACCATTGCAATGAGGCATCCTTCGTTGCTATGAATGACAAATTCTAGAACATGGTGTTCTCTCTCCCAGGCCCTCATTTCATAACACACATTATTTTATACACTCCATGAATTATTCCCGACATAGAAACTATTATATCCGGAGTTCTATGACTCTAATTCTCATTTCAAAACTCCCTACGGAGCCCTACAACAATTGGCTACTCAAAATAGACACCACATAACCATACGATATCACACAAAACATGAATCACCTCTAAGGCACATAACACTATATTCTTATCTAAGCTCTCCTTAGCCCGAGATATTCAAATCTCACCTTAGCGACTTTCTAGCTAGGTACTTATGCCTTATTTCAGTGTAACAACAAAACAGGTTATTACATATATACAAATTAAATAATGATTCATCCTCGAATGACAACAAAAAGTAAAACAAGGGAAAATGAAGGTTACCTGAATTGGTGAACAAGTGAGGATACTTGTCCCACATATCTGCCTCAGTCTCTCAAGTGGCCTCCTTAACATGATGGTTCTTCCACTGGACTTTCACAAATGCAATTTCCTTGGTTCTCAACTTTTGGATATCTCAATCGAGAATAGTAATGACCTTCTCTTCATAAGAGATATTTTCATCTAACAGGATCAAATCCTAGTGAATGATATAATTTCCATCTCCGTAGTACTTCTTAAGTATCGAAAATGAAATATAGGATGAACTCCTGATAAACTAGGTGGCAAAGCCAACCTATAAGCCACTGACCCTACCTTTTAAAGAATCTCGAAGGGCCCAATATACCTTGAACTTAACTTGCTTCACTTCCCAAGACATATAATACCCTTTATGGGTGAAACCTTGAGAAAAACTTGATCAGCTTCTATAAAGTGCATGTCTCTAATCTTTTTGTCTGCATACTCTTTTTGTCGTCTTTGAGTCACTAGAAGTTTCCCTTGAATGAACTTCACCCTTTCCATAGAGTCTCTTACCAGGTCCGTACCCAAAGATTTTGCTTCATGAATCAAACTGGCCAATGGGATAACTATATCTCCTCCCATACAAAGCTTTAAATGGGGCCACATCTATGCTGGAGTGATAACTATTGTTATATGCAAACTCAACCAATGCTAGATACTGATCCCAATGACCCCCAAAGCCCATCACACATGTACAAAGCATGTCCTCTAGTAATTGAATCATATGCTCAGACCGCCTGTTTGTCTGAGGGTGAAAACTTGTACTCATGTCCAACCTTGTCCCCAACTCTTCGTGCAACTTCTTCAAGAAATTAGAGGTGAATTGGGTGCCTCTATCAGAAATAATAGAGATAGGCACCCTATGCAATCAGAAAATCTCATTCAAGTAGATCTTGTCCAACTTGGCTGCATTATAAGTCACCTGCACAGGGATGAAGTGTGAAAATTTCATCAATCTGTCAATAATAACGCATATCAAATAATATTTTCCCAAGGTCTTGGGAAGGCCAACCATAAAATCCATAGCTATTCTCTCCCACTTCCATTTTAAGATAGGCATTCTCTGAAGTGTACCACTAGGCTTATAATGCTCGTATTTTACCTACTAGCAGTTTTGGCATTTAGCCGCAAAGTCTACTATGTTTTTCTTTATTCTGACCCACCAATAATGTTGTTTCAAGTCTCGGTACATCTTGGTCACACAAGGATGTATAGAATACTTAGAACTGTGATCCTCTGCTAGGATGGTGGGAATCAACTCCTCAACACGGGGCACACAAACTCATCCTTTAATTCTTAAAACACCTTCATTATCCATGATGGCTGATAAGTGGTGGATTTACCACTTATTTATATCTCTTTTCTTATGCTTTTGTGTCTTCTAATGATCATATGAGATCACTTATGGCATGTTTTGGTTATATTTTAGGTGATTCGTGTCTCTGCGGGTATTTGGAACAAGTGGAGCAAAAAGGGACGAAAATTGGAGCAAAAAGGAGAAGCCTTCACTGAAACACCAGGTTAGTCGCACCTGCAGATGTTGAGGCACAACAATGCTTCCGCATGAGCGATCTAAAAAGCTCACCAGTGGCCCTTGTGCCTAACTACCATAGGCGCATCTGCACCATTTAGGCCGCCACAGTGACCACGCCCATGCTCCACAAGAGCCGCCCCTGCGGCTAAAATTTTGCAGGTGCGACTGACGGATTCCAGTCAAGGCCCAATTGGTCATTTCATATCCTTGGAAACCCCAACTCACATAAAACACCCCTGAGCCATCTTGGAATTAATCTTTGGCTATTCTCATAAATTTTGGCAAGCTTGGCTAGCAAGTTCATCAACCTACACCATAAGAGGGAAGATTTGGATGCTTTGTATTGTAAAATCTTAAATCCCATTCTTCAACTCTTGTTCTTAATTGCTAATTTGTAGGATTTAATTGTTGAATTGAGACTTGGGTTGTATTATAGATAATGCTTAATTTGGGTTTTTAATTCTAAATCTTGTGCTTTCTCTTGATTTATCATTTGGGTCTATTGAATCCTCCATACATTTATCATTTGTAGGATTTTGCTTGAGAGAGAATTTCCCTAAATTTGGGAAGATTCAATAGTGGGGATTTGGGGTTTCCACTTTAGACCAACGCTAGAGACAGTTTGGTTGCCGAAAACTCCCTACTAAGAGTTGGGGTTAGAGATAACCCAACTCACCCAAGTAAATTATTGGTTATTGCTTACTCGTGGTGGTTCGAGAGAACCCATGAGGATTGTTGCTTGATTCATCGAAAGACCGTTAAGTGCAACTTTAGCCAATACTACTCTTGTGTCAATCGGGTGCAAGTCTTATGAATTAAATTCCCATTCCCAAGTCTCCCTTGTTATCCTTGCTTGGCGAAAGCAAGGTGAAAGCCATTGATCAATCTATCTTTTATTTGATTTTCTTTTATCGTTAGTTTTAGTTAACACCCCTCTTATAGATATCTTTTCCCTTTTTGTTCATTGAACTCTAATAAGTTACTCTGATTCTTTACTAGCTCGATCGTGACTACATTGTTCTCTGTAGGTACGACCACGACATCCATTAGGAATATAAATGTGTTTTTCTCTGACGATCGCCGTGACCTCCAACTTAGGGAGCACCATTTGACCATTATAAAAAATGGTGTCATTTCCGGGGAACAATTTGGTATATTGAGTTAGTTTAGAATTTGAGTTTACTTACTCTAGTTCAATTTTGTGAATATTTGTTTTTGTTTTGTTTAATTTTATTTTGTTGATGGCATCATGGCATATCTGAATGCTAGTAATGTTGATGGTTGCATCCCAATTTATATTCCTGAATATTGTGTTTATTGTGGAGGACCCCACCATGGGCAAAGGTGTAGACTTGGCCTTAGGAGAGGGAGGTATTCCCCTTCTTGCTCCTATGATGGGTGCAATTGCTATTTGTGTGGTGGTCGTGATGGACATTGGAGCGAATGCCCTAATGATAATTGTCCTCCTACCCTCTCTTGTGCTAATAATGTTGCTAGTGGTGCTTGTAACCTTAACAGGAACCATGACTTAGCAAGCGAAGAAGGCATCTGTGTCAAGCTCCAAACCCTCTTGGCCTCGCTAGAAACCGAAGAGGAGAGTGTGAAATCCATAAAGCAAGGCTTTGTGGATGCAAGGGGTTAAAGAATAGGAAGACGCAAGGGATGATCATGAATAGAAGGGGGTGTGGCAACCAACTACCCCATATGTGAGTCATAATGTCACGACATCTCAAAGTGGGGATGTTATGAATGATGCAAGCTTAAAAGTGGAGATGCCCAAATCCCACTTCAACCATTGTTCGACCTTAAGTTTGATTGAATGGACGAAAGTCAAAGTAATCAAGCTTTTGGAAGACCTTGGAAGGAGGGTGGATAAAGGTTTATCCGGTTTTGAGTTTGTCATGGAAACAAGGCAAATCATCCTTTCTCACTTGAAGGCTAAAAAGTGTGGAATGCGAAATCAAGAGAATGACCTTCTCATGATCAAACCTTCACCCTGGGATTGTCACCGGAAATTTGATTCAAGTTTGGGTCGAAGGTTCAAATCCTCCAAATGTAGATCCAAATGGTGAGGTAACTTGCATCACACCGCGACGTTAAATTGTGCCCTTGGTGGGAGGCAACTCATCATTTCAAATTTTAAAAGTTTATAATTTTTGCTTTCTTTATTAGAGTAGCTTAGCTATAAATTTTGTGACTAATCCATAAAGTTTCAAGTTTTTTTTGAGTTGTATGGGCAGGTTGAGAAGTGGAGGCCTCATAAAAATCCAATCAAAGACCAAAGAGGGTGCAAAAATGACATGCTAAATGGGATGCGAACGCACATCTAAGTGTGTGCATCGCACATGCAAATGCACCCCATGATAGTGAGCCTGCCAAAAAGGGCAAAATGTGAAAAGTAGGTGCGTCTCACACCTCAGAATGTGCCTAATGCACCTGCAAATGCACCTCAAAATAGTAAAGCTGCCGAAAAATGATAAAACATGCGAAGTTGGTGCATTTCGCACCAGTGGTTGTGCGCATCACATTAGCCATCGCACCCCGACCCAGTAAGTTGAGAAATATTGCCAGAATTTTCCAGGTGAGGCGCACCTACTGTGAAACTGATGTAGGTGCACCGACGCAGGTGTGGCCATGGTTACGCAGGGGCGACGTCACCCTTTCAAATAAAAATTAAAAGGGCAAACACTCTTTCAAATGCCCCACTTCTCTCTAACCATTCCCACCTCCCTCTCATCTCAACTCCTTAACCTCTCACTAAGTTCTCTCTCACTCTCACACACTACACTTCCCCACTACTAAGCAAGAGCATTTTTCAAAGGAAGAGCCTTTGTGTTTTTTCAAAGAAAGAAAAGGTCCCAAGGTGTCAAGTTTGATTCCACCATAAATCTTCAAGGTATGTGTCTTTTTCCATTTGATTTGAAGCCTGCTCTTGTAAAGGTGAATCTTTGAGTGCTTAAAGTTGTTAGTTATGAAAAATTGTGTCAAAATTTTGGAATTTATCTGCCGAAGAAGACAATGTCGCAGGTGTGGTCCTTAATGTGTAAGGGCGATGTCACACCTGCGCTCATAAGGCCACCGCTACGACAATCATGGATGGTCAAAGAAGTGCAGGTGCGCTGGGACTGACGCTGTGGTGCCTCCGCACCTGTGATGAAAAGTTCTGCAGGTGCGTCTACTGAGCAAAAATTTTGCAACCAGTAGCGGTGCAGTGGTGTCTTCCCGAAGTTTTAAAAATTAATTCTTTAGCCTACATGTGTGGTTTTGAATTTCTAAATAGGTTCATACACTCCATCTAACTTGGTTCCATATTTTTAGGTACTTCAAGCTTGATAAATGGATCACAACCTTGTTGATGATGAACCCTTGCATGACAAAATTGGGGGTGAAGCTGCGGATGAACTATATGACACCTCAAGGTTCATATCCCGTGACTGTCAGCGCCGGTACTACAAAAATCTCTTTGATAAAAAGATTAAACCAGAGAGGGGGATATATGACATAAATTTAGAGATGCGACTTCCAGATTTCTATGGGCGTCTTGTGGCTACGGGATGGACATGTTTCATACCTACCCCTTGTAAGGCAAATGAGGAATGAGTGAGGGAGTTCTACGCAAACTTAAAGCATATGGACTTCAACTACCCAGAACTCATCATTAGAGGGAAAGTTGTGAAATTTGGTCTGGAACAGATTAATACACACTATGGGCTGCCCAACCATCCAGTTGAGCGGATGCAATAAAAAGATTCATGTTTGGTTACTTGGCTAGTGTCTAAGTTGTGCCCTCAGGGAGCGACAGTGAGTTGGGCAAGCACACTCAAGTCCATATCATCAAAGACTTTCACAACTGAGGTGAGGATATGGCTTGAGATCATTTGTAGCCGTGTGTCACATTCCGGGCATAAATCTGGGGTTCCTCCTCTTTGAGCTAGGATGATTGCTTGCATTCTTGATGACATTCCCGTAAATGCTGATCACTATATGGTTCAAGAGCTGAAGGAGTATTTGCTTCAGGACAACCCTACCTTGATGTTCCCCTCCTTGATTACTGAGCTGTGTCGATTGGTTGAGGTGCTTGGACATCCTGGGGATACTTGGGTGGAACCTAAAAAAGCTTACCATCCATTAAAGGTGCATAGGGAAGGAGGTGTGCTACAGAGTAAGAAGAGTAAGATAGATTTGGTAGTAGAGCCGCCTTCATACTCTTAAGGTACTAAGGCTGAGGGCCCTTTTGGGTCGATTACTTCTCAGTTAGCCTCTATTTGGGAGATCATGAGTCAGATTCCCAGTAGCTCTACACAGCCAACACTGTCAGCCGATCTATTCACCAGAGCAGAGATACAGTCATACTTGGAGGCACAGAAGCAGCAGGCCGATTCCATTGCCACAGTGATAGCCTCAGTATGGATGCTTGAGAACGCCTTTGTTGAGTTTGCAAAAGCTCACGCTGCTCTTCAGTGAGATTTTGAGGATGAGAAGAAAAAGAACAAGAAGAGGAACAAGTTCATGGTCAAAATGTGGAGAGGTATGAAAGCCATCTTCAAATGGGGATAGCCAAGCAAGAAGATCCCAGTGTCTAAAGATGATGATAGTAAGGAGTACTCTTTCCTTTCTGAGAAAGAGAACAATGAGGATGATGGTGATGAGGCACAATCCTCTGCTTAGCATGGTGCAACATACTCCTGAGTTTGCTAGTCTGATGCAGACTCCAGGGAGCCCTACACCTTTTACCCTTGTCTTTTGTTTCTTTATTTTGCATTGAGGACCATGCTTTACCTTTTAGTTGGGGGTGGTGTTTTGCCCATGTTGGGCTTGTTTTGTTGGATA
Organism: Jaltomata sinuosa; assembly: GCA_003996215.1. Classification (NCBI taxonomy): domain Eukaryota; kingdom Viridiplantae; phylum Streptophyta; class Magnoliopsida; order Solanales; family Solanaceae; genus Jaltomata; species Jaltomata sinuosa. The sequence goes on along the minus strand of QJPP01002003.1, from coordinate 17,703 downwards.
TTGCCCTCGTCTGGTTTTGTGTTGTTTGAAATTTGGTTGGATTAGTCATTTTTGGTATTTCTTTTCTTTATTTTGAGTGGCGATTCCCAATGATAGATTGAGTTATGACATTCTTAAGGGAAAATCGTCACTTATTTGGTGTTTGAAGCCAGGGGAAGTCTGAGTACCTGCTAGGCTAGATGAGATTGCTTGTGTGTGGAGGTGTGCCATATCGATTTAGATAGATGAATTGGGCCTATGATAGATTGAGTGATGACATTCTTAAGGGCAATTCATCATCTTTTGAGATAAGTTGGATAATGATTTGATTGGTACTAATAGATTCAGTCTTGCATGCGAATTGAGTTTTGAGCATACCCCTCCAAATTTTTTGTGATGAAGTTGAAAAGCAGAGAATGATGTTGTGACAATGCCTTTGATCTTTTTGTGACTTTTGACTGATTAGTGATTTCATAAATGCAAAGTGAGGCTCTATTTGTCCTTGTTAGGAATAGAATTGATCCTTTTTTACTAGTTCGCATGCCATGTCTGGTGCGTGTTGTTGAATAATCCTCTTTCTTGCTTGTTTCATCTAGAACTTGCCCTATTAGTCATTCTAATGCTAGTCTTAATTGTGTTGGTTGGAGAAATGACCCTAGGCCTTCTTTGTAATTATTGAAGACTATTAAGCCTTTAAAGCCCACCATTGCACTCAAATTGTATCACTAGTCACCCATGTTGAGCCTAATACCTCTTCCTTGGCAACCTTGGTACAAGCCTTGAACCATTTTGAAAATGAACCCTCTTTTGATCTTGTCCCTCCTTGAACTCTACAAGTGTGAAATTGAGGATAAAAGCCTAAGTTGGGGGTGATGAAGAATTACCTTGGAGGTGTGATAAGTGAGTAAAACTTGGTTTGTAGTCGAACCCTAAAAAGAATTTTCCAAAAAGAAGATGGAAGTTGAAAGGAAAGCAATAATAAAAGGAAAAGAGGAAATAGAGGAAAGAAAGTGAATCCTCCAAGGTGAATAGAATGACAAAAGTGGAGAATCATGTGAATTGAGTGAAATGATGCCTTGTATTAAATGAAAATGAAAAGAAATGACTTCAGTTTCAAAATGAAAATATTATGTAGTGTTCAAGGAAGAGGTAGTCATTCTAATCCAAAATGCTATCCTACCCTTCCCCAAGCCTATATTACAAGCTTAGAAAAGTCCTTTGAGATACCCAATCAATCGCTTTTGAGTTAGTGGTGAATGAAAATAAGGGCAAGCTTATGGTTTGATACTTGTTTGTACTTAAGGCTCTTTGTGAGTGTGAGTGTTGTGCATTTGTCCCTTGTTTTATCATTGTAAATAGTGTGTTTTGGGGACCTTATTTGTTGTGAGGGCATGTGAATTTAGATAACGGTGATGTTGTTACTTCCCGAAAAGGAATCAAATGAGCATGATTAGTGCTAGTGGTCATAAGTCATTTGTTGAGGATTGGTTGTTTTCACTTGATCATATTTGTAAGTCCTTTGCAACTCTTAAAAATGTTTGTGAAAATGAGGGGATTGATGTGTTGAGCATTCGCTTGTATTGACTAATTATTAGTACCAACCGACATCATATCTATGGTGCTTATATTGAAAAGTGGGTTGTGAATATGAGAGGATAGCCCTTGTGCTTAAAGAAATTGGAATATTTTTATGGTTTGATTGTAAATTTGCTTGAGGACAAGCAAGAACTTAAGTTGGGGGTGTTGATAAGTGGTGGATTTACCACTTATTTATATATCTTTTCTTATGCTTTTGTGTCTTCTAATGACGCTATGAGATCACTTATGGAATGTTTTTGTTATATTTCAGGTGATTCATGTCTCTGCAGGTATTTGGAACAAGTGGAGCAAAAAGGGACGAAAATTAGAGCAAAAAGGAGAAGCCTCCACTGAAGCACCAGGTCAGTCGCCCCTGCGGATGTTGAGGCACAGCAACGATTCTGCGGGAGCTATCCAAAGAGCGCACCAGAGACCCTTGTGCCTAACTACCACAGCGGCACCTGTGCCATTTAGGCCGCCACAATGACCACACCCCTACGCCACAAGAGCCGCCCCTGCAGCTACGCACCTGAGGCTAAAATTTCGCAGGTGTGGCTGACAAATTCCAGTCAAGGCCTAATTGGTCATTTCATATCCTTGGAAACCCCAACTCACATTAAACATCCCTTTGCCATCTTGGAATCTATCTTATGCTATTCTCACAACTTTTCGCAAGCTTGGAGAGCAAGTTCATCAACCTACACCATAGGAGTGAAGATTTGGATGCTTTGTATTGTAAAGTCTGAAATCCCATTCTTCAACTCTTGTTCTTAATTGATAATTTGTAGGATTTAATTGTTGAATTGAGACTTGGGTTGTATTAGAGATAATGCTTAATTTGGGTTTTTAATTCTAAATCTTGTGCTTTCTCTTAATTTATCATTTGGGTCTATTGAATCCTCCATGCTTGAATCTATAGTTAATGGTTGCAAACATTGACTTAGCTTACTAATTTGGGTTTTTTCTTGAGAGAGAATTTCCCTAAATTTGGGAAGATTCAATAGTGGGGATTTGGGGTTTCCACTTTAGACCAAGGCTAGAGATATTTGGTTGCTGGAAACTCCCATCTAAGAGTTGGGGTTAGAGATAACCCAACTCACCCAAGTAAATTGTTGGTTATTGCTTACTCGTGGTGGTTTGAGAGAACCCATGCGGATTGTTGCTTAATTGGTCGAAAGACGGTTAAGTGCACCTTTAGCCAAGACTACCCATGTGTCAATCGGGTGCAAGTCTTGTGAATTAAATTCCCATTCCCAAGTCTCCCTTGTTATCCTTGCTTGGCAAAAGCAAGGTGAAAGCCATTGATCAATCTATCTTTTATTTGATTTTTTTTATCTTTAGTTTTAGTTAAAACCACCCTTATAGATATCTTTTCCCTTTTTGTTCATTGAACTCCAATAAGTTGCTCTTATTTTTTATTAGTTCGATCACGACTACATTGTTCTCTGTGGGTACGACCCCGACATTCATTAGGAAAATAAATGTGTTTTTCTTTGATGATCACCGTGACCTCCAACTTGGGGAGTATGATTTGAGCATTATCAATGGCCTCCTTGGCCTCACCCCGCAATACCTTGTCATGAATTCTGCTCAATTTCACATCATCAAACTTTTTACATTTAATCTGATCAAGGAAAGAGGACCATGCCTCCACACATGCCAATAAGCCACCCCTTTCGGTTACTTCCAGTCTCATGAAACTATTGGCCAGTGCCTGAATGTCTCTAGCCAATGGACGCCTGGCAATGTTCAAGTAGGACAAGCTACTCATACATTTAGTTTTCTGGATTAAAGTATTAACTACCACATTGTATTTACCTAGATGATACAAGATGGTGATGTCATAATATTTAAGTAATTCCATCCACCTCCGCAGCCTAAGGTTCAAGTCCTTTTGGGTGAAGATATGTTGCAAGCTACAGTGGTCTGTGAACACTTCACAATGAACTCCGTACAAGTAGTGTCTCCAGATCTTGAGAGCAAATACCACTACAGCCAACTCCAAGTCATGAGTAAGGTAGTTCTTCTAATGCACCTTGAGTTGCCTTGAAGAGTAAGCAATGACATCACATTCCTGTATCAACACAACACCTTAACCAGACCGTGAGGCATCACACTACATAATAAAATTTTACCTTCAACCGATAAGGCAAGGATGTGAGATATGGTCAACAAGGTCTTGAGCTTTTGGAAGCTTTGCTCACACTCTTCTGACCAAACAAATGGTACATCCTTTTGAGTCGGGCAAGTCAGGTGAGTAGAAATAGATGCAAAATCCTTAACAAACCTGCGATAGTAGCTAGCCGATCCCACGAAACTATAGACTTCCATCACTGAAGAATGTCTATCCCAATTCTTAACTACTTCTATTTTCTGTGGGTCTACCATCACCTCATCTTTCAAAAATACATTCCCCAAGAAGGACACATAAGATAACCAGAACTCGCACTTTGAAAATTTTGCATAGAACTCCTTCTCTTTCAAAGTCCCAACACAATTCTAAGATGACTCTCATGCTCCTCATCACTCTTAGAATATACCAAAATATCATCAATGAAGACTATGAAAAAAAATCAAGATAGGGCTTGAATATTTCATTCATTAATCCTATGAAAGAAGCCGGGGCATTGGTCAGACCGAATAACATCACAAGAAACTCATAGTGCCCGTACCGAGTTCAGAACATGGTCTTTGGAATGTCAGAAGGTCGGATCTTCTATTGATGGTAACCAGACCGTAAGTCAATCTTAGAGAATACAAAAGCCCTTTGTAACTAATTTAATAGATCATCAATGCAAGGGAGAGGGTACTGGTTACAGATAGTAACCTTATTCAGCTGTCTATAATCTATGCATATGTGCAAATGTCCATCCTTCTTCTTAACAAACAACACTAGAGCACCCCACGGTGAGGCATTTGGATGGATGAAACCTTTACTAAGGAAATCCTGCAGCTGAGCCTTAAGCTCTCTCAACTCTACCGGTGCGATCCTCTAGGGGAATAGAGATAGGACGCATGTTCGGCTTTAAGTCAATACAGAAATCAATATCTCAATCGGGTAGTATGCTAGGCAGGTCTATAAGAAACAACTCCTGGAACTCACACACTATAAGAACAGACTCAATAGCTGGGACCTCTGAACTAGTGTCCCGAGGATGATAAGAAGGCTAAATATCCCATCTCTATTTGACTCTGAGCATGAAGGAAGGACACAGACTTCATTGGAGCCGGACTATAATTACCCTCCAATTCTAACCTATCCAACCCAGGCATAGCCATAGCAACTATCTTAGCATGACGGTAAAAAATAACATGATGCGGAGACAACCAAATCATCTCCAAGATGATGTCAAATCTACCATGTGAAGGATCACTAAATCAGTTAAGGTCTCTCTCCCCACAAATATAATAGGACAAGCCTGGAAGACCCTATCCACAACTACAGAATCCCCCACTAGGGTAGATACAGTAATAGAAAAATCAATGGATTCACATAACATATCAAAACTCTCAGCAAATCTAGGAAACACATAAGAAAAAGTAGACCTAGGGTAATAAAAAACTAGAGCCATGCAATCACAGATAAGAATAGTACCTGTGATCACCACATTTGAAGCCTTTGGATCTGGTCTACCTAAGAAAGTATAAAAGTGATTCTTATCAAAATGGGCCATGATTAGTACCCACACTAACCCTCTGGTAGGAAAACCAAACAACACAAACCTTAGTCTAAAACTTAGCCAATTTTAGAAGAGTAAACAATAAAACCAGCCTGAATTATCAAATAAGAGAACCATCCAATATAATATAAGAAAATCATGCAGAAGTCATCAACTAATACATATCCCCAAGAACTGAAAGTCATCGTCCAGAACTCTAAACCAACATTGTCTAAGATATCCAACAAGGTCTAAAAGTATTAAAAGTAAGAGTTCCATTATCCAAAAAAAGGACAACAACTCATGGAGGATCCACGGTGGCCTGAAAAGTAGTGCTCACCCTTGGATCTACAGTCAATCTCTCTATTCTAACTGAGGTCGCGTCTCAACTTTTGGAACACGGTCTGCACTCAACAAAAGAAAAGCACATAGTAGTATCAGTATAACACACTATGTACTGGTAGGTATCACAGGCCGACCCAACAATATAACATGAAAATAGAAAAACATATAACAAGTAAAGGAACTTCAACACTTAGCATATAATCAACCAACAAATAGTCTTTTCAGGGTCAATTCAATAATAACAATCTTAAGTTCACAATTCATAGAATATCATCATAAGAGGGGCAAGGAGTAATCACTTTCAACAACTATCTAAATCACTATGTCCATCAATCTTTGCTCATATTTCCTGTATCTCCAGTCTCACCTTAGTTACCAGCCAACTCACTATAGAAACAGTGTAACAATATAAAACAAGGTAAAAGAGTGTACAAGCATGCTATGGAACTTATTTATACCCACTAGCCATGACCTGCAGGGACCCTAGGTGTCCATATACCATATCAGTGTGGTATCCAATTCGTATCAAATATATCCATAACAATATCTATATAAATAGGCTCTCAGACCTATTTCTCACAAAGATACTCAGTGCCCAAGATAAAATTCATACTTAGCCATTTCAGATCACTTATCATTTTCTGTTCATTTAGCCTATTCATACAAGCACAACATGGAAAGCATATATAATACAACCATGTACGAAGATCAATCACGAGTTACACAATTTCACTACAAATATGTAATAAGGTGAGTCTTAACTCCAATTAAACCATAACCTACCTCAAGTGAAAAACAACACCCGCAAGATAAATCACCACAGTCTTGCCTCTTCCTAACACCTCAGAGAGCTCAAGTTAAAAGAGTGTACAAACATGCTATGAAACTTATTTCTACCCACTAGCCATGACTTGTAGGGACCTAGGTGTCCATATACCATACCAGTGTGGTATCTAATCCGTAGAAAATGTATCCACAACAATATCTATATAACTATGCTCTCAGAACTATTTCTCACAAAGATACTCAGTGCCCAAGACACAATTCATACTTAGCCATTTTAGCTCACTTATCACTTCCTGTTCATTTAGCCTATTCATACAAGCATAAAAGGGAAAACACATATAATACAACCATGTGCGAAGATCAATCACGAGTTACACAATTTCACTATAAATATGTAACAAGGTGAATCTTAACTCCAATTCAACCATATCCTACCTCAAGCAAAAAACAACACCCGCAAGCTAAATCACCATAGTCTTGCCTCTTCCCAACACCTCAGAGTGCTCAAGTTCTATAAACAATAATAGCATAATAGTAATTAACAATGTACTCTTCATTTTAGTCCTTGGGAACCTAACCCATAAACTCTACCCATTAAACAAGGTCTCTAGCATTTCCTAAGGGTTAATTAATCACTAATTAGACTTATTACTTTCATAAAATCAATAACCAAAGGCTTTTAATCAAGTTCATGCCCTTTTAGCTATTTTTATTCCTAAAGGTTGTATCTTTATGGAACCCAAGGTTCCCCATTAACTTAATCAAGTTAATTACAATCAATATCATGCTAGAAGATCAACATATATATCCTAGGATCAATTCAAGGTGATTTTACACCTACCCATAGAGTTCTTCCATAAGTTCATACTTCTACGACTTAAATTCAAGAATTCCACTATTAAACTTTTCCTCCAAGGTCTAAGAAAGATTAAAAATTAATAAACAAAGAGTTCTATGGATACTTACCTTAAATAATGAAGATTGCGCTAGTTTTCTTGGAAAATCCACTTCTTGGAGCGCTAGAATAGAATAGAATGAGGGAAATAACTCTAAAAATTGTAGGCTACCTAGGTATACTATCCTGTTTCCTTGTTGCGACAAAAGTTTTCTTCATTGTGATGGATCATCACGATAAGGATCAGCTCATCACAACAGACCATCACAATGAGGCATCCTTTTTTGCTATGAAGGAAAAATTCCAGAACACGATGTTCTCACTTTCAAGATCTTATTTCACAACACACATTATTTTATAGATACCATGAATTATTCCCGATGTAGTGACTATCATATCCAGAGTTCTGTGATTCTGATTCTTATTCTGAAACTCCCTACGGAACCCTATCGAAATTGGCTACTCAAAAATATACAACACACAATTACATGATATCACACAAAACACGAATCACCTCTAAGGCACAAAAAACTATATTTTTGTCTAAGCTCACCTTAACCCGAGATTTTCAAATCTCACTTTAGGGACTTTCTATGTAGGTACTTATACCTTATTTCTGTGTAATAATGGAACAAGTCATTACAATGGCTTACTCAACTATTGTCTCACTTTTGTTTATGGCTTCTACTCATGTGACCATAGAAAAATTCTTTGGGATAAACTTATCTTCTTGGGCCAAGGTATGCAACAATCTTGGTTTATAAGAGCAGATTGCAACAATCTTGGTTTATAAGAGCAGATTTTAATGCAGTGCTATATCCTGCTGATAGACTATTTGGGGCTCTTGTCACCTCTGATGAGATTCAGGACTTTTCATATTGTGTTCAAACCTTGAAATTACATGAACTTCCTTGGAGGGGGGATTATTATACTTGGTCTAATAAATAACTGGGGAGTGACAGAATTTGCAGGAGAATTAATAGGGTCTTAGGTAACTTAGAATGGATGATATTATAGGGCTATGTAGTCACTATTTATGATCTACCCAATGTATCTGATCATGCTACTATGAGATTCACAGTGGAAGAAATCAAGAGGATGCCTAAATCTGCTTTCAGGTTCTTTAATGTATGGGTGGAATATCCTCAGTTTAAGCTCATTATTGAGTCAAGCTAGAAAAAAACATGTTTTTAGTAGCAGGATGGCTGCAGTTTGAGAAATCTTAAAGATCTTAAACCATACCTTAAGAAGCTTAACAAGGAAGAGTTCCAGAGCATCACTACTAAGATCTTAGAGGTAAGACAAGATATAGTACAAGTACAAGATTAAATGATGAGACAATGTACTGATGAGTTACTGATTAATGAGAAGTAGTTTCTTCAAGACATTGAAAAATGGAGTAATATTGAGGAAAATTCTCTCAGACAGAAAGCAAGGGAAAAATGGTTACAATTGGGAGATTAAAACAATAAGTACTTCTCAGCAATGGTAAAGGAGAGAACCACCAGGAAACAAATGATAGAACTCACCTCACTCATAAGTGTAAAGCTTACTGAACGTGAAGATATACAAAAGGAAGTTATTGATTTTTACAAGGGACTTATGGGCATTGCAAACAACTCTCTTCTAGAAGTCAACAATGAGATAATAAAGTTAGGCCTAACACTAACTCATGCACAGGGGGTTGAGCTTTGCAAAGACATCACATAAACAGAAATTTATGAGGCTTTGCAGGCTATATGAGATGATAAGGCTCCTGGAGTGGATGGTTTTAATGCATATTTCTATATACAAACTTAGGATACTACAAAAGGTAATATCACTGGGGAAATCAAGAAGTTATTTCATACAAGCAAGATGTACAGGCTCATCAATTGCACTATAGTCACTCTAGTTGCAAAGATTGCTGCTCTTGCTAATATTAAAAAGTACAAACCCATTGCCTTCTGCTCCATTTTGTATAAGATTATTGCCAAAATATTATCTACCAAACTCCAACAAGTTATAGCAGCTATTATTTGCCAGTCTCAATCTGGATTTATACTTGGGAGAAAATTTGCAGATAACATCATTCTAGCTAATGAGTTAGTGAGAGCTTACTCTAGGAAATATATCTCTCCTAGATGCATGATAAAAATTGACCTACAAAAATCCTATGATTCTGTAGAATAGATTTTCTTGAAACAGGTCTTGGAGTGTTTATGTTTCCCTATTAAGTTTAAAAATTGGTTGATGGAATGTGTCACCACTATAAGTTATTCCATTATTTCCTCAAATCTATCTATCTATCTATCTATCTATCTATCTATCTATCTATCTATCTATCTATCTATCTATCTATCTATCTATCTATCTATCTATCTATCTATCTATCTATCTATTCTATATCTATATCTATCTATTCTATTCTATATCTATATCTATCTATTCTATATCTATATCTATATCTATCTATTCTATTCTATATCTATATATATATCTATCTATCTATCTATTCTATATCTATATCTATCTATCTATCTATCTATCTATCTATCTATTCTATATCTATATCTATCTATTCTATATCTATATCTATATCTATCTATTCTATTCTATATCTATCTATATCTATCTATCTATCTATTCTATATCTATATCTATCTATCTATCTATCTATCTATCTATCTATCTATTCTATATCTATATCTATCTATTCTATTCTATATCTATATCTATCTATTCTATATCTATATCTATATCTATATCTATCTATCTATCTATCTATCTATCTATCTATCTATCTATCTATCTATCTATCTATCTATCTATCTATCTATCTATCTATCTATCTATTCTATATCTATATCTATCTATCTATCTATCTATTCTATATCTATATCTATATCTATCTATCTATCTATCTATCTATCTGTTCTATTCTATATCTATATCTATCTATTCTATTCTATATCTATATCTATCTATCTATCTATCTATCTATCTATCTATCTATCTATCTATCTATCTATTCTATTCTATATCTATATCTATCTATTCTATTCTATATCTATATCTATCTATCTATCTATCTATCTATCTATACTATATTAAAAGTGTGAAGGAACTTATAATGTGATTTGAACTTTTTGCCCTTCATTAAAAGTCTCCGGTTTAGACAAAATCGTCTTTTTACTATTTTTCTAATATTTTTAATAGTTAAAATTCATTTAAATTTAGTCATTAAACCTTTCCTTGTTTGAATTATATACCTTAAATTTAGGACTTTAAAATCAATTAAAATATTACCTTAACTAAATGCTTAAAAAAGTTAATTAATCGAACGTTAGTACTTAATACTACAAATTTGTTAGTTTTTTGGTAAGCTAATATATATCTTTTTGAAAAAAAATTAGAAAATTGCTATAGCTTTTGGTTAGCTATTGTTAGTTTTGACAAATTAAAGTTGCTTTTAGCAAAATAAAAGTTGTAAAATTATCGTAAAAGTAATAGATAAAAACACTAATACAAATATCGTTTGAGAACACATTAGTTTTTCCTATAAATAAAGGGTTTTCCTTCATTATAATTCATCTCTCAAGAGAAATAAGAACTCTTAGTTTATTATTTTATAATATTTTATTAATTTTAATGTTCTCATTCGTTCTGTTGAATATTACTAATGCTTCTTTATGTACATACATATGGAGTCCGTCGCTTTACACCCATGCAATTATACAGTGAATATAATGTTGAGGTTAATCTTTTTGTTATTGTAAAATACTCTTTTTGTATTAATGTTATTTTGTTTTTATTTTAAATTTACATGTCCTGCAAGTTAAAGTTGATGACCTCCGATCAAGTCACGGATATACATACGTGTTCGGATTCATAAGTATAATCTCAGAGTTGATTTTTATTTTATGAGAAATTCTTATATATTTTTTTGTATAGAAACATGACTTATCAATGAAAAGGTAAACAATAAAATTGATCATCACTAATTTAATTTAGTAAAGGATTAGCAACAAATTATTAAAAAAAATATCTTAGCTACGAGCAATTTAGTGACGAAGTTCGTAGCTAAGTCCTATTTTATTCTTAGTGTTTGTTGTTAAATAAGGTACACGTCTCGATCACGCGCAAAGCGCGTACACTAAACTAGTACTATATTAAAAGTGTGAAGCACCTTATAATGTAATTTGAACTTTTTGCCCTTCATTAAAAGTCTCTCCTTTAGACAAAATCGTAATTATTTGAGAAAAATAGTGTACATGCGATTTTATTGAAAATAATTATTTGAAAATCCTCTATTTCACACTTCGATTGTTCCACGAAGAAATCAATTGATCAATCTCTTGAAATTTAATTGCTATTTTTTAATTATTTATTCTTATGTTATACATTTTATATTGTTCGATGCTTGACGTGATGCACACGTGCAACACACGTACACTAAACTAGTCATTAGTAAAGGCATAAAGGAGTCCTAAAGTCTACACCTTATACTTTTTTTCCACTGATAACACTTTTTTAAAGGGTCGTTTGGTAAGAGGTACTATTAGAGAAAATAATATATGTACTAGTATTATGTTTAATCGTATTATTTTGATATCTTGATTATCGTATTATTTTATTACAAATTATGTTTTGTTACTATCCATTGCTTCTTCTTATTATCCGTATGTGTATAATTAAAATTATTATCTTTAATATTTGATTTAAAGGCTTAAATATTAAAAAATTTATTTTAAAATTCTATACTAAAACAATAACATATTTCAGTATACTATTTATTTGTATCATTAAAAAATATAATACAGTATTTATTTTAGCATCAATTGCTACTTTTTAATAATTATATTTTATGGCGTATAGTTTTATTGATTGATGTGAGACATACGTTAGTGTACGTGTGTTGCACACGTGCAATTAAATTTGTTTTATTATCAATCTCTTAATATCACATTGTAACCACTTTACTATATTACATAATATCTTCCTATGCAATTTTCTTCTTACTAAAATAAATTTGTTTACCTTATGATATGAGTAGTAATTATTATTTTGGCCAAACACATATCCAGCTCCTCAAACTTTGCCTTGTTTCAATTGAACATAAAATTATACATAAGTTTATTCCCATCAGACACAACATGATGACTTGGCACTTTTCTAATGTGAAAAAAATTATTTCACATATTTAAAAAATGCCACATAAATAAAAGTCACACAAAAAGGACTGAAATTAATCCATACACAACTACACTCCATTCTAATTCCTTGGGCGATTTTAGGGATGGAAAACCCTAAAGAAATCCGATGTCAAAGATGGTAATATATTGTTAGATCCATATCAACTATCAATCACGCGTCACGCGCCTAAACATAGTGCAACTCAAATACTTTGCTTTAGACAAAATCGTCTTTTTACTATTTTTTCTAATTATTATTTAATTAAATATTGACTATAATAAATATA